>CM057822.1:28954998-29554998 GCA_030067965.1 Latrodectus elegans | reverse complement strand
ATTAACATTATATTAAAGTTATAAATATTTTAAAAACAAAATCAAAACTTTTTTTTAAATAATTAATGAACTATTGCTTTTTATTTATTAATACATATGAGACTACTCATTAAAAGTTTTCATTCCTTAAAAAAAATGAGGTAAAATATTGGTACTATGAAGTAATTTATCTAAAAATATCTTTTAATATTAAAAAAAAAAAACATTATTGATTATAAAAAAATAGTGAACTTTAAATAAAAAATTTGATCTAATTAAAAACTATAAAATGAAAACTAAATATAAATTTTTAAATATACAATACAGATTAACCACACTTTTTTAACATCTAACTATATAAGCTCAATAACATATTTAATAGGATTTCTTATTTAAATTTTGGTTTCTCAATGAAAAAAATAAACAAAGGATCATTAAAAGGAATAAACAAATATTTATTAATAGCTATAAAACATGGTCCATGATACAGTAATTTAAGATGAATTTATTCCTAAATAAAATAAAATATTTTATACCAACCAGCTTCATTTTTTTAAAATATGTTTTCCTTTCTTCCAAACGAATTTTTCAAAAATGCTCTCTATTATTAAATAATACAAACTTTTAGCAGCATTTAACCAAATGCATTATTCTTTCTGTGTAATGATAATAAGATCTTTTCTTTAATATAATTATTTTTGTAAGTTAAGTTAGATACCTTTATAGAGCAGCAGAATAACAAAGTAACAAACTTCAAAGTTTCAGATAGAATTAAGAATCAATGCAACAAATATAAAAAAATATATTTATATTATCTAAGTTAACACACGCAATCAAGTTATTTTTATATTATAACTAGAGTATGTCTCTATAGAGCCTTCTGTGGCTCTATGCTATTTTGCTGTTTAAAAGGCCAATTATAACAGTAACTAAATAACAAATTTTAGTTTCTAGTAAGAGAATTCAAAAATAAAGATTTTTGTTTAAGAATTGTAGAAAAGATATTAGTAGCAAACTAGTTTTCATACTGAAATTGTAACTCCTTAAATAGTACCTCTAAAAAAATTTGCATGAATGTATGCAATCAACAGTTAAATGCTCAGTTCAATTTTTATTTTTTACAATCACAATAAATTTCAATAGTTTGTCAACATAAGAAAAATGAAAGTATTTTTAAACTAAAAGTAATTTCATAATTTATGAAATTTACTAAAGAATGTAAAAATTTTAAATTATTAGTTCTACTATATTATTAATTTTTTTAGATAATTATAACAGAAATTATCTATAAAAAATTATTCAATTAATAACAGATATAAAAATATTAAAAAATTTTAAACTCCACAACTATAAACAATATATAACTTTTTACAAAGGATAACATTTATAATAAAAATGCATTGTGTATCTGACAATTTAAACTAATATATAATAACTTTTCATCAGCTTTATTACTTTAAAGATATCATAATGATAAAATAAATGCAGTAAACAATTTTTGTGGGAAGATTATAAAGATAAGCAGTTTTTATAATCTTATACAAAACCAACATATTTAAAAAATAAATTAATGTAAAATCTTTCATATCTACTTAATATTTTTCCTTGTATAGATATACTACATATGTAAGCCATATTACATAAATATATATGATATGAATTGTTACAATACAAAGGCAACATGTTACAAACCTAAAATTTAAATAAAACAGGACACAGCACCCTTATAATGACTGACAAAAAATATGGTTACAGAAATGACATTTCTTTTAAAAAGATGAATATCAATTCTGTTAACATCAAATTGATAACTTTTGTATCTTGCATCATCAAAGGAAACACATATATTGTCAAAGTGAATTTAAGATGATTGTACAGGCAAGTCACCAGGAGTGATGGTAATGAAACATAATAAAAAATTTTCAGTCACTTCTTGCTTAAAATAATGATACTTTGAACAAGGACTGATCTTGAATTCAAACCTTGAGAAACACAATAGTTTAACAGAATAATGAACTACTACATTTTGTTAGTATTATAAGTGTATTTCTTGATGCAAAAAATATTTCAATGCTACTATGGTCAGTATTCTCTTTCCAGAGATCTCAACAAAATATATCTGGTCAGTAGATGGCAAATGACTAGCTCTTTACTTTATACCAGTATACATAGATATTTTGTTTATGCTGCATACATCTGTTTAACCCAATGCCTAGGCATATAAGTGCTGTTATAATTGACAAAAGTGGAGTTCTGCATATTTTTCTGATGTTAATTGACTTTTCACAATCAATGCTTACAATTTCTTTGAAAATTTAATCATTTGTTATTTCCAGTAAAACACTTTTCATTTCAGTTTGAATGGCTAGAACATGTGCATATATATATACATAGCCCCTAATTAATTAATTTATATATATATATATATATATATATATATATATATATATATATATATATATATATATATATATATATATATATATATATATATAAAAGCTCTTAAAATTTATAATAAGAACATTAAAGCAGATAATGCTTGTTCTTTTATTATTTTTTCTAAACCATAAGCATATTTTTATCCTAAAATGTACTTGATTTTTAAACATGTTAAAGTCTACAATTAATTTAAAAATGCTCAATGTTCTACCAAACTTTAAAATTATTTTTACAAAGTTTTAAACTTTTGAAACTTTTTAATTTTTGTAACTTCTTACCCAATATACAAAACATATACTTACAAGTGAAACTTTCGTTTAGGAATTATACAACTCTGTTATTTTTTGTTAGTAATAAATATAAGCTAGGTATATGCAAAGAAAGGTTTACACTTTTTCATGGCAAAAAAAAAAAAAGTTTATTAGCTGAATGAATCATACATTACAGATTCATTTCAGCTAATAAACTAATGAAGGAAAAAATCAACTAACAAGAATAAACAAATATATATACAAATAATTTATATTTTAACAAATGATATAAATAAAGAGATATGAGTGCAACAAAGATATACCTTATATTTATGTAAGTAGCCAAAGTACATATTATACATAGAAAATCATATAAAAATATTCACATAATGTTCAATAGAAATGAATAAATGATATAATCAGTGATTGATTTAGCCATTATAAAAAACATCTTTATTAACAAATTCAACTTTACATCACATTATTTCCCAATGATTTTAATTAAAAAATATTTGAATTAAGTAGAAATTACAAAATTAGCTCTATATATTATAGCAACTTTATTTGCATACAATATTTGATATTATTATAAATCAAATATATATATTCACATCATTTTTGGATCAATCTTCCCCTTATTGAATTAATAGAATTGAATAACTTATTCAGTAATTAAAAAGGTATTTTTTGTCATAATGAACAACTATAAAAGAATAAAATCCTACAAAAGTTATATTATTTATATTTGCAAAATGGTAATTCGAATTAAATAGACAATTATTGCAAAATATTCCATTGCGATATTTATACAAACTATTTTTAAACGAAATTCAAAATTACAATTCAGCATTAATTCTAATTACTTCTATGAAAGTTCCTAAAATTCCAAAAATAAAATTCAATATAATTATTATCAATTAAAAATAATTAAAATTTGTATTTAAAATTACCAAAAGAATTTAAATAATATTTTTAACAAAGAAACTTTGTTAAAAATATTATTTAAATTCTGATGTGAATATATATATTATGATGTGAATATATATATTTGATTTATAACAAAGAAACTTTGTTAAAAATTGGAAAAACGCAGAGCAAATTATTTGTGTTATATTTTTATGGTGAATTTCATTCCTAAAGATATATTTATATTAAATAATCCTTAATTAATCTCCTTTAATCTAAATCAAATTTTCAACGACCTACACAGACAGAATCAAATTAAATTCAAAATGATTTCAAAATTGTGATGTTTAACTAATACTACAATTGATAGCTTGCAATGATACACAAAATTAACAGTCTCTAAATCAGCTATTTATCAAATGAACTAAGCAATTTTTAGGAATAAAATCTGTCTTTCAGCTATTATAGCAAAAATCATAACTCACTTATTATGTAATGCCTTCACAATTTGTTCCAAGAAACTTATTTGTGATACCAGTAATTTAACCAATGGAAAGTTGTTAGTAATTTCTTAAATTTTGCAGCACTATTCTCTAGAATATTTCAATTGCATATTCCACATTAATGGCCGATATTACCAATCTGAATACTAATTGTTATACAATTGTTAAAAGTGACTATCTTATGTAGAAATAACATTAGAAACAATTAAGTAGTGCATTATCCATGGCTGTCTCGTGTATATTTTCATTATTCTTGATAATGAATATCAAGAAATACTGAGTTCCTTAAATGGTTTCAATAGGGAATGCCATGTATCAGTCTGTTCATTCAGATTGTAAACACATAAGCACTCAGAAAATATTTCCCATTTTTCAAAATTTAGCTCACTAACCACAATATTTATAGCAAGTGAATGAAATTTCAAAAAGGTTTCTTTGATTCTTGTATCAGCTATTGCAAAATTAAGTCCATGATAAAAACTTCCAACTGTGATCTGTCTTGTATTACTTCTTTCACAAAACGTAATATTTCAAAATATAACTTGCAATTTGAAAGAAAATTGTTGTTGTTTTGTGTTTCATTATCAGAATGGTTTTAACTTTTTATTTTTTTATAAAATTGGGCAGTCTAAAAATAAAATTACCAATAAAAACTAATAATTAATTGTGAATTAGATTAGTGAGCATAATATCTTCTCATTGTGCTATGTATTTCTAACTTCCTCAGTTTTAGAAGGCATTAAAATTTAATTAAAAATTAATTTTTAATAACGTTTCTCTATCCAGTGATGTACCTCTTTTTTATCAAAGGAAATATTTGTATGTTTCATAAATATGCTGAAATCAGGAAAACTCAATAAATTTTTCAAATGGAACAAAATAAATATTTTTTCAAGGAAAATTAGAATTTTGGTAAACAAAGAAAAAAATTATGATATAAATAAAAGATAATACATTTTGATACAATAAATAAATAAATAATTACCTTGTGATAATTCATCATCAATTATTTCAAATATACTTTGATCATAAGAGAGATTCTGAGTTTCCAGATTTTCAATATTCACAGTAGTATTACCAACATTAGAAGAGGACTGATATTTATGATTTTCTCGTATTAACTGATGAGGAATGGGAGAATTATCAATAAATGGATTATTATGAGAAAGTGAAGTAGAGGGTGAACTAGTCTTAGGCTGAAATAATTTATTTCCAGCATTATTATGATTGGCAAAAGGTGTACTGCTTTCAAATGGTTTATTATTTTGAAGCTGTTTTGCATTAGATGAATAGTTCGTATTATTATTATGAGATGAGAAATTACATAGTGGACTAAATTTAGCTCGATCTGACATAGCTGGTGGTGATTTAAGAGGTACAGTTGAAGCTGTACTGCAATTGGAATCATTTCCATCATTTAGTAAATTATCACATAATTCTTTAATTGAAGGTGAATGAAATAATGAAGTTGGCTTCACTTTTTTAATAGATTTAGGCTTAACTTGATTAACTGTAGTAAAACAGTTTGATGAAAAGTCTTTGCAGTCCTTAAAAGTGGAATTTGAAAACTCTTTGGCAAGACTGTACTGCTTCAAGATTTTCTGCCTAAAAAATGTCAAGAATAAAACAAATTGTAAAATGTTTTGAAATCATAAAAGGTCAATAAAATTTTATAATTTCTCACACCTATTTTTATTTGTATATTTATGGTAACAAAATGGTTTTTATTAGATAACCACAGATTATTAAATAGGAAAACTATTTAGGAAATACATGTAAAAAAATAAAAATCCATTTATTTTTAATAAATTTTAGAAAAATATATAATTATTTATATTTTTAAAAAAATTATGAAAATATAAAATTAAAAACAGTGATAATTTAATAATAAATGTTTAAAAGCTATTATTGTTTTCCATAAAAATATTTGACACAGATAATTTAACTCAATTTTTTTACTTCCATGTGTATATATATAATATATTAAGATATCATATTCTTCCATTTTGAGAATATATAGTGTCATTAATTCATGACATACAATGATGCCATCATTCTAAATAATTAGTAAACACTTAATCTAAAAATATCACAAAATATAGCAAAAAAATTGCACTTAAATTATTTCTGAATTAATAATTACATTCAAATAATGAAACATGTATTCAGAATTCCAGCTCAAAATTAAGTTTTGACAAAGTTAAAATAATGATTTTTATTACAGAAGTGAACTTATTAACAATTACAATTCCCTGAAATATTTAAACATATAGAATTATGTTAATACTTAAATAATCTGCTTATATATATATATATATATATATATATATATTATATATATATATATATATATATATATTCTACTATGTTTAAAATAGTTATTGAGCTCATACTGGATTGGCAGAATTTTCAAAACTCAACTTCATGCAAGGTATAACTGCATATAATTACTGCATTCTTATCTATTATTGATTATTCTTGCACTGCTTTCATTAAAAAATTATGATAATAAAAAAAAGAAAAGAAATAAATAAATTATTTTGCTGTTTTCCATGTGCCACTGCTACTCAAATGCATTTCTTATGCAGTTGTAATTTTTAATTGGTACTTTATTTGATAGTACACTATATAAGATAAAAAGAATAACTAAACACAGAAAAATACAAAGACGTACTAGCATCATTCAATAATTAAATATAAATATTATGTTTTAATAAGCAGTATTGAATATTTTTAATGACAAATTTTTTATATATATTTTAAGTTAATGCTTGACTTTACATGACAGAAAATTTGTTATTAATCTTATGTAACTTTTAAAATGATGAAAAAAATTATCAGAATTTTAAATTACATGTTTTTATCAAAAGGCATCACATCCTTTCTGATCATTATATAGTATAATTATATCATTATAATATAAATTATTACATCATTATAAACATTATTATATCATTATAGTATAAATTATTTCAAAATGTATTAAAATATATCAATATCATTGTTAATGATATTAATATATTTTAATACATTTTGAAATAATTTATAGTATTTTTATATATAATATATTAAACAACATTTACAATTAATGACCATAAAGTTTTTCTGCATGACATTTTCAGGGACATAATATTTTTAGGTAAGCATAATTTAAAACTTTTCTCTATTCAATGAATGCTTGAAATCATTTTATTTAATATGGACTAATCAGTTGCTTTTAAGCAAACACAAATAAATAGAGAAATAAAAAAAATTAGAGGATTTAATAGCTTTATTATTAATTGTGAATTTTGTTAATAAAACACCATATTCGCTAAAACACTTATTAACATCGAATAAAATTCATATTGACATGAATTTAAGCAATTTTAAAGCAAAAGTTACCTTCTAATTAATAATTGTTCTAATATGTTTAAATAAATTTATTTTCATTACTAAATACAGTTATTTTTGTAACTAATTTTTAAACATCAACTTGATATCTAAAAAAGTCTATTTAATTATAAGTACTAAAAGTATTTTCCAAATGAGTAAATTTTTATTGTATGAAAAGATGCTTCTGAAAATTTGCTGTTTTATTTTTATTAGCTTAAAAAATATAAATTCTAAACGTCACTACTAATCCTGGTAAAATTCTTTTAGAAAATCAAAAAAATTTTAATGCTAAAAAATTACGACATCATGTATTCAGATGCAATATTCAGACAAAAATTTTAAAATATAATTTAAAAATAATAATTGAATTTTTGAATTATTTTCAACAAATTTTCTCACAACAAAAACAAAGATGAACAAAAAATTAAGCTAATAGAGTTTCAAAACTTTTGCTCAAAGTATTATTTTATTTTTTATTTTATTTTATTTAAACTCCAATTATTTTTTTAACTTTTTTGTAGTAAATATACTTCAAGAAATTCTAGTACTTACAAATTTTTTAAAGAAGAATTTTAAAGAATTTAAACAAGGTTTAAGCTTTTTTCTTTTTAATATGAAACTTAATGATATCTTTATAATACCTAGATTATTTATGAACAATGTGCTATTAATTTTTAATTAAAAGCCAAAAAAATGAAATATTTCTTACTTTACATAAAATTATTTTATACAAAAATTTACTGAGTTTAAAAAATACAGAATGAAAAATTATTAGGATTTAATTTGAAATCTAAAATAAGAAATATTTTTCTAATGACATATTTCATTACACTGATACTTGATAAATTATGTATTTTATTTTGTACCTTCAATTTCATAAATACTAAAATTATTTCCCCATTCCAATAATTTTGATATCAAGAGTCATTTGAACTATTAAGGAGATTAAAATACATGGATTTTTAATATATTTAAATCTCTTTAATAGTTTACAGAGTATTTTTAATTCATAATTTTTCGGGAACTTCTTGTTACAATTTTAGAAAACTGACTTTACAGTTCTATATCCTTAACAAATTATGTTTCAATTTTCTTTATAACCACATAATAACATATTTTTTAAAATTTACATACACTTTAATTATGTCAAATTAAATTTTTAACAGAATTCAAAAATTTTACTGAAATACTTACCTAATATTTAATAAATAATTTAATTTGTTGTTTGACAATATAAGAGATTCTTGGTTTTGAATAAAATCACAAATTTGGGTCATCACTTTTACATTCATATCTTGTAAAGAATCAAGAGCAGATGGTACATTTTCAGAACAGATATTCTAAAATATAAAAGTTAATTTTTGCAATATATATTATTAAAAAAAATTTAAACATTCTAATTATTCAAAAATATAAAGGCAGTGATAAGAAACATAAAATTATACTATTTGATTCATAGGAAATCTAAAAAAGTTATACTTAGAAATAAAAAAAAAATATTAATTTTAGTTTTTCCTCTTTCTTAATAAAAGAGTTTAATTTTTTATTTTAATTATTTTTAATGAATATTGAAAATAATCCTCTAAAAATTGCTACAATACCATAATTATTTTTAGTTGATAAAAACTACAAATATTGAATAAAACCATCTTGCATAGTAGTATTTATAGAACAATCAGACTTTTTCTTACATATTTAGCAAATCAGGAATGCATAAATCTAGTCAACATTCATTAATATGGCATATTAAATACATACTCCATATATAAGTTCTTTTTAATTATTTAATAAATCTACATAAAATATGAAGAATATGGGCATGTTTTTCTCTCATAATCTAAAATATGAAACATAATGCTTGATAACTTGTTTATTGGATGTCATACATTGGATAATAAGAATAAATATTGTTCAAATTTCAGAAAAGATAGTTATCATAAAATAATAAAAAGCTTTAAGTATTTATATCACTCTTATAAATTACAAAGTTTCTTTTCAATTCAAAAGTATTTGATAGATTAATGCTTATGAAATAAAATTAAATATGTTCTTAAAAGTTATTCCAATATATACTTTTTTATGGTGATTAATATAGTTTTAAAATTTAGTTTAACTTTCTTATTTACATTACACAATGTTATACTTGCCATTATCTTTACTTACTACTTATTTTAAAATTACAAATAATACACTTTTTATACTACAATAAAAGAAAACTATTGTTCATATAATTTTGATTCTTTTGTTGAAAAAGTAAATTTTCCTTTTATATGGATTAATAATAAAATCTGAGTTTATGAATATTTCTTTTTTCTTTAAAATATCTGGTTATTTGAAAATTTATTTTGCTGATGCCAAATATTAGGATAAAAAAGAATTAATGTAATTAATTTAAAAAGATTAATCAATCCTATTTTGTGAATGGCTTTCACATTTAAATAATAAATATATTTTATCAGTGTTAGTAAAAAATTAAAATTTTAAAAAAATTTAAGGTACCTAATAAATTGTTTCAAGTCAAATGAATCAAAAATAATATTTTTTAAACATAAAGTTAAATTCTTAATGTACATGAATAAGTAGCATCCATTTTCTTAAAGTAGAATTATCATGGAGGTTGTAAAGAAATTTTATAACTAGATGCTTTCTAATTAAAAATCATCCATTTATAAAACATTTTTAATACAACCTTCAAGATATTAGTGAGTAAATTAACTGATTTTCTGATGAAAATAAATTTAAAACATTCAAATTAAGAATAAAAAATGTATATAAATAAATGCATTCTTTAGTGAAAGAAATAAAGACATTTAGAATAAATAGTCACAATCACAAAACTTAGCAATTAAATATGATTTTATGAATTAGGTTGATGATCGAACATAGAATTAAAGAATGTGGAGACTTGCAATAAACATGAATTGTGATGAATTAAAATTTTAAGATTTGTGAATTCAGCTATAAACATTTATAACCACATTAACAAGTCACATACATAACATAAGCATAAAGAAAGTTTGAAGGACTTTCTCAATGGCATTATGAGCAATTGTCTAATTTTGAAAGTTCTTAGATCAAATGAATCAGATAAGCTGAATAATTGAACAAACAGAATAATTTACATATTTAATGAATCAACATTGTAGTTTCCTGGTATTAGAATTAATAGTTTGGAGAATATAGTCAAATGTTGTATTGACACTGGAAATTCCAAAACCAGCATTACTATATAGTAATATGAGTAGCTACATCCACACCATTAAAAGTTTATCAACAACTTGATCCCATTTATTAACTTCCGAGGATTCATCAACTTATCCATAAATGCCAAAGAACATCAAACATGTATGATTGACATCAAAAGATACTAAGCAGAAATGATAACCAAGTTTGGGATCAGATTGTAATGATTATTATAATGAAAGCGTTTGTAAAAAGACTAATGAGAAATAAAAACATTAGAAACTGGGATTTAATTTCTAGTAAAAAGAAAATATTTACAGTTACTATAATATTTCAGGAGTTTCCATAATCTAAAAAAAGAAATAAACAAAATTTATGATTTTTTTAGAAATTATATGAATCCTGGTAAAATAAATCTATATTAATAAAAGAAAATTATTAATATACTTATATAAAGATATGATTAGTTAGTAAAAGCTTATTAAAGACTGATTTTGAAACACACAACATAAAAAAGAACAGCTCACTTTAATATAATCATCTTGAAGGAGAACTGATTGTTCAAAGGTTTCTATTTCTTTTATAGCAGGATCAATAGCCTTTTTGGTGTTTTCAATCTGAATAAATAGCATAAAAACCATATTAATTATTAAAAATCAAAAAATTGAATTGAAGAATGAATAATTTTATAAATTAATTTTTTAATAATTTAAAATACAAAAAAAAACTGTTAAGTCTAAAAATAATTCAACAGAAATGCATAGATCATGTATGTAATATCAGCAAAGTACAATAATCATAATGGAAATTAGATTAAGTAGTTATTAGGTTGAGAATCCAAAATCTGGTGAATGTCAACATTCACATAGTTTTTTGGTGTATGTATGACATATTTTATGACATATTAAATACCCTTATTTATGACTTATACAGGCAAATGTTGACATTCACTATGCACTAATGGTGAATGTTGGACATCTTAAAGATTTATATTTACTTTTCCATATTTTGGTAGCGATAAAATGCACACAAGGGTCATGTAACTTTTCCCTTCTGCTTCTGAGAAGATTGAGCAAGAACTTAAAATAAATAGTATATTCTAAATGAAAAATAAACATAATAAAAATTTAAATTTTACTTAATTTATTCAAAATTTATTTATTGCAAGAACTTAAACTATAATGGCACTTTGAACAATCTACCTCTTGCTTTTGCAATTGCATTTATTTGTGAAATAATTCTTTATGCAATGAGAGTGAGTACAGCCTTGCTCTTCACTTCTCCATTTAATGGCAGCAGCTTCTCTCAGTAACATTTCTTGGGCGGGGAAAAAAAACAACCCTTCAATGGAAAGTAACTTTTCTTTCAACTTACAAACAGATTACCCGCATAAAACTGTTTGAGAGTATTATATTTATTTGCTAGTTAACAGAAGTTAGAAGCTTCTATTTTGACAACAATCACTGACACATTTCGGAATCTGTATGACCCTAGTTGACATCAGAGACTTGTATTTGTAGAATATCATCAATTTGAATAGAAAGAAATTGTTTTTGTGAGGCTCTTATTTTTGTTGCTTGCAGAAGATTTTCTTTCAAAACCACTTTTTTTAATAGAAATTAAATCATGTTTTTCAGACAGAACTAAATATGAGATGATTAAAGGTCATTTTCAATATTTTTCTTTGGATTATGATTTTTAGTATGACCATTAGTCAAATAATAATAGTTTCCTAAAGCTTTTTTATGATTTAAAAATAGTGACAATTTCCTTAAGTTGTTCTTTGGTTTCAATATTTGTGATATGTTGGCTAAGAGAAAAAGATGTCTGCTTTGCTCTGTTAAAGCAAAAAGCTTTAACACAAAACATAGTTTCATAAGGACTTTGGTGCATTCCTTCGTGGTATGTAATGTTCTTGGCAAATTGAACAAAGGTTAAACCAAATAAATATTTACTTATACTGTTAGTGTTCACTTGATAACTAGATTCTCTACTATTAACTAATAATAATATTGGTGGAGTATCAAATGTTAAAAATATTGGAAAAGAACATGATACAATATCTTCAGCTCTCTTAACTTTTATAAGTCGCAACTGAATAAACTTAGTTAAATGATCTTGATATAATATTATGAATTCATATTCATCTATCATGACTACAGATCTAACACATCAACTTGACAGCTTGAGTTTAACTTAGAATTGATCATTATTTTCACAGCAATACTTATTTAACTTGCAACTCTTTAAGAGTACATGTTCTTCCTCTGTGGCCTATTCTGATGTGAGTTTCATATAGTGTACTGTACAATATCTCATTGGTAACATAATACTGTATATTTATTTTTCCTGATTTTAATGATACAATTAACATTCATTATTAATTGTTAAAACATTTTGGTATTTTACATTTTGTTGAACACCAAAATGTTTTAATAGTCTGTAATCCAAAGCTTAGTTAGAAGTTAGTTAGATGAAACCACTTCAGTAAGTATTTTAAAGTACTTTTCTTTAGAAAAATAAAACAATTATCTTCTTGTTTACCTGCAATTAATGCATTTAGATTTTCCAGAAAAAGATCACAATTCATTGCAGTTTCCATTCAGTATAAATTAGGGTGTCATAAAAAAAATTAAGAAGACATTGCTCAAACTATCAAACTTTGTATAACACTGACAAAGCTGTATGACTCAGAGCAGAACAAAGAATTTAGCAGGAGACAGCTTGTTGCTTCTTTGTTGACCTCAGCTCCTCTCTTTTCAACTTACACCAGAGTATATCTGTGATTGTTGACATACACCTGAGAAGGTCTGAATATACAAGAATGTAATGAAATATTCAGTCTTTCACTGACATATTTGATATGCATTACATTCAATGGTGAAAGTATACATTCTCCAATTTCAGTCTTTCACTGTAACATATACATATATACATGCATCCATATGTGTGCATGTGTTTGAGATAGAAATTATATTTTCTCTGTATTGAATTATTTTATGCAATTTTATTGTTCCAAATTTTAACAAAATTTGATAAGGAGAGAGAAATTAATTTTTTCCTCTGTGTGTGTGTGCATGTACGTGTTGAATAAAATACTGTTCAACAAAATTGTGATGCAAATAGACTTTGATTAAGTATTCAAAAAGGACAAATATCAAAAAAGAAAAGAATTTTGAAGGAGTATACCAAAGATTACAATATATTTTTTCCATTACATTTCTTTCAGAATTCTTTCTTTAATATCATTTCTTAAACTATTATTCTTGTCAATAATAGAAGAATAAGAATCTAACTTTATAACTAATGAGTTGAAAACAAATGAAATTTTTAAGTATAAAGGATTTAAAAATAATTTCAGGGCAATTTTTCTAAAATTAATATCACAAATACAATTTAAATGAATTATACACAGAAAGGGAATAATTTCAAGGGAAAAAAATCTCTGAGTGCAATTTAACACAATAGATCAAAATTAGAATATTCAATGAAATTTTTAGATCAAACATAAGATATTTTGTAAATTTTTAAAATCTAATTTTTTATAAAAATAATTTGCTCCAAATGAAAAGGAAATATTATACTATCATTTGCATTTAAAAATATTTCTTCATTATTTACTGCAGGTAATCTTTAACAGATTATTTTACTTTTTAATTCATAGAAAAGAAAGTATAAACCATATATTCTTTCAATCATGTGCTTCATAAAAAAGCATTTAATAAAGGTGTTTTTTTTATATTTTTAAATTTGGATTAATATAATGAAAAATCATTTTTCTACAGTAAATTTGAAATTAAGTTTTAAATGAAGTAACTTGCCACCAGAATCAGATTATTGCTTATGTTTACCGTAGACACTCACTTTTATGAACATCTAATTTTCAAACTTTTATATTTTTACAAATACTGATTGGTCCCTAACTTTTTTCAAAGATGCAATATTATACTATCATTTGCATTTAAAAATATTGTTTCATTATTTACTGCAGGTAGGCATACATTGCTATTTATTTTATTTTTATTTATTTATATATATTTTTTGAGAAAATTAAATTGTAGATTTTTGTAAAGAATGACTAAGTTTTAATTGTAGGCAATTGCAAAATTGCATCACTAACATTTAACTGCTGGACCTCTGAAAGCATTTCATGTGAAAATTTTCCTGTCTTATCAAACTTCCATATTACATCAGAGTACAATCCACAAATTTCAGCAAAAATAAATATGGTGTTTTTGCAAAGATTTATCATGGGCATGAAGTTGGAATGGCTTTAACAAACAGGAATTCTAGGTTAAATGTACTTGTTAATTTGTGCTTGGAATAATGTTAAGAAAAGGCAGTATAGAGCATTTAAATACATAGGATTTATAAAAGGTATAAATGAAAAAAGCAAAGAATATTTCAATAAATATTTCATGATAAAGAATTTGAATAATGTAAAAGAAGTTATGATTTGAGTGGAGATTAATTCACATTGATATATAATGATGATCATAATTGATATATGAATTTTGAAAGGAACTTAAAACTAATAAAAAATAAAATTTCTTTAAAAGAATTTTTGAATGAGGAATCAGATTTTTATGGAAGAGGTATTAGATAATGAAATTACTGAGATTATGATGAATTAGAAGGAAAAAAGGAACTTTCATATATAAAATAAGGAGAAAAGTAAAATAGTATAACAATTGTAAAATAAATAACTGAATAGTTCATGACAGAATTCTTTTGAAATGGGAGATGACAGTTAAATGCTTTTCTACAGTAAGAAAAAAAGTAAAAAATGTGTTTTAACCACAAAGGGGGGTAGTTTTTAAAAAGAAAAAAAAAGATACTTTTCCTTTCTTCATTAATAAAATAAAAGTAAAAATTACTTTTAAGTATAAATAGGAATAATAGGAATAATTTTACATCAATGAGGATTTTATTTGTCTCGTTTCTTATAAAGTGCATGTGAAACAACTTTTTTAAAAATTTTGTAATATTAAAGTAGTTGGTTAAAAATATTTAACTATAAAATTCTACACTTATATATTTTATTTGACAGATTTTCAGTTTAAAAAGCTGATTCAGTGCTGCCAATGAATTCACAAAAATGAGCATCTATTATATTAAATAAATTCAAATCTTTCCATATATCATTAATGCAAATAATAATTTTTGTTATTAATTTAATCATTAAAAAAATCATACTTTATCTTTAGGTTGAACATCAAATACTTTTACTTCTGCTTCTACATCATTGTCTATATAAAAAGAAAAATGCAATATTTTAATCAATCAAATATAAAAATATTTGTATTTACAGATAAAAATGAAATATTTTGAAATACAAACAGCTATTTATCAAACAATATATACTGAAAAAGTATTAGTATATATGAAAAAGTATTAGTAAATATATATACTGAAAAGTAGGAAGAGCAAAATTACATTAATTAAACATTTTAAAGAAAAATAAATATATAATATAATCATATAAAATGGGAAAATAAATGATTAATTAAGTTTACTTACTATCTTCCTCATCACTATCAATCTTTAAAACACTTTTTCGCTTTGTAGAAACAGGAAAAATATCTTCATCCGAAAAAGCAGCATCTTCATCATTATGAACTATTTTAGGAGGCATATTTTTGCAAAACTCTGTAAAATAAAATGAGCAATTAACAAAATCATTAATCAAAAAGACATTTTTGAAAAAAAAATCAATGTTGTAAAGTTTGAACTAGTGGGAAGATAAATTAATCTGAAAATTTTTCTTTATTCCAATAAATAAGTTTATAAGTTTGTCGGGTTTTTTTTTTTTTTTTGGCTTCTACACAAGAGCTGATTAAATCAGGATGTACGATTTAAAATGAATTCCAATCATCCATACCTGATACAAGATTCAAATTCATGAACATTGAATTGTAAAATGGTGTACTTTGATTACGAATGTACTTTGGAAAACAAAACAAGTAAATTACACTTAAAAAATAAATAATGATACAAACCAAGGAAAATTCTTTTATTTCATCTTTTGTACACATTATAAACACAATGTTGCACTAATTTTTTCTCCTTCATGAGATTTCAATCAAATTAATTTTAAATTATCATTAATTGTGATAATCTTTAATAATAAATTATCATTATTAATTAAGATCAAATTAGTTTTAAATTCATATGTGGTTAGCTAATTGTCACACTACTCTTTCCTTATATACGAGAGAACTCCATTAGGAATAAGAATTTTAAATGCAACTTTAAGTGAATTCCAAATCATAACAAATATCCATATTCAAGACAATAATCAAATCCTAATCGCTGACAGCAGAATATTAATTATTCTGCTGTTAGCTTATCTATTTAATGGATGAGAACTATTAATTCAAAAAATTAATGTATCCTATATCAGTCAATTTTAAATATTACTTAAGAGAATACATTTTTGTATGAAGAAATTCTTAAAAAATATCAACAAGATTAGCTGTAGAAACTTAGTAAACAAATTCAAAACTCGTATTTCTCTTAAAAATTATCCTTCAGTTTAAAATTAACCTCTTATAAAAATACATATAGTTCTAAATATATTCTAAAAGGAATTAACTATGAAAGTTATAATGAAAAGTTGGGTGATTTACTACTTTTCTTGATATCTTGACACTTGCACATTTTAAAAAGTTTTTCATGTTTAAGTTATTAATTGAGGATTATTTGCTATATAAATAATCTTTAATAAAGATTAACTTTAGTAACTTAAATCATATAGTAATCATCATAGCTAGGAAAAACACTAAATTAAAAGTGAAGGAAAACGGATTTTAAAATTAAAGGAATTGACTCCTTTTAAATCAACACTGTAAAAGTTTTCATTTTTGAAATATATATTATACAATGTTTCATTTTTGCCTTTTCCTTAAGGCACTTTACATGTAAGCAATATGTATTTTAAGACTGCTAAGCAATCACCCTCAAGAAACTATCTCTCTTTTAAAAAAATTTAGATTAACTTGACTATCTGTATGGACAAACAGCACAAATTGGTATATATGGAAATTCAAGCACTGCTAAGCTTTTAAATAGACATTTGAAATAGATAATTTTCTAAGACTTGTCTTTAAAATATGAAAGTAAAAATGAAATGAGTAGCTATTTTTGTTATGTGATACTTTTTAAAATTATATTTATTTTGAAAAATATATGTACTGTTACATATATTTTTCAAAATATTATTAAATATAATTTTAATTTTATTACGTTAATACATGTATTTTTTTTAACGGGACTTGAGTTTATGTGTGTCACATTATCATAAGCTTTAAGCAATAAATTCATGTAATTTAAGTAAATAAATACATTCCCTTAGTTTTTTTTAATGCATTCTATATGTACACATTTAACTTCAAATATTTTAATGGTATATATAAAATTAAGATAATATTTAGCATAATTTCCATGTGAATAAGGCATGAATAAGCCAAAGTGAATTTTGTAGAAGCCAAGAATAAGCAAATATATATTCAACTTCTATTTTACTTTTTTGAGGAGTTAGGTTTGTCACTCAGTGGTCATTCTTGAGAAATAATTATTTTCTTTTTAAAAAAAAATTTACACATGCTCATTAAAAAAAATTAAATTTTGAAATTCAAAGATTTTATTCAGATAATAAAATTAAATACTGGAGAATACACATAAAAGCAAGTAAAATAGCAACATTTTATGTTTTATAAATAAATATAATATATATATAATATTTAAACACATGATTATTCATATTTAAATAAATTTTTGATGTTAACTTTGTTGAAAGGATCAATAAAGAAATTATATTGCAATGGATAGTACATAATTAAAATAAAATAATAAGTTCAATTTAATTTTGCTCAGATTTTAAAGTATTTATCATTAAAAATTTATAATTGATAAATTTCAAAGTATAATTTTTAGCGATGTTATTCACAATCTATTTAAAAACAAAATCGTACACATATCATCTGTCAGAGGAAATATAAAATAAATACCAGTTTTAGAGCTTTGTTCACATGCTTGTGGAGATGAAGTTTTATTTCCAACAATTGAATTATCAGCCTTAGTAATATTCTTGCTTGCATTTTTCTTGTTTTCTTCTGAAAAGAATCAATATTTAAAAATTTATAAAAATCTTATCTAGAATTATAACTTTAAACATCATATAAATTTAAAATGCCTTTAATATTGATTATGACAATTTGAATTTTTCTTAAGCATTAATCAGGTTTGTTGGTTGGCGTTTATGCCGCAAAGTCCAAATGAAGACAAGCTGCACCTAAACTACAATTTCATGAAGTAAAAAAATTTTTTGAAAACCCAACCAACATTAAAAGCTGTATACTTAAAAAATTAATATATGCAATTGCAAAAAAATTTAAAATATAAATGAAATGAAATGTAAGAAATCTATTGCTCATAAAAAGGCAAATAGGTTTCTATGGGGTTAAACATTAATCAGAAAAATGAAAAGGTTAACATTTCTGCTTAATGCCACCTTATGAAATAAAAGAAAAATTAACAAAAAACAATGATGAGATTGATAATCAAATTTTTTTATTAGTAAAGAATGTTTATATTTTGAAACTTTACATTTACCCACAATTTAAAAATAAATTTTTATATTCATGGAAACATTTATGGCTTCCTTATTGATAACAACATTTATTGCAAAAAGAAATTTAAAATAAAATTTCTTATAAAGGAATTTTTCAAGTTTAAAATACTTTTAAATTGCATTCACTTACCTGATTAACAGTAGATCAAATAATTTCAATAAGATTGGATCAAATGGTTTTACTGATCAAATCCTTATTTGATCAACTTAAAATTATAGATTATATTTAACTGGAATTTCAATAAAACTAGGCGGACAGTTTCATTAAACTCTTATTTCCAATTTAAAAAAAGTTTAGTAGCAAAGAAATGAGTGTAAATTGTTTCCTTAAAAAATGGTTACATATATTTTTGCTTATATATTTTCTTTTTAAATGACATTTTTTTCCCGAAAGAATGAAAAATTTTACTATTCTAATATATATATTGCAATTTTATAAATGATATCGATAATTTTCATGACCTTTACCAAGGTGGATTTGCAAGGCGGACCAATGCAAAAAAAATTTTTTTTTTTATCTGATCATTAAACATTATTTAATTCCTATTTCTCTTTCAAATCAGTTTAATTATTTTAGCTTAAATTTATGTGTATTTTAAATAATTAAAAGACAAATTTGTGCCATTAATTGCTTAAAAAAAACACAAATTTATGTTGTACATTGCATACTTATATGTGCTTTTGAATTACTTAAAAATTTCTATTGAATTTTAAAAATACAAATATTTTTCCTTGTTTTAAATAACAAATTTAAAGTAAATTTACTATAAGATATAATAGTAAATTTTATGCATGACTTAAAAATAAAAAATACTGTAAATCACAATATAGAAAGATTTACAACTATGATTAATACTGAAGTTGACACTATTTACATTGACATTGTGTTCAAAAGGGAAAACAAAAGAATAAATCAAATTTATTTTAAAAAATTAATAATTACATAAAAAACAAGTAAACAGATATTCTATCGATAGTTTCATGTTTAGAAGTATGTTTAGATTATTTACTCATTAAAATTTACAAACTCCATTAGACACAAATATAATAAATGTTATTTTTAATCCAAACACCCTTTTTCCACAGTAACAAAAATATAGCAATAATTAATTTCAATTATTTCATTGGTATATTTATGCATAACAGAATGAAATGAAAATATTTTTAAAAAATCATTTTAAATCTTACCTGAACAATAATTTGCACTACTCTCTCTACAATTTTCAATGGATGAAATACTTGTATTTTTCACATATTGCTTAGATTTATGTGAAAAGGAAGATTCACTTTGATCATTCCCTTTTAAAATAAAATATACATAAAATTAAAAATATTTTTAGAAACTAAGCATTCATCAATTACTAAATAAAATATTGCAACCCTATTATATCACTAAATGAAATTAAATAAATCTTATTTATTATAAAAATGAATAGTACTTTTTTAATCTTTGCACTTAAAATAACTAGAAGAATGAGTAATTAATTTTCACTAGTTTAGTAACTGGCTATAACTGTTTGAACTTTTTCATAAAGTATAATTATTTGATGAAACTGATTTTCATAACTAAAAAAAGAAAAGGGAAGTAGCCTCTTTTCAGCACATGATGAGGTGGTACTGATGGAAAACTGATTTGATATTCGAAAGTAAATCTTCATAATTTGGAAGGGTTTAAATAAACATCTATGACTTAGCTTATTACTTAGAAGACTAATTTCAGTAAGAAGACATTATAACCACAGCCAATTTTACATGCTGCAATGTCTTCAATAAAAATAAATATTTGATTAAGTCAAGTATAGAATTCACTAATATTAGATAGTAAGAATGAAGTCTTCCTCAACCAGGACACAGCAGCTTTAAGGCAGAAGCTGCTTCTATCAATAATTTACAAAACACTAAATTATTTAATAAAATATTCATACATATTTTAAATCAAATAATGACATAGTTATCTAAATCTAATAAACACAATTTAAGTTTAAAGAGAAAAATAAAATCATCTTTGGTATTTATAATTTAAAATAAATAACAAAATAAACATGATTAAAAATTGTTAATTTAGTTGCTCAATAAATGATAAATCCAATTAATATAAAATAATTAATCGAATTAATATTTTCGAAAGAAATTCAAAACTTTTTCTTTTGAAAGCACAAGTTTCATTCATTATTTTATAATACTTTTAATTTATAATTAATATCTATAAATTTCTATAAATATGTACCCTATTAAATTTTACTTTTTTCTCAACTTTGTATCATTTACTGAATAATTAATCAAATGAAAGTTTAAAAATTCCATATTTGAAAAAAATTCTGTCTCTGTCCAAAATTTGCCAAACCTATTATAATAATATCAGAAATTATTTTGAAGTGTTTGCCAGGTAGCCACTGCCTTTTTTTTCCCCCTTTGAAAATCATTACCTTTCACAAACAGTAATAAAACCTAATTTGTATTTTCAGCATCCATATAATTTATAATATAACATACCCTATTGCTTTAGTGGCATGATGTTGTTAAGTGTACAAAAAGGGTGGTTTACACTAAATTATTTTATTTCACAATTATATATATATATATATATATATATATATATATATATATATATATATATATATATATATATATATATATATATATATATATATATAGCAAAACATAAATACAAATATTATCTAGTATTAAAAAATTCAGGCTGGTAAATTTGGCCTAAAAATAAATGAAGATAAACAAAATACATAGAGACTTCACACAATACACCTATTCACAGTTATTTAAGGTGAAAAATTATACTTTTGAAACAGTGTCACAGTTCAAATATCTTGGAACTTTCATATCCTAATGATTGAACTATAGAGACATACAACAGGCTTGTTACATCAAATAAATGCTATTATGGCTTCAAAAACCAACTAAAAGCTTTATTTGTGAGTTTAATGGCAAAAAGTAACATCTATAACTCATTATAGACATTATAAATGTGGGGTTTAACACATTATAAATGTGGAGTAGTTACTAAATTGCATGAAAACAAATTATTGTCCTTTGAACGTAATAAATTTTTGGTGCAGTCCACGAGAGTATTAGCTAGAAATCCATGTTTAATTTTGAAATTACAAATCTATCAAAAATACAAACAGCATGACATCGTAAAAATCATAAAATGCATTGGACTATGATAGATTGGGCATTTGCATTGACCTGACAATGCAAGCCCAATAAAAAGCTCACTTTCATTAATCCCATGGGAAATAAAAGATAAGGAAGACTACCAATTAGATGGCTTCACTAAGTTAAAAAAAGGACTTTAATCTGATAAATAAATGAAATTGAAGGAGCCTTACAATGAATAGGACCAAATGGAAATACTATTCGGGATGGACTTGCCCGGTAATAGGCTGTAGTGCCTTAGAAGAAAAAGAAATACAAATATTACATGAATTGTTTTATATTAATGGGTGTTTTCTTATCATAATAAACCAGAAATATTTAGATATAAGATAAGATTGGAAGGATGGTTTCACATGGTTCTTTTATCACATTGTTTTGTTCATCAGATTAAGTAAATTTCATTAGTATTACTGGGAAAAAAATAACAAAATTTTCCAAAATACAGTATACACAGTTTTATTCAAAATATTTATTAAGTGCAAGATAAAATTTCTGCAATAAGAAAGAAATTATTTTCATCATTTTTATGATGACTGAATAATTTGCTTAAATTACATTATAAATTTTAAATATATTGCTAATTTTAAATACATACTTAAATTACATTTAAATGAAATATAATGCATAAGAATTTTAGTTTTTCTATTTTACCCTTTAAGTTTTATATTTAAATCTCATAACCACAATAAAAGATAATTTTTAAAAAAAATTTTACATAGAAATAAAAAAAAATTATTACCATTTCTTGAGCAAGGTATTTGGAAATCATCTAAATCATCAATAAAAATATCTTCATCAAAAAATGAGCTATTAAAGACTTCAGCAGATTTAGTAACAGCTTTATTTGGAGCAGAATTATTTCTAAAAGAGATAAATATTTAAATTATTTTAAATAAAAATTTATATCAGTAGCAAAAAAAATATATATATTCATATTAATAGTATAAAAGTCATATTTTTACATTACATTTTTTTATATTACAAAGTTACTTTTCTTCAGTATTACATTGTTATACTTTTAATATTAAGTTACTCTTTTAAAAAACTACACATTTAAAAAAGACTTTTTTTTTTATTTCAAGTGGATCATTACAGTAATGGATAAATCAAGGTTTGATGAATAAATGATATTAAATTTAATCCAAATCTTATTAGCAAAACCTTTGAATGCAGCAATTTCTCTTGCTCTTAAAAAGTTAATTATATAGAGATTGGAGAAATTTACAATAGATTTAATTAACTTATATTTGAATACACACAAATTAACAGATTTTAATTTAAAATTTTTTAAAAAAGCTTCATATTTTAACAAAGGAAATTTTATAGGTAAATAAGGTAATTGTAGTCAGAAGAAAATTAAATCTAAATTTGTTTTCTTTGTTGCTGAATGATCACTTTTACACTCGAGGGCTGATTCAACAAGGATTCCACCCCACTACAAACATCAAAGCAAAAGGTTAGAATAAAACAAGAAACTGTTGAACTAAAAGAGCATTAAATCTTCTTATGATGATAGTTCAACTAAATTCTGGAATGCTTAGACATTTGTAGAATTATCATAATATTTTATGTTTCAATTTTTTAAGTTCATATAAATTATCCACTCATAATTTTTATTAACTGTGATTAGAGTTTATTTTAATGAAATTTTACAATCTATGCCTCACATAATTAAAAGATCATCCCATAAGAATTGAACAACCCAAAATTTTAATATTTTTAAAATAAAAATACACCAAAACATGATCAATAAAAATTCCAACTATTCGAATCCCAAAAAATTATACAAAAAGTGAACACCACTAAAAGTATACAAGTAATAAAATATTATGACAAATTTTTAATAAATTTAAAATGTATTTCAACTGGGAAATAGTTCATATTTCAGAAAGAATTACATATAAATATCAATAGAATACAAAAAAATTTTAACTCCTATAAAAATACACATCCTAAATTTTTATGCAAAGAACATATTAAATTAAAATAAAAACAACTTTTTTATTTAAAAAGATGAAAACAAAATTTTTAAATGCTAATTTAAAAAAATATCTGAAAACAATTTCATAAATCCCATTTTAAAAATGATTATAAATTACTGACAACACTGAAATTGATTTGGAAAAATTATAGAAACTGAATTTAAATATTATCAAAAATTATAAAATAATATTCGAAATACAAATTCATATCAATATTATTGACCTAAAATTATATTCAGTTCTTTACAAAAATTCATTATAAATAGCAATAGAATGTTTATCAAAGAAATAATTATAGTTTACTCACTGTGAAAAGAAATTTGTAATTGTTTCTTGCTTCTTCACAACAGGTTTTGTCACAGTATTTTTCTGGGTATTTTTTGTTGAGACATTTTTAATATCAGAAAACACTGATCTATTTCCAAAGCATTGGAATTTTGTATCTTCTTTAACAGAAGTATTTTTACCAAGACTGAGTGATTTCTTAAAAGTAAATTGTTTCCTATCAAACATATAATTAATTTATAAATTATATTTCAATATACAGAGAAGGAAAAGGGAGACTGAAATAGAATTAAACAAATACATCAAAATTAGAAGGATTTTCAAACTTATAAATAAAAATCCATATTTAAAATACATTACTTAAATTAATCAAGTAAGATATGTCAAAAAATCAAATAATAAATCATAAATTCCATTACTTAATAAAGATATTATTTAGTGCTGAAATAGGGAAAATATTCTCTTGTACTATGGCATGATAAAAGAGATTAAAAATACCTATTAAAGAATCGAAATTTTTAGTAAAATACTTTTAAAAATTCATAAGCATTTAAGAGATCAAATATTAACAATATTTAATTACTTACACCACTTATGACATTTGCAGAATTGTTTTATTTCTATTTAAAAGAAAACTAACAACATTTTAAAATTTATATTCTTAATCAAGCTATCTAATGTTAAATACTGATTATAAATTAAATTTCCGAAGTTAATTTCACACAATGTATATATATGAGCAAAATTGGAATTAGATGATAAAAAGAGAATATCAAAATAAATGACAAAAGCCTATAAGCAAATTAAGATTCAGTAATGCTACAAGATAACTAAGTTGATAAAAAAAATTCAGTAAAACTTCATGGTAACAATATGGTATTTATATGAGTTTTCCATCTGTATCAGTTATATAAATATTTTAATTGAATTAAATTTTTAGCCTATAATTTTAAGAAACCACTGTTATAAAAATTAAGAAATTAAGTGCAAGAATGAATGCACGCATACAGACTTAAGCAATATTAAATTAAATCAATTTGTAAATGAATTTCTTTATTTTTAATAGTGCTGAAATACATACTAAAACTAAAAATAGTTAACTAATTTCTTAAGTCATTAAAAATATTTTTGATAAAGACGAATTCAAATAATTGACAGTTAATTAAATTTTAGATCAATTAAAAGATAAAAAACAATATCCTTATGATTAAATCTTTAATCATTAATGTTTCATAATATAAATTTTATAATAAATATAGCATCAAAGTACTAAAAATAATCATGCATACTGCAGATTATTTTTTAGCTTTCTGCAATGAATAAGACTTTATGGTAAAAAACAAGTTAAAAAGAATAAATGAATATTCCCAAAAAAATACTTAATTAAAGAATTTTGCATAAACAATAAAAAAGCATTATACTATGAATTATTTTTGATAAAATTATTTTCAAATGCTCTGAAATCGAGTGTTTAAAAATAAATGTACTGTAGCTGTTTCAGGGAAAATACAGAAATATTCCCAATTTCTAAGATAAAAATTTACAAAGCATATAAATGCTTTGTAAATTTTTTAATTAAATTATTATTAATAGTAGAACAATAATGTTCTACTATTAATACCTAGGATTATGAAATATTAATACCTAACACTTACAAAATTTAGAAAATAATTATATAACTAAAATAAATAACAGCAATTTTTTTTGTTTCATCTGTGTAAGTTTTGTTTTCATTAGAAATTAAGGCAATAGCTATAAAAATAGCAAGTGACATTTTGAAATATATTTCCAAAACCAGGTAAACAGAAAATATTAAGTTTTTCGTTAGTTTGTATCTGTTAATATATTTAAGATGAAAATATACCTAAATTATATAATTTACCATACAATCAATTAACTTACGAATATGTGGCACCAGTATTTGAAGAAATATTCTTTTTTGAAGCTGCAAAACGAGCTAGATGTTCATCAAGATTATTAAATGGAAGATTATTCATGACACAAATCTATGATAAAAATTTCAAAATGTCATGTTATCTTTAAAAAATCATTCAAATCACTAATTTTCACATACTCAATTAAACAAGAAAATTAAAGATCAAGATTTTCATTGACCTTAAAAAAATCCAATTATCATGATCATGAGACCATGAAATAAAATTCTAAAATGATTTCAATTCTTTGGAAAAATTAAATACATTAAACAAACTTAATTAAAAATACCACAAATAATACACAATTAGATATCAAAAAAATATTCAAGTTAAAGGACAAACATTGAAGCCGCCAACTTTTTAAAAATAACAGGATTGTTTATTTTGTTTATTTCACAAATCCGGTTGCCAAAGCATACCGATAAATTGTAGACATTACCAAATGAAGTGATCAAAATCTTAAGTTAATACGATCTGTTTTTAATAATTATCACAATTAAAGAAAAGACGTATGTTTTTAATTTCATGTCATTTTGGCACCTATGACATTTTATAAATTAATTCTTACTATATTTTTAAATACACTCAAGTGTATACATATAATAAATACATTCAAATAATAAATAAATACATTCAAATAAATAAATTCTAGATAGAGAGAAATAACAAAGCATTGATATTTCTCATCGGTTTTAAGACAGTACCAACCATAGAGCTAGGGGCTCTATGGCATCTACTAAGAAAAATTAGTCTGAAAAGTCTTATCAAAACTGACAAGTCTTATTAAAATGGCTTCTACTTTTTTTAACAAAATAAAACTCTAAACAAAGTTATAAATCTTTTCAATACTATAATCAATTTTAAAGAAAATCTTAATCAATTTTCTATTTACTTACTTTTTAAAATATCATAATATTTGTACATTATGAATCTTTACATATATTAAGAAAACTTTTTTCGCATCGAATCATAGAATTTTAATATGATAATGTATTAAAACATCTCATACTTAAAATATTTAGTAGTTTTTTTTTTTTTTTTTTTTTTTGTTTCAAAATATATTGTAGGTTACATAACAAAACAGGTCAAATAATTAAAAAATTCGCTGATATAGCCGAACTAAAAATCCATGAAACTGATACACCCACACCTTTTAGTGCTAATTCAGCAACAACAATTGATATTGCACTCATCAGAGGAAATAATTATAACACTAAAAAATTATACAATCACGGAACTCAATTCGGATCACAATCCAGTCATGGTCGAGTTTGACTTTAATATTCCTTTGATTAATACTCCCACTCTTCATAACACGGATTGGATCAAATACAACCAAATTTTAAATAATTACCCGTTTAATATAATTCATACAAACACAGGAGATGAAATTGAAAATGTGATGATTCGCTTGGAGGCGGAACTGCTTACAGCGCACCGTGCCAACACCCCCTATGTATCTAGGGGGTGTTGACCGTGCATCAGAAAAACCTCACTCCTCCCGTCCCACTCACCTCCTATCCCACTACCTCATAAATTTGAAAGCAAATAGAAACAAACTCAGGAAACTCTATTAAGTTAGCAGAGACCCCCGAATAAAAAATCAATATAATAAAGCGAATAACGAATTTAGAGCCAAGATAAGTTGATACAATTCACAGAAATGGAGAGAAAAATTAGAATCATTAAATACGCACAACCGATCCATTTGGAAGGCCGTCAGTATGTTCAAGAAGAAACCACAGTATTTTCCGCCCATTCAAGGCCAAAATACAATTGCATACACAGACAAACAAAAAACAGAAGCAATTTCTGACATTTTTGAAACACAATTCACCACAAATGACCTACACGACACCAGAACCGAAGATCTGGTTGCCAGCAACATACTCAGATTTCTCTCCAGACCACACACACAAGTCATACAAAGCACCACCCCTTCGGAAGTAATGACAATAATCAAGAAATTAAAGGATAATAAATCCTCAGGAATTGAAGGAATAACAAACAAAATTCTAAAGAAGATTCCAATCAAAACATTATTCAAAGTTACGATGCTTATTAACGAGATATTAAGAAAAACGTATTTTCCTCAAAAATGGAAAATTGCAGTTATAGTACTAATATTAAAACCAAAACATAACAATTACCTTCCCTCAAGCTATAGACTTATTAATCTACTGCCGTTTCTAAGCAAAATAACCTAACCAATTATTCTAAATAGACTAGATGAATTTTTAGAAAACAATAGTATGCTTATCCCTGATCAACACGGGTTCAGAAATTCACATTCAACAACACATCAATTTATGAGAATAGGGGAAATCATTACCCAGGGATTTCAACATAAAAAAGTACAGGAGCAGTTTCTCTTGATATTGCCAAAGCTTTTGATCGAGTTTGGATTTTTGGACTTGGACACAAACTCATTAATATTGGTCTACCCGACCCACTAATTAAAATATTAATTTCATATCTTTTGGGACGTAAGTTCCAGGTTTGCATTGGTACTACATACTCAACACATAGACAAATCTTAGCTGGCGTGCCACAAGAGTCCAAATTGGGACCAAGACTCTTTCTTATCTATGTGAACGACATTCCAATATCAACACTAACTTCCATGCACCTTTTTGCAGACTACACAGTTATACTAGCACAAGGTAGGAAAACATCATATATCACTAAAACGCTTAACAAATATTTAGAACAGATTGAGCTCTGGTTCGTTAAATGGAAAATTCTTATCAATGAAAATAAAAGTGTATCCATAATTTTTAACAAAAATAGACTACTTCTACCCAGTGTAATTAAGATCAATAACGAAATTATAACATGGTCACAAACCTGTAAATACTTGGGAGTAACTTTCAACAGAAAATTATCATGGCACCCCCATCTGATCCAAATTATTAACAAATTTAAACGGCAAACAGCTGCATTATACCCACTTTTCAACTGGAATTCAAAACTTTCCATGGAAAATATAGTGCTCATTTATAAAGCATATCTTAGACCACTTATTTCCTATGCCTGCCCTATTTGGGGTTACACCCACGATAGTAAAATTAAAAAACTGGAAACTCTCCAAAATAAAGCCCTCAGATGGGCAGTTAAGGGCCCCTGGTTCATTAGAAACCAAAAAATCAGACAAGAATTAAAAATCCCTACCCTAAGAGAATTCTTCGCGAAAATAATGTATAACGTGATTAAAAATATTGATAAAACTAATGACGAAGCAATAATTAGCCTTCCGTCCTGTAATGACCTAAGTACCCATAATAGATTGCATCCTCTCTCATTGCTCAGATATTGTCCAAAGTTTCCTCACCAACCACCATGAAATAAACTGTAAATAGAAAAAAAAATTATCTTTGATAACTACTTCTTTGTAAGGAAAAAGAGACTACTAAAAAGATAAGAGGATTTTTTTTTGTTCTTGTTACATCTTATTCTATATGTAAAAAATAAAAATTATTTAAAATAAAAATGATGATGAAAAATGCATATATAAGTGTGCATACTAAATGTATATAAAAACAGATTTTTTTTTTAAATATACATGTATATGTAAATACATAAAATATATAAAAAAAAATAAAGATAAATAAATACATTGTATTACATACCAATTTATACCTTGTAAATATTATAGCGTGTATAAATTCTTGTAAATACCTTTACCTGTTCTTATGAAAATATTCTTATTTCTCTCAATTTATTCCTTAACTATTTCCTTTATTATTCTATTAGTTTCATTTAATTTAAATATATAAATAATAAATTAATCAACAAATATTTTTTAAATTCTGAAATAAATTTTATGAAATAACCATAGTCCCGGCCATTAAAATTTCAAACTCATTTTAAGCCAATCAGATTCAAGTTATAGCTCACCAACCAAGAACCAGCTATCTAATGAGGGTAGAGGATCGCCAGATCCAGGGACCTCTGAAAACTGCCAGCCGGCAATCACTTCACTTCACTAGTTACAAAATATACTTATCCATTTAAAAAAGTAAAAAAGATATTTTCTAATTAGAAAAATAAAATTATAATCATTTGATCCAATACTGCAAATTGATTGGTCAAAGAACTCGTAAGTCAAGTTCCATTTGTTTTATTCATAGTTCTTATTACCACAAAAAAAAAAAAAAAAGAAAAGAAAAAGAAAAGAAAAAAGAAAAAAAAAGCTATTTTTTCACCTTATTATTCTATATTATTATTATTATTATTATTATAACTTTAAATAAATAAGAAGTGGCGATTGATGACATAAATAGACATTGCTAACTATTAAAAAAAACCTAGTTTCATGGGATACGATTATAAATAATTAATTTATGAGTGCAGTATATTTATGTGCATTAGTCTAAGTAATAGTAAACACACCAATCATGTAGTCAACATTATCAATTTCCTTTTGAAACGTATGCAATATACAAAAACGGGATATTAAGCCAATATATCACCATGGAATGGCGTTCAATGGTTGTTTCTCGTAATTTGAAGTAATTACGCAAAACAACCGTTGTACGTCATTCCTGGTAAATTTTTACACCAGTACTGGTGTAAAAATTTGAAGTAACTATTCCAATTTCAAATGGAAATCCACGAAATTTTGAAAAAGCGTTCCTGCGATGAGTAAAATAAATAAGGAATGGAAGTGAATGATCATACACATACAAATATGAAGAACAAAACTTCACAGGTAACTTGAGCACACGCAAAACACATGCCGTCTGCGCTCTTAGCTCAAGACTACAATAAAAGGAAGGATAAAGATGCAATTAAAATCATTAAAATTACTCCTATGCATGGGACTTCTATAAGTGTATAGGAGTCATTTGAAACAGTCACAAGTGGAAGGATTATAGGAAAGTAGGGTAAGGAGAGTGCAGTGTAGCTGAAGAGTACGGATTTAAGAAAAGTATCTTTTAGTGTGTATAAAAAAGCCTTCAAAACCATAAGTACTCATATCTGAAAAATTGGTAGTGAACTTCCAAAGAATTTAACTGCAGTGGATGACCTATATATCGTTCTGCAGGCAAAAAGAGCCAGGCAGCAAGCACCATGGCTAAGCACCAGTGCACGGCAATGGAGCAACAATAATCATTGCTTATTGTGTTCAGACACCTTTACAAAGAAGGTCTATTCAGACATCATTCTGAACACTATGTGCTTTTAAAAATTGGCCATCGGCTTCATGGTTAAGACTGTTTCAAAAAGCACAAAAACTGTACATCCTATTAATGGAATCATATCTTTTTTATGGAAAAAATTCAATACCACAAATTATTCTCAAAGCCAGTTGATTCGGAGAGAAGTTCAGACACTGTTTCTTCTCAGTAATATCACGGAGTTCTTTTGAAGAAGTTGTCTATGGAGATACTATACTGAATGAGTGAACTGATCTCTACACTTTAGGCATAGGTTGCATAAGTGCTCCTAAGAAACATTGTAACCGGATTAAAAGAGGATGATCCTGCCCCATATCCTTCTGTTCTGAGGATTTTGCATCATTCTTATGGACAAAAATTCACATCCACACCTGATTTGTGCGGTTCAGTAGCTACTGGAAAGAGAATATTTTACCCAAATGGATTTGCCAGCTTACTTCCATGATATAAATCCCATAGAACATGTGTGAAATGGTTTGAAGAGACGCCTTTTGGAACGATTACATTCTTTGGGGAACACCCAACAACTGAAATAGATGCTGATTGAAGAATGGGCACTCTTACCTCAAGAGCTTTAGAACAATATGGTACTGAATATGAAGAAAGTATGAGAAATAACCATTGCAGTAAAAGAAGGGCGTTTCCCATGCTTAAGTATATCTGCTTATTGTTCTTCCTTTTGGACAGATAATCATGTGTGACAATATTGAGTTCAAAAAAGCCTTTTTTGTTTAATTTCATTCTGAAAACATTATGTTCATTTCTGCGCAACTGTGGTATTGTCATCATTTAGTACTTATTGCTATCTCTTATTTTTGAATTTCATGTCTCAGATGATTTCTCGAAGAATGATGACAAAAAGTATCAGTTGCTTAAGTTTTGAACGTCATTGTTGAAAACATAGCAATGTTTGAAAGATATAACATTTAACTTACTTTACAAATTATCTTCCACTTAAAAAAATATTTGGGATACAAATATACCCAAGGTTTTGTTTTCTTTTAATTTATAAAAATTATGATTAAAATTCGAGTACTATTTTAAGCTATTGTAAATTAAAGCTATCAATAGTGTAAGTCTTGACACAACAATATTGGTATGTTCAACATTATGCATATATGTTTCAATTAATTTTTTGATCGCTTCTCCGAAATGAAAATGTCTAGTCAATGAAAACAAGAGACTGATGTGACATAACGTTAATTAAATGTCTCTATAATTGTTGAATTGGGGTATTATGAGGAAAATGCATGGACTGTTGTACCTTACATGCGAAGTAATTTCTGTTTGATTCTATACCTATGTAAATATGTACTGTTTTTATCACAAAATTTGGCTGCTTTGCTCACTGATTTCTCAGAAGTTTTACCATTCTGTTATTTGCATTCTTTCATGTTCTGTAATTTTAAAAATGGTTTGCAAAAAATATCGATATTTATATTTTACTTTTATAGTAACTATCTTTTATAAACGCACTTAAAGATTGAATTTTTCAGGAAAGTAAACTTATACTTTATGCATAATTTTGCAACCTAATGTATAATTTTTTAAAATTTTTTCCTTTAAAATATTGTTTTACATTTAAATAAAAATTACATTTTGATAAAATTTGTGGAACATTTATATTAACAGATGTGTAAGAGAGAATGAAAAAATATCTAGTATTGAATTTCTTGTACGTCAAACATGGAAGAATTTCTTCAAATTATCTAGAAGTTCATATTGAATTAATGATCTGTTTTCAACACTCGATTGTACAGCATAATTTTGAACGAATTTCCAATTATGATTATGTTGTCTTGCAATCATAATTTTTTCAAAGTCAACACTTTGAAAAAATTATGATTGCAAGACATAATTTTTATGAGTATTTAACAATCATAAAAATTATGATTGTTAAATATTCAAATACGAATTACTTCATCATGACTGCATGGTAAGCATTTTATGACATACTTTTTTTTTTACCGAAAGTTTCAGAGCATTTTACGCAAAGATTTATTGAACTCATTTATTTGAATTATTTAAGGGATATTAATTTTATGGGAGTTGATTTTACTAATCTAAGGAGTGACATAACTGCAAGGATGACACAACATAAATGTAAGGAATGAATAATAACTGTTGGTGTCAAAAGATAGCACCATTACATGATGCTTTTAATGAATTAAAGCATTCTTGTAAGAAAAAATTCATTTTGTCAGAAAAGTGAAGTCTTTCTTATACGTATGATTAATGTACGTTTTACAGGGGATTCAATTTTAATGAAAGCCTGGCATTAATTTTACTATTTTAATAATTCATTTTCTATTGTTGGTTGTAACATATAATTTATCGATTCATGTTATATTTTTATGTAACTGCTGTTTTTTTACGTTTGTTTATTAAAATATTTAATAAAACCTCATGTCTTTATTTCGTGAGTTAGTTTAGTATTTCATATTAAATAAATTCTATAGTTTTCTTTTCAATTTTTTTAAAAAGAAAAATTAAAATAAAAGTTTGTATAAAAACATTTTGCAAAACATCATTTACTACATTTCCTGTAAGAATAATTGATTTTGGCATTTCTTTGACTATACTGAATAACCTTTTTAAAAAATCTACTTTTCAATACATTTTTTAAAAATTATTAAGAAGATTTATATTATCAAGACATTTTTTGTTAAAATATTAATTATTTTAAAGAAAGGGTAAGCTATTTTCTGAATTCAGATTTTATTATGATATTTAAACTAATATATTATGTATGGCATATTAGAAATTAAATATTAAAATATATTGATTTAAATTTTTCTTAGTTAGTCATAGCTGATTAATGGAAAACCCCTTTTAGTTTATTTTCAATGCAATAATTATTTTAATTTCTTTAACTTCCTAAGTGCAAATGCTTTTCTCTATAAACAAGAAATATTTCTCTATAAACTGAAAGTTACATAACATATTTGGGTATAACAAATATTCGTTATACCAAAATATGTTATGTAACTTTCAGTTATTTCGAGGGACAATAGATAGTTTACAATAATTATAAAAATAATTTTATAGCATTTTATTTGATAGTTTAAAATATATATTTTAAATAATATACATAATTATAAAAAAAAATCAACATATATTATAGTTAAATAAAATATGGTTTAAATGAATAAAATAATAAAATTTGAATGAAAATAAAATTCAAACACACAAAAATTTCTCTATACATATAATGATTATGGAATTTATCTCATTTAACTCTCAGTAAATTCAGTGTACACTCACGTGATAATGTGAATACCTTCTTTAGTAGTTTAAACAAAGACTGAGAGGCGAAAGCAAAATTCTGATGATTTTCATCGGATTTCTGTGGATTAATTATCCTCTACTTGCATGGATATATCTGTATGATTTAAATGGCTTTATTTATATAATATAATTGTTTGAAAGCTATTTTAAGTAGTTGTTACTAATGACACAAGGATATATTAAGATCACTATGCCTTGGCTCTGCGAATTTAAGTCAGTGGGGTACGTCTTTAGTTTAATCAGAGCACCACGAAGGTAAAAGTACGACTTTTGCTCATCAAGTCCTCCGATAGATGGCAGCACCACAGGATTGACTCCCTTAATTTTGGCATTGATCTGAAAGGGGAGTAAACTTCTGCAGTACATTGTACCCATGGAAACTGCTCAACTACCGACTACAGGACTTTCGATTCCACAGATTTATCGAACACTTGTATCGCATGGGGTCTTTGGCGCCATTGGGAATCGAACTCCGCCTTTCCGGACGATAGACCTGTGCCCTAACCACTAGGCTACCAAGGACTAAGCTATTTTGTAGTGTTAATAAGAATAAGTCACAATGTTAATTTTTGACTTGTGTGATATTTTTGCTAGTTTTTTTCGCTTTGTACATGTATTAAATACACACACACATATATAACTACAGAAATAGAGTGAAGTGAATTTACGAAAATGCACTTACTGTCTCTTTTATTTTACGTATTAATATCTGTTAGTCAATATCAAAATAGAACATGAATGGAAAACCAGAGGCACTCATGCTACAGTGTAACACGGGGAAGTTTTAATCGGAACACATGAACAATTATTAAAAATTTGCGAAATTAATTAAGTAATTTATTGATTGAAAATTGTAAAACTTTCATTGAAAAATTTAACACAGTTGGGAAAATATTAATATTGCCATCATGAACTTCGTCAAAATTTTTTTTTTACTACTTTGCTTTTAACTTACTTTAATACTTTATCAACAAAAAGTTTTGTTTACTTATCAAAGTTTTATCAAGCTCTTTTGTTTTATACTTTAAATTTTGGTTAATGCCTAAAAATACGATATACATTATTGTGAATATACATTATTTTCAATTTCAAATTCAAAGTGCTTTCACAAAATAAAAATTGCATACTGATTTCAACAACAAATGTGGCAACCAGATCATACTTATGAACTAGAACACTAAGCTTTTATTGTTGGTTTATTTATTTGATTACTTTGTAAATCTTTCTTACGCAAACTTTCAATAAAAAAAATAAAAAATAAAAAAAAATTAAAAAATATACAATTACGCATTTTTTATTATTGGCATAAAATTCTTATAATCGGTCTATATATTTTATCATCCTTTTATTATTTTAAGAAAATTGTCATATTTATATTTTCTGAAAAGTTGGAAGTGTTATGTATAATTTTTTCTTTAGATAGTTACTGTCTTCCCTCCCCCCATTCAAAAAGGTCATTTACTCCAGAACTACAGAAACAGAAAGTACTACTACAGGTGATTTGTGATACAATTCTACTATCCATAAAAATGCATATCAATGCATTGTTGCATTTGGAATAAAGACAGGTTGGCTGGAAAATGATAACCTTTAAATGGTAATTATAAATAAGATACGCGTGTACAGGCAGATAACGGTATAATAGTAACGCGAATACGAGATTGTATGATTCTTATCCGTTGCTAGGGGAAAACGAAACCATATTATGATAAGTGATAAAGTAGGTACATAAATTTGATACGGCTTACCCATTATTAATTTAATCTTGATGTATTATATATTGTGTTGTATGTGTGAAAAATGACAGAAAAAGTTCACTTCACACATGTAACTTTATTCTAACTCATGAAATAAATTTATTTTCCTTAAAAAATTTTGAAAAAACTGCTATCGGTTGATGTGTGTTAATTAATATCCAGTTCCCATTAAATTGAGTGGACGTTTTTCAAGTAATTATTTTATTTATTATTCCTAAATTATGGCTTATCATACTTGTAAAGTATTTGAGTTTCTTAATTTTATATGTGTATTAAAAACATGAATTAGTCAAATATAGTAATGCAAAAAGGTGTAATTTTTTGAATTCATTTATAAAATGCTAATGCACGAAAGCAATGTTGTATATTTTCCTGCAGCTTTTGACCTATAGTATAAATATACTATAGAAACAAAATATAAATAATATTTTTAAATTTAGTGATTTTTTGAATATATATAGATATATTCAATGATAGTTGCGTTATAAGAACTAAAGAAAAAAATATACTGAAAAAGATAAAATCTTCATATGGAAAGCCTTTACTGTTAGTTCAAAATTGTTTTGAACACAGTTTGAACTTTTCTAATAAACTTTATTTAATTCTTATTTTAAATTCTATTAAAACGTTTGGGAAATAATGTAATATATATTTTTAATGAAATTAATATATATTTACAATTATAGGGTGTTTGGATTTTATGATTAATTTAACAGTTACAAGCGATTATAATGCGATTTCTAAAACTAATTAATGATTGAGTAAATACTGAGTTTAAAATTAAATAATCCTGGTTTATTACCATATTACTCAGCATTTTTATTGCAAATCATCTTGATTTTTCATAATTTTATAAACAAATAGATCAAATTTTTTTTATTTAAATGATAAAAAATTTGAGCTATTTGAATATATATATATATGAAAGATTCCCAGTATGTGTGTGTTGCGTGATTATAATTCTTTTAAATTTTAAAATACTTTAAAAATGTGCTTAGATGCAGTTAACTCTAAATCATCTTAAAACTGAATTTTAAATTAAATTTTTTTAATGCATTTCTTTAATCTAAGGTGAATTTGGCTACCAAGATTAAGACCACATAAAATGGGAATAGTTTAAGTCCACAGTTTTAGCTTGATATTATTTACTGTTGAAGAGCCATATGAAAAATCTTAATGCAGATATAGAGCACAAAATAAAATCTTTTTGTGAGTTTTCAGTTGCATATAAGTCATTCATATTTGCCAGTAAAAGAAAAATTAATTTTAACTAATTTTTTTTCTTTTTTTAAATTAAATAAAGGCAATTAAAAATACTATTCTTACTCTGTTTAAATAAAAATTTATTTAAAATTTTATGCCTAGTTTTTTTCCTTATTTAGAAAAAAAGTGAGAATGTGTTTAAGTCTGATTTCTCTGTTTCAGATTATTAAAAAGAAATTGAAAAAAAATTTAATAAACTTCTAAGTTCAATGAAAAAATTATATATAAAATTTAAATTGATTTGATATTTTGAATGGAATTAAATGAAAAGTTGGTTTTAGTTGAAAATGAATTTTAATTACCTCAAGAGTTAAAATTTTAAAATGCTCATTTTCTCTTCTGGCACTAATAGTTCACTGTTCAAGTGCTGAATTTTTTCTGCAAAATAATGCTATAACAAGAATTAGTGGTACCCATTGTGGAGCTTTAATTATCTATATCCATATCCATCTGTATAAGAAAATTATTTATAAAGTAGTAGTAATTTTTTTAATTACCATAATTTTCAATTGAACGCCGTATCAAAATAAATATTGAGTAAAATTCCAAGATCATTCTATCATATCAGCTAATGATCTATGACATACGATATATGACATATCTGCTAATGATCTATGACATACGATATATATGACATATCAGCTAAGAAAAAATGCATAAAACGAAAGCATGACACAAAAAGGAATTAAATAAGAAATATTTTCAAAATATATTTAAGTTTGCAAATATGTTTCATTCACTCCCAAAAAGTATTTAAGCGTATAAAACTCATCTCAATATAATCCAGTATTAAAGTAGATGAAAGAAAAGCAAATTAATATTAAACAAATCATCATGTAAAGGCTTCAAAATCCGAATTCAAAATTTTCAGTGAATCTTGATCTAAATTAGAATTTAAATAGTTTAGTTCTTTCAGGTTATTATGTATCTTTTAGCCGTGTAATAATATTATTGGGAATAAAAATAACTCTAGCATCTTGGGTATTGATATTATTAGCAATTGTTTTACTTAATTTCTACATATTTTTGATACATTTATACTTAGTGTGCACAATAACAGAAATAATTTTACAGTGTGCGCAAGTGCTTTCTAAAATTTTAATGTTTGAGCACGCGAAACACCACGGCGTATTCATCTTTATTCTTTTTACAACTGAGTTTTATATACATCTTATTTTTATTATTAATAATATCTTGTTCAAAAGTATTATTACGCTACATTTTTCAAAACAGTTAATGAAAATTTTAACTTTCTTGTTCTGATTCCACAAACTAGAATAAAGCGATGCTTGTTATTTTTCTATCTTTTTGTTCAACAAATTTTGAAATTTTGTCATCAAAATCGTTAATTTCATTAGCACTATTTTTATAAGCACAATTTTGTAAGCAATACTAAGTATATATTTTTTAATTGCATATAATTTTTCAAGTTTAAAATATTTTCAGAGTAATATTAAAAATTTAATTTAATTTAATATATGTTTTTAATGTGTGTGTGTGTCTAAAGTTTTACATTTAAACATCGATTTAAGTTTTTCTGAATCATCTATCTTACTAATAAAATATTTTCATATAGCTTATAAATGTTTAAAAATATATATTTCTTTACTAGATTAAAAAAGAACTTATTTTTATTATGATTTATTTTGATGGTGATTTTTTCTATATAAGGGGTATATTTTAAGTAGATTTATAATAATGTGTGTGAAAGATATATATAAATTTTAATAATTGAGATTATTATCAATAATAATTTAATAAATATACTCAAGTTTACTTAAAGAAATATATTTCATTCATTTTAAACTTAAGGTGTTTGAAAGAAGAACTTTTTAGTATAAAGTTTTAATATAAAAGCAACAAAATATTATATGAAATAAAGGTAGAAATGTTGAATAATTTCGTTTTAAATTAACGATTTTAAGAAATAAGTATAATTTGATTTTTAACTTTAAAACTAAAGCTGCAAACTAATGTATATTTACAAGATTAGAAAATCAGTACTTATTAAAAAAAATTAAGTCTGGTGTGTCAGAAAAATAATAAAACTATTTTGCAGAAAATAAGCTTGTTGTTAGAAAATAGGAAGTTATGACAGTCAGATAATTTATATTAAAAATTAATGGTGCATTACAAGTTAACGATGAAAATGAAAACTCAATTAAGCTTAAACTTTTCTAAGAATTTGGCAGTTTTTAATTTTCTGATTCCCCCAATTGTATAGTAAAATCTACCTTCTGCTATTAGGATATTGCTTTACTATTTTAAGTGGAAACTACTTTGTGTTTCAGTCTCGAATTTATTAATAAGAATTATTATGAAAGAACTTTCTCTCAAGTATGTTATGATTAGGGGTTAATGGGCTGCAACAAAACCAGAAATAAAACACGAAACCCTTTTAAATTTTGGGGCAATAATTCTAAAGAGAATTTTTTGACCTCGATGTCGACTAATATAATATATCGATATCTTCTTACTTATAAGTAGAAAGATTAGCAATAGCTTCTTGGATAAAAGTGTATGTATGATTTTTCTGGCACTATAATTTTATTTATAAATACATTTTTTGTATTCAAGTAAGTTTGCGGCTCTCTGCTCCATATTTGCCGCCAAGACAAAAATAAAATTAAGTTAATGGGGCATATTTTGGTGATTGTTTGAAAGAAATAGTATTTTTATTTTGAATAGAATAAAATTTTTTTCAATTAACCAATTTCATAAAACCTTTTCTACTAGACATGAGACTTGTGAGAAAATAATAACGTTTTGTTAATATTGTGAATCATGCAAGATTTATTGATAAAAGTTATATTAATCAATTCTTATATACATAGGCCAAACCTATTCTAAATTCCTCCAATTATTCGATCTACTCATAAATTGTAATACACTTTATATTCAATACAAAAAATATGATAAATGATTTCTTTAAATTACATAAAAATTTTCTTATATTAAAAATGGAATAAACCAAGCAAATATCCCAAAAAATTTAACAAAATAAATAAATTTCGTCATTTACCAAATGATACTAGAGTACTAAAAATCTTCATCAAAATAAGAAACTTAAAAGAAATGTATTCAACTCCTCAAAACTTTTATGCTGCAAATTTCTGAATAATAAATAAAGTTCCTAAATGTACTGAAAATAGCAATAGGGAGCAAAACCAATCCCAGTTTCTATTTTTACTTTAAATAAAGTATTTTCTAAATTTAAGTGAAAGATGGAAATTGGAATGGAGTTGAATGATATATAACAGGATTAAATTTTATTATTGATAACAAAAATGCGTTAAAAAAGTATCAAAGAAAAGCTATTTAAAAAGTGATATAAATATTCATAAATTTTTGTACACATTCACACAGTGAGAAAAAAAAAAAAAAAAAAGAAAAAGATGAAAATTAGGGGTCATTATTATTTTTACATACAGTGAAACTTTTTTTGGTAGAACCGAGTGGCAACATATAATTTCAAAATATTTAGAGTTTCCCGCGATAAAACGAAACTTCGAAAAAACACAGTAAAAGTTTTGTAATTTCGAAATAAAACTCAATCTTACTCAATGCGAGCTATAAGCCTACGAGCATAAAGCTCCAAAACAGTTTTTGTCGTAACCTAACCTAACCTAACGGAACTTCTTTCACTCAGTGTTTTAGTTTCACTTTATGTTTGGAAATCATATTACGAAACAAGAAATTCAGCGTTTGGATTAAACCTTGCAGTGTTTCAATTATATAAAAGCATTTTCAACTTCATTAAGTAATTATTTTAAAAACATTCTTGAATATGTTATATTATAATTAAAAGTACGTAAAAGATGAGTATTAATTTAATTTTATATTATTTAATTTTTAAATTTCTAAATGCAAGATTTTTGAAATACCCTTTTATTTGTCAGTTATTTTCTTTAATACTGGTTAATAAGTTGTCTTAGACGAAATTTCTTTAATAATATATTTTGTTTCAATTATTGCTTATATTTTACTATTGATATTTTATGGCATACATAAAATTCTTTTAATCTAAAATGTAAAACTAGCTCAACAAAAACTTAATTGCTTTTTTTAACAAGATATTTTTGAATTAATTTATAATTGAATAAAATAATTAAATTTTAATAATTGAATTAAATTTTTAAAAAAATTTACTTTACTTTTCTAATTTTTTCATGTTTGAAAAATTATTAAGGGGACATTTGCCATTAAATTCCAAAATATGAAATCACTACTGGAACTCTGAGGGCATCTAATCTTTTGTTCTGTCCATGCTATCTCACTGTTTATTGGCACAGACCAATATTATCTTCTCTATTTTGGTTGTGTGTTTATTGATTAGTTGGTAAGTTAATCTATCTTCTAAATGGCTAATTTGTAAGTTTCTGTTACTTTGTGAGCAATTTGTTTATATTAGGATTTCTTTTTTAACTTATGGTGTTAGATTGAGTCAAAAGCTCTCTTAATATCAATTATAAAGCCTGTATGTAATTAAGATGACTTAGAGAATGGATGATGTTGGTAAGGTTGATGAAGCCATCATTTGTTGATTTCCTTTGACAAAAGCCTTATCGAAATTTATTTAGAAAATTTAAATTTTCTAGAAAGAAAATCAGCTTTTTGGTCCTGATCTTTTTGACCAAACTCTCAACTTTAGGACATTTTAGAAAATAAGAGAATGAAAGGTATTTATTAAATAGCTGATAGAATGGATGTGGAAATTTGAAGTTGACTCTTAATTATGATATCGTTCAAGTCTTCATAATTCCTAGTCCTTTTCCATTATGTAGTAAAGTTATTACTGTGGCAATTTCTCCTTTGGTGAGCCAAATGGTTAGCGCTCTTGCCTTCGTTTCAACAGTTTGTGGGTTCAAATCCCACCTTGAGTATGGATGTTTGTAGTGGTTCAGAATCCACTTTAAACTGTAGGTCCCAGTCTAATTAGCCCTTGTGTGCAAAATATGACCGTTTGTTTGTCGCTCATTCTCCTTTGGTGAAAGGCAATGTCCTTTGGAGGGAGATGCAGAAACTTGGAGCTGAGGGAGGTATTAGGGAAATAACAATTTCAGTTTAGTCTGAATCTTTGTTACTGGGATCCATGAAAGACTGTACGAAGAGATAAATTGGTAGGACAAGTTGTATGCTATATTATACAGATTAGAAATTGCAACAAAAACTGTTTTCCAAAGGCTGTTTTCTTAGCTGACCGTCGAGTCTTATTATATTGGCTTCTTTATTATATGGACAGAAGAGGTTACTCTAAATTATAATAGATGCTCTTTGACAACAGGGTCAGAATATCAGTAGTTTTCTACTTGCTGTGGAAAGAGTTGGAGACCACCTTTTAGAGGTTGTTTTATTTTATATGAAAGGATCAACAGTTTTGGATTATTTTTATTGTTGATTCCAGTTGCATTTTTAATCAGGGTTAATAGAAAAATAAATTTGATGTGAGCAGAAAAAAAAAAAAAAATTAGTATGACTGCTTAATTTTGTCTGTAAGCATATTAGGGTTATGTAATGTAATCTTGCATTAAACAAGATAAAGACATGTTTATGGTGGGTAAATGTCTCTTCATTTATGGCATTGTACTTAATTAAATTTTCCAGTGATTCCCTTGTTACATAGTTGTGATATAGTTAAATCAGGCCTACTCTGTCAATGATTGGCTATAATTGTTAATGTTGAATATAATTTGTTTAGTATGTAATAGTTATTTGTAAGAATAAAGTCAAAGGTTTCTTCACCTCTAAAGTCATGATTGTATCTCCCTAAGATACTGTATGCATTTAAGTCAATATCTGTTAGTTTTGGTGTTGATTGTTTCTTCTATTCCTCTACTTTGGTGATATAGTGGAGAGTTGTATGCTGAAATAATATTTTGAGGGTGATTTTAATAGTTATAGTTGTATCTGAGGAATGATATACATAAAAGTATAAATTAAATTTAAAGTAATTCTTGCATAGATGAGAATAAATAATTTATTTAAATAATTATAATAATAAAAATTAAAAGAAAAGATGCATGTTCTGTTTTTTAAATTTATTTCCAAGTTCAGATTGACAATATGTAACAAAAAGGGAATAAAAATCTTTTATATGTCACATTATAATGATTAAAATAGGCTAAAAAGATTTAATTCCAAAGAGTAAAGTATTTGGAACAAAAGGAGAACAGTGATCATTATTTCTCATGAGTTATATCTAGATTTAGTGGGCTGTTTAAAAAGGTAACCAAATATGTGAGTAAAAAGATAGACATTAGTTAAAATAAAAAATAAATAAATGAAATAAAGTCTTATATCTATATAATAGAGCAATAAAATATGCCTAACTGCTTTACTACGTTGGGATATTTTCTTGCATTTGTATAATGTAACTTGTGATTTATGATGTAGCATTGTGTGCACATGCACAAATTTGTTTTATTTGCTGATAACCCTTGAAGCATTTGATTGGTAATTTGTTATTATTTGATTACAATTTAATCTTTTGAAATGTATATAAAACATTTATATTTTGAAAGTTAATTTTTTGAATATTAATTCTTTGTGAATTTTTTATGGTAAGTTGCTTAAGTAAAATTTATTTTGAAAGTTAAGTTTATTGAGTAAATTTATTTTAATATTGTTTTCATTATTTTCAATTATTATTTTTTTGTGGAGTATATATGGTGATGTAATTATTCAGAGAACATCATTACAGAATTTTTGGAAGCCATAAATTTGCCTATTATCCTACCTGATGATTCTGCAAGCAATGATTAGTTGAGTTATTTTGTTTTATGTATTTAATTAATATTGCTGTTCTATGAAATATTTTGTTGTATGTTAAGTTTTGTGTATAAATATATATATATATATATATATATATATATATATATATATATATATATATATATATATATATATATATTCTTAGATATTCAGAGAAATAACATTGATTAATTAGAAACTCTAGTTTTTATAAAAATGTATGTTTACTTCATTGATTGATTTAATATATTGAATAGACTACTAAACAGAAGTATTGTTTAAGGTTGGCATCATACTGCCCAGTTAATTAAAATTAAAATTTTCATAAAAATGCATTTTTATGTTATGCATTTAGGTTTATTGTCCAGTTTAAATTAGGAATAGGTTGTACTACACTTAATTTTTTTAAGGTGTACATAACTACCTAGTGAATTAAAATTCTATTTTTCATAAAAATTCATTTTATTTACGTTATAGTTTTAGCTTTATTTCTTAGTTACCACTTATTGTAGACTGCATGATATTTAGTTTATTTTGTTCTTTACTATGTAATCTTTGTGGAATTATTTTTAGTTATTAGCATTTTAATACTTCTGTAATTTGCAATTGTTTTTGGGATTTAGTGGTCATGTTCAGTACAAAGAACAGAATCAAGAATTCAAGGAAGTGTTTATTACATTCTACTACATCACAAGACGGTCGCGTAACAAGTGGTTGGGATCGTTAGTACTCTTGTCTCAACTGGTATATCATATGGTCCATCGTGCCTGCTTCCCCCAAGAAGAAAAGAGGGTCAGAATGCATTTCACATCTGAACTGTGCGTCCATACCTCGAAGTGTGGGAATTTATTTCGCCATTTTCCAGATGAGCTGAGATGGGGAAATGCCATTTCTGTTACTAATTAAGGACGTGAGATTTGTTTGTTTGTTTGACGCTCAACAGTCATTTTTTGCACGTGAGGGCTAATTAGACTGGGACATACGGCTTAAAGTGGATTCCGAACTATTACAAACATTCATGCCCTAGGTGGGATTCGAACCCACGAACTGTTGAACCGAAGGCAAGAGCGCTAACCATTCGGCTACCAGCTCGGCCTAAGGATGTGAGAAAGGGATCACTACATTATAATGAAATAATAATATTTTGCTGTTTGAAATTTAAAATAGTGCACCATTGCAAAATTAGCCTGGTAGCCACTGAGTGCCATCAGTGGCTACCAGATGGTGGATTCATTTCTTTGAAAATTACAATCGTATAACAAGCTGAGATCATCCTACCCTATCTTTGATGTTATGTGACACATGCCTAGTATCTGAATAACTGGTTATAGTGTCCTAGCTCATCTTCTAGTATACCTGGAAAGCTACTAGAGTATCTTGCCTTACTCAATATAACCCAGACAATGCTGGGTGGTCCTTTTTATATCCAAGATTTAAAATACTGCTCATGCTGGGAAAAGCCCCTGAGATGGGCCTGTCCTTAAAGGATAAGGAAATACAGAGTAAGTCAGTTGAAGTAGTAGAAATGATTTCTTTGATAACCAAGTTAGAATATGGCACAAGAGTGAGGAAACCTCACTTCATATTTTATATGAACATGATGAAATTCTTACTCTATTGATTACTTTAGATAGTTTTGATATTAAAAAATCATACATAAGTTCCATAAAAATTCTTTCTAACTTCATAAACAAAATAGGAGACTAACAGATACAGTTAGATTATTTTAAATTTGGAGCTTGATGCAAAATGATTTTTAGCAGAACTGCTCTGACTCTTAAATACAATTAAGAACAACTTTCACTTAAATAAAAATTTAAATTGCTCATTTCACTACAGCAATTTTAAATTGTGATTTATTTAATTAATAAATAGGACATTAACTTTTGTCTCTTCTCTACCATAAGCAAATATTACTATTATTTTAGTATATTCTATGAATTGTGAAGGTTTTCAAATACAACTTTAAGAGCTGTAATGAAATTCTGTGATGATCAAAAGTTATCATAGAATGGTAATTGATTTCTGCATGGATAAAAAATTATGTAAAGGAATCCATTCTGGTATAGTAAGTAAATTATTTGGCTCATTTTATGTGATTGCACTAATAGGAATATTTGTATAATCATATCTCCTGTAAGAATTGTATTTTACTAACTATAAAATTATTAAGAGAACATACTAAAAATTTCTTTTGCAATTTAATCTTTATTCCCTTCTTTTAAATGGGCACATTGGAATCATGCAGTTTTTAAAACACAAGTTTATTATTACTGGGTTGATTATTGGTGTGATGCAATTTCTTAATTATTTAGAGATAAAACTTGCATTTCAATGGAGAAAGCTTTAATTTTTAATTGCATTAATTGAATTTTATTTATCATTTGTGTTGATTCACCAAGCAAAATGAGTCCAATGATTACTCATTTTCAGATCCTTTTGATAATTTGTATTGGATAACCTAACTGCCAAAGTCCCTTATAAACCATATTAATATCCATGATGAAAGTTGACTGTTGGGGGGGGGAAATAGTATCTATCACATTGGATTGTATCTGTGTCACAGGGGAGAAAACCAGCAAAACTCCCAAGCATTCATCATAACAGATGTACATGCATAGGGCATTAGCACTACACCTATCTTTTGTTATTGACATTGGCTGGAATCAAACTCTGGACCTTATGTTCTGAAAAACATTGTCCTACCACTTGGCTACAATGAGCCTGTATTTGGAGCAGTTAATCATTTGACTAATAAAATCATATTTCTGTCCATATCTGAATGATACTAAAAGATATAATACTAAAAGATGATAAAAGATGCTGAACATATTTTTTGAAATTAAGTATAGAATTTGGGTAAGGGAAATTAAAAAATCTGGTACGTAATTTGAAGGCAAATATTTTCTTAACTATATATAAACCACTTTTCTTAATTATAATTAAATTACATATAAATCAAAACATGTCATTTTTTTATAGATGAACAAATTCAATAAAAGTATTAAAAATGGAATATTTGTTTGCTTTGTTTCTGTACATATTTTCCAAAGCCAGACTATACACACATTTTTACATCTCCTCTCAAACTTGGTGTAAAATTCTTTCACCCATTTAATTTCTCATCATTTTTTGAGCATTCATACATTTCCAAAATTTTTATATACTATTTTTGTATTCTTGTTACATTTTAGACATATTTGGAATTTAAAAATGGAATATTTAATAATATTTTCCTACTTTTAGTATTCAGGAAGATAAATGATTTTAGCAATGCATTCACTTATAATGCTGGGAATTATATATGGTATAAAATGTATAGTTATACAAACTTTGACTATTGCAAAGTAATTATATTTTTTCTGAAAAACAAAATTTTGTATTTATAGCTTTGAAAAATGGATTTTCTTTTACAAGCCAGTGTTCAAAATGCAAATGCATAGTTCAAAATGCTGTTTTCAAAATTTGTTTTTCTGTGCATTTGCTAATGATGTTGCTTTAACTGCTTATCAACTGCACTTTTGAGTCCAGGCTGCAATCAGGTTTAGAAAATAAAATATAGCTAAAAAAAATATCTCAAAATATATTTCATGATTGCAAACACCATTAAACTCAAATTCAAAAGTCTTATCATGTCAGTAATGATAGTAAATTCTAAAGATTCTCATTTGCTTTAAAAAATACCTCCATTGAATACCAAATTATTGGCAGGGGTTAGTTACCAAGCTATAGCATTATATTAATATTTTTTCTTAATAAATGTGAGTAAAATCGTTACATGACTGAGAGGAAATACCAAATAATATCTTAAGATTTTTTTAAAAAAAATTTGTAATGTTTCTAACTAGAGTTCAGTTGGCAAGAATAGCATTTTATTAATAATATTGATAGTATAATTTTTAATTCCTTTCTATAAAAAATTCAAATAAAGCATTACTATTGGAAATATTCTAAGGAATGACTTTGCTTCTGAAAGTTATTTTGTTTGCATATTTAGATAGGGTTTAATTGCGGAGTTATAGTATCAATTCCATGATATGAGTAACATCACTTTTAAAATAGGTAATTTCTTTGCAATAAAACAAAAATAGCTAGACATTTTAATGAAAATACTTCCAATTTATATATTGTCAATTTCAATACTTCCAAACCACTTTATTAAATTTGTAAATAAAATTTATTCCTAAACCACAAAAGTAAATGAACCTTTGTATAAATAGGGAACATTTGATACTATAGGAATAATAACAAAAGTGTAGTTTCAGTTATCTAATCATGTATCCTGTAAATAGTAAATTTCTTTTTTAAGGAAAAATCGAGAAATAAATATTTAAGTTAAGGCTGAATGGTTTCTCTTTACACCAAAATATTAAGAAAAATCATCCCATTTTTAATTAAACCATCTATCAAAAATTTAAAGTTAAAATTGATAAATTTTATAATAATTTTGCAAAATGTGTTATATATAATATAATTAACTAATTTGATTCAAAAAGTAATTTTAGTTTAGTGTGTCTTTTTTAAATTTCAGATGTTTTGAAAAAACAAATTTGGTGTTTCACAAAAATCATGAAGGAAAAAATCCTGTTTTATTTATTGAAACAATCTGCACTGAGTAAATTAAAGAAATGAGATTCAACTTATTTAAAGTAATATCTTTAAATTCCATTTATTATAAGAAATTTATTACTTTAATATTTTTCAATATTTTTAATGTGTAAATAACAGTTTATCCAGGAAATTAGCTTATCATAAACTTACAATTTTTTCTTTTATAGGAAACTTTGTATTTTTTCTGAATGCAAATCACCCTATTTCAGGAGGTAAGCAAATCTGCCAAATACCAATTTTGTTGCTAATTTTAAGACATTTAATCATTGAATTTTTAATCTTGTAACACTAATTTAGTTAAGAAAAATTTTATTAGCATGAAAATTTTTTATATATTCATACCAATATGAAACAATATATTATATTTTTATCTTCTAAATATTCTAAAGTGCTACGTAGTTTGTAGTACATGTTATAGCTATTGACAAATTATTTTTTTCCAGTTTATAAGCTCAACTAGATTTTATATCTCCTGTCGTATTGATAAAAAAAAAAGCGAAAATGTTTAAGTTTACTTTATTGATAATATTTTCAAAATTATATCAGTTACTTGCAGCTTTAAATTATCCTGATGATTATGTATAATGAGCAACTTTGAATTTGTAAGATTACTTGGATGGTTTATCATTCGCTTTGGTAAAATGGATCTAAATTTTTAGGATAAAAATTTCTAGCTCAATAATTATCATTGTTGAATAATAGAGCATTATTAATGGCAGATGGGTGTTTCAATTTTGCAATCTCACATGCATGAATAAATGCTTGGAATATTTCTAGGTTTTTTCTTTTGGATATACAAAAGCTGTCCATTACATGTAAAAAGTATCCCTTAAAAATATTTACTGTGAGTGTTAAAAAATATTACAATAACTTTCAATTATTAGCCAATCCATTAAACAAGATCAGATTCCATTATAATGGTTAATTTTGCTTGTATCAAAAGCTTTGATTTTAATACAGAAATAATGTTTGAGCCAAAAGGTTTTATCGCTTACTATCTGCCCTTGGTGCAACTGCATAAAAAGTCACACTGATACAAATCCTGACTATATGATGGTTACTCTATTTTGTAAGATTTTCTGCATCTAATTAAATCAAATGCTCTCGAAATGTTATTTAAAGTCAGGTGTCTTGTAATGACAATTCTCTGGCGATAAGACCTATCCTGCATGAATTAATGTCAGCATGTCAATTTTGAATAACCTGCTAGTCATGTTCTAGGAATTCTTGATACTTATACTCCTTTAACAATACCATTAAGGAAAATTTGACTAATTATCTCATGATGATTACTTCACTAAATTCTGTTTTCTTTCTGAATTGAAGGACATGTTCTTTTGATTATTCTCATAAAATTTTCTTATGATATATAATGATTCTTCCAAGCTCAGTTATCCCATATTGCTTTTTATTTATTTCTGGTAATCAAGTATTCGTCCAAAATGTCAGTATATTTACTATTACAGTATAGGAGTAATATTACTTATATAGTACATTTGAAATCAGTTACTTAAAATATTTTCTATCATGTTTTTTCAAGTTTTCTGCATATATATATATGTATATATATATATGTGTGTGTATGTATGTATGTATATGTATGTATGTGTATGTATGTATGTATATGTGTGTATGTATGTATGTGTATGTATGTATATGTATGTATGTATATGTATTTATGTATATGTATGTATAATGTATGTATGCATTTATATGCAGAATGTTTCATTACCAGACACGGAACTTGTATGAAGTGTATTTGATATGGAGATTACTTAAAATCTCATAGCAATGCAGTTGGCTCAAAAAAATTCTGTTGTTCCGAGCAATAATGAAAAAAAGAGAGAGAGCAACACATAATAATGAGATAGAAATAATTTAATTAAAAGTTTTACTTAAAAAAATTGTTCAAAATTATAATCAGAAGTTATCAAGCAGAGGTGACATTGGCATTATTTTAAATTCCTTGTGTTCTGGAAAATGCCTGACACATGTAGTATACCTTTTCATCTATTATAAATATTCAAGCATCTTCAACTGAAAAAATGAAGCTCTAGTACATCAAACCTTTCATTTTACTTAAAAAAATGCCTGTCCATGATTAGTCTGGCAATCTGACAAACCATTGTGTTGGATTTCTATGATCTATTTACTGCATTAAATATGTTATGTCAAAGTGTCAGTGAGCAACGTTTATATAATGGGATGGATATTGGTGCCATATGAAGTAACCAAGCAACAGAGAAACATGTGCTGCTTCAAAAAAATTAAAGTAGGAATTGCTATAGGAAGATCAGACATGTCCTACCATCTTAAAGACCAGACTGATGATAAAGACCAATGAGGTCTCCAACAAACCAAACATGTACTGACAAATGCTGTTGAGTTGCATGTAGTTGCATACTATGAGGGTTTTCTAAAGACAATGACATATAAGTGCTATGTTGATTGATGGCTCTTTCACACCTATTCTTCATATGTGCACAATATAGAAACAGCAAATATTCTTACTGCAGTATTCTGTTGCACACTATCAATGGACTGTAAACGTCCTTTGCAATGGATAATCCTCAGATTCTTATGATTGGATCTATTAAAGATGATATGCATTTATTTGTTCACCCAAATGTCCTCTAGACAGTGAAATGAGAAATTCTCTTGCTTGAAAATTTGTGCTTGGATTGTAATTTGTCAGATATAAGCCATTAAATATTGCAATGTGCTGTCATTGTTATTCACTGTAGCAATAATGAAACAACCAGTCTCGTGAAACTTTCTATGTACACCTTGTGTGATATTGAGTATCCCTGTCTCCATACCAACTTGGTACAAACTCTGATTCACTTGCTTGGCAGTCTGTAGTTCCATTCCTTATCAACATATTGACAAGTTTGTTTGACTATTTATTTATCCTATTAACTCTAAATGAGCTTGAAATGATGATTTCTTGTTAGATGGATTTTCATTCTATTTTATGTTCAGTGCCATCTACTGCAAGATTGTATAGAAGATGCGAAACATGCCAAGAATCTTTCAGATAAATAAACTGCATGTGGATTCGTAATGACTTGTGGTTAAAATTTTGAACACTATATGTAATACAACCTTTTTAATAAAATGTTTTCTGTTCTATTAATGTGTTGTTGTTTTATGTTCTTTTTTGTGCTTACACTATTGTACTCTTGCTAAATCTGCTGAGCATCATACCCAGCATGATATATTCAACTCTGCATAACTGTGTAATTCAATTTCTATGCCTTTCAATTCCTGCAAGTTTATCAGTTTGATAGTAAAGCATCTTATGTATATGTATTTTTATGTGTTTATATGGGTGGGCGTACACAAACACACATTGTTTATACTTTTATTTAAAAACTTATCCAAATACTAAAGGAACTTAATCTTTCTTAAGATTAGTTATATTGGTTATGAAATAAATATCTCTTAACTTATTATGTATTATTTATTAATTTAAACATTATATAAAGTCTTTTTTAGTTGAAGTTTCTCTATCAGTAGCTAGATGGAGACCAATTCTAGCTTTATGCAGAAAGCTTCAAAAACACACATTGATTCTTTTAATTATGTTATTAATGCAGGATTGTATAATTGTTGCATGGTAAGTTTTTTTTAACATATTTTAATAAGTCAGTAAAAGTATTTAAATTCTTTTCAATGAAAAGAATGCAACATTAATTAACTTGAAAAGTATTTAAATAGAATCTTTATCTCAGATTAATTTTTTTATATTTTTATAAATAATTTTTCTGAATTTTAAGTTTATTATATTAGTGACTTTCAACTTTTATAAACATAAAAATTCCATTAAAGAAATTTATAATATTTTAAAATAAATTACAATTAATATTACAATTATTTAATTTTGATTGTAACTGTTTATCAAATGCAAATATACATTAACCCAGATCTATTACTTAAATTATAAAATATTGTTTTCAAGGTGTTATAATTTTACTGTGAAGAATAAGTTTACAGAATTTTGATAATTATATGTGCAATGATTTCAGTTTTATTGTATTAGTATGGTTTTAAAATTGAAACAGTAAAATTTTATACCAGTCATTATATTTAATTAAATATTTGAAATAATTTTGATAAGTTGTTATCAAATAAATGATTCGAGATTGGTGTTGATTAAAAGGAATTCACCATATTTTTGTTTATATAATCCATGGAATATGTGCTAAAAAAGTTTCAAATTTAGTTGTGCATATCATATACCACTTTGGATTATCTGATGTTAAAGATTTTTTAGAAAACCTTACAATAAAGTTTTGAAAGAAATGCCGCTCATGTTATATATATATATAATTATACAGATGGTGCTACTTATTAGCTGATTTATTTCAGCTATAATCAACTTTTTATGTTCAAAAACAAAAAGAGTTCATCAGAAAGATATTACAGTTGCTATTCTTTATCATTTCACAGTTTGTCTTGACCTGACCTGTTTTGTTTTAAAAGTATTAATGTTCATATATTGTTATGTGGAAGTGAACTTGTATAAGTTACCCAACAGATTTTAAACTGAAAGCTATAGAGAAAGTAAATAAAAAATTCTAACAAATATGTGAATGTAAGGTGAAAAACAATGCATAGGCAATACAAAAGAAAAATTGCATCCAATTTGCAGTTTGAAAATAATCCATTTCTTTCATTCAATTAACAAAACAAATATATTTAATTTTAAAATATGCATAACTTATATTGTTTTAAAAGTTATTAAAAATTAACAATTGAAAGGTTTTACTTGCATCTTTTAAGAATTATTGCTCTTGAATGATGTAGTACTTTCATCTCAATTATCAGTATTAGTTACTTCATGATAATTGGTTTCAAATGGAATCTAATCATGTTTTTCACCATAACATTTTTTCTGTACAATTTGTTGTACTTTTAATCATACTTTGTAATTTATTATTTTTTATGTGTCACTATCAGCAGTTTACATTTTCGGACATTTGCTAAATAAATTGGCATGGATAATACCTACTGTAAAAAGTTTTTTCTTTTACTCAAAAAAAAAAAAAAAAAAAAAACTCTGCAAGTAATTCAGCATTAAATTGTATAAGAGAAAATATGTTAATTCTATATTAAATACATAGCACCAAAAGATAAGGGTAACATAACTAATGTATATTTCTATGTTTTTTTTTTCATATTTTATCCATTTTTCTTTCAATTTAATAAGTTTTAGCTGTATATATTTTATTATATTCTAAGCTTATTTCAATATTTAATTAATATGGAAATTAAAATTGACAAAAACGCTTATATAAATAAAATTGATACAATAATACATTAAAATTGATACAATAATACAAATTAAATTTAAATCAATTTGCAACAATGCCTCATTTTCTTATTCTGAATTTTACGTACGTTCTCTCCACACAAAATAATCATAAGCTGCTATTAATCAAATGTAAATATTGCATTTATTAAAGTAAGTTTTGAAATTTTTTTGCAGTTAAAAAAGAGTGCACTGTATAATATAAAAAAAAAAGGTTGCTGCTTTTTATGAAGGAAATATTTTTATTTAAACTTTTTCAGATTCTACAAATGTAACTGCTCACAAGAATTACATTATAAAGTTTTTCACAAACTCACACATATTCATGTTCTTTACATCATAATGACTTCATCAATTTTTGAATAATTGTGAATTGCTGCAAGGTTTGCATTATGTTAAGGGTAATTCTCTCTCTCTCTTCTTTTTATTTTTTTTACCAAATTTTTTTCAAATTTCAAATAATTTCTCAATTTTTACATAAGTAAAAAAGCTTACTCAGTTGACAATTGTGGACAGTAAAAGGATACATAATTATGGAAAATTAGAATTAATGATGAATTTGTAAGTTCTTATCATTCATAAAAAATATTTTAAGTTTCATAAAACACAGATAGACTTTTATGATTTGGGCACATTGAGAAATCATTTGTTAACTGAATAGTTAAGATCTTGCACTGCAATAAGTAACCCATGTGCAACAAGTGTAGAGGTAGATCAAGGAAAAGATGGTTTGATGCTGTCTTGAATGACCTCAAAACTTTAAAGGTCCAAATGGAGAATTAAAGTCAGTAACAGCTTTATGGAGGAACATGTAGAGTAAGCTAAGACCTACCCTGGGCTGTTGTGCATATAAAAAAGAAAGTATAACATACAATTTAAAAAGTTCAATAAGTATCCATTCCATATTTTAATTTAAAAACTTCCCCTATAACACCATCATGCCAATTGATTTTAAATTTGAAGTGACTTCTAGAGGTGTACATATTGATGTGAGTTTAACATTTGAATAGTATATATAGAATTATAGGATATTAATAAAGATTTTCTGTATGTAAAGTGTAACATTGCATATCTTAATAGTTTCATTATTTCTTATGAATATTTTAAGTATTATTTTAATGAATAATGTTTTAATTACTAAAATTACATGAAAATTATAATGCATATATATTTTCTAATTCAAAAAGGACGTAGATCCTGTTTGGACAAATACCACTCCACAAGTGAAAATTTCCATATGTGTAAGTATTTATATCAGAATAAGTTGACTAATAGATTTATTAAAATGTTTTTCTGAAGTAGACATTAAGTTTAAGAAGTTTTGGTGGCTACCATTGTAAAGAAAATGCTTATATTTTCAAAATATATAAAAAATTACTATTAATAAATCAAAAATTTTTGTTTTAGGATGCGGATTTAACTCAATTGCAACATCCAATGGATCTTCGAAAACATAAGCGAAAGATATACCCAGCTGAAGTATACAAAATTAAAATTACTTATAGGAAATTATTTTATTTTAGTAAACGAAATTTACTTCTTTGATTTTATGTCATGTTTCTGTTGAATTGAATTTGCTACAGGTACGAATGAGAAAATCAACCTACTATGCTGAGTTTAGATTAAAGTTACAATTTCAAACTGATACTGAATCAGCATTTTCAGAGAGGATTTTTTTTGTTCCATTGATGGTAAAAGTAAGTTTGAACTTTAAAATTAAATATTTTTGATATCATAATTGATTTTGTAAAAATGATAAAAAGAAAGTTTTATTAACAAAGAGTTAATCTTAAATAACTTATTGTGAAATTCTGGTTTAATTTATTTCAATAATTTATAAAAGTTCTAAGAAAAAAATTGTATGTATCGATTTTTTTGTAGTATTTCAAATAATTTGTATCAAACATTTAAAACATGGTATCATCCCATTGACAGTTTGGTAGTACTTCAAATGTAATTTAATCTATATATAATCTAAGATGAGAATTATTAAAAAAGATTCAACCGATTAAATAAATCAATGATTTTATTTTAATAAAGAAAGACAAGTGAAACTCAAAATTGTTACAATTTCAGAAACTTGTAACATCATTCACACTATTTTTATATTTAATTTTTTATAAAATAAAGACATTTAACTTTAAATATAGCTCAGTGTATTTATGTATTACAGAATTTTTTCAACAATTTTTATTTATAAAGATAAATTTTCATTTATTTTAATTAGTGAAAATAAATTCTTAAAAACTCAATCGATTCAATATTTCAAATAAAAAATATTTCAATAATACCAAATTTCATTCTTACAAATACAAATGTTTGTTTTTCTTATATGAAAATAATTTCTAAGCGTTTTTATTTTTCAAACTGTTATTTCATAAACATTTTAGATATAAATAGAATTCTTTTTTAATTTTCGAAACATTATATATATTCAGTTTATTAAAATATTAATACATATTAACATATTCAGTTTTATTTCATAGTTTATATTACTTGCAAAATATGTTTCTTATAGCACCTCTCATTAAATGAAATTTTTAAATTACTATATTTTTATGCATATAACTTTCAGATAAATGTATTAAAAAAGTTTCAAATTTTGTTGTGTGTATTATGCACTGTCACAGATTTTCTGGTAAGAAACGTTCTCCATAATAAAAGTTTACAATAAATTCTTGAAAGTAATAGTATTTATAAAATAAAGAACATATGGCAGCATATCTTGTCTGACTTTTTTCAACTTTAAATAGTTTTGTCCAATTAAATTCAATAATGAATTTGACCCATTGGAAAACTATTACCATTGATATTGTCTATCATTATTTCACATTTTGTCTTGACTAGAGCTCTTTTGTTCTGAAAATGTTCAAGATTGATATTGTCATGTATAAGCAAAAGTGTATAAGTTTCATAGCATATTTTAAACTAAAAGCTATACAGAAGACAAACAAAAAATGGATCCAAACCTGATATCCAATGTCCAAACTTAAGGTGAAAAACAAAGTATAGGATACAAAAGAAAACATTTATCCAATGTGCAGTTCGAAAATAATCCTAATCTCTTGTACTTATTTTTTAACATAATAAAGATTTATTTTTACATAAAATGTCTAAACCTCATTCTAAATATTATTAAAAACTAAACATTGATTATTTTTATTGGAGATTTTTGAAATTATGACACTCGATCAATCTAGTGCTTTCATCTCAGTTTATTGTACTTTTCGATGAGGGGATCCGAATAGGATCCAATATGATGTTTTTATAAGAAAAATTTTTTTCTGTGTGATTTAATCATACTGTATATTTTCTATTTTATATGACACTGTTTATTATCAGCTATATATATTTTCAATTGTTCACTGAAGAAATAGCTTTCTATTGTACTTTGCGTATGCCACAATTTTTTTCTTTTACTTAAAAAATGTTTTGAGATTATACGCTATTGCCTTTTATATACAAAAAATATAATAATTGTCAAAGTTCAATTTAAACCACTCATTTTTTGAATATCTGCATTTGTACTAATCGAATTCAGCTTTAATGATGCAGAAATGAAATTTGCTTTCATAATATTGAATGAATGGAGTATGAATGAAACAATTTAAACTTTCCATGTTTTTACCATCAATGTCAAGGAAGTCTGTTGTGATACGATTGAATCTCCTAAAACAACGCATTTGTTTGTTGAATTGTAAAAATAAACTGCACTTCATTTAAGCAACTATTGATTTTTTTAAAAACGTTAGTTAGAAAATCATTAAAAAGTTCTTCATAATTTTACCAAGTTAAAAGTTTCCTATGTTAAATGATGTATTTGATTGTTTACTCTGACTTTTTTTAGTACAGAATAAAATATAGTTAATGTATATGAAAAAAATAAAACTTATTATCTTAACAGAAAAAGGAGTTATTTAATCATTTCGAAAAAATGGTGTTTCAATCATTTTTCCTAACAATGGTCAACAAGAGAAGGATAATTTTCTCTTTTATTTGTATATTGGTATTTAACCCCATTTGTATAAATTAATGACAATTCAGATTTATGGAGTGCATCTTAAAAATCTGAAAAAGCAGAATGATAAAAGATGTATACATGTTGGTACATCTGCTTATTAATTGCTGTAGATTTGAGGGAAACTAAGAATTCAAAGACAAAATAATTATTATATAAATCTCTGAACAGGTTGTCAAGAAACAACTGCATATTTAAAGAAAAAAATTGGCAGTTGATAACAAATAGCTGATTTCTTATATTAGATCCAAACACAAAAAGGAAAATGAAAGCTTTCCACATTTTATGAATTTATTTCCTCTCTTACCCTCTATGATCTTTGGAGAAGAATTAGGTTATGTACTTGAAGAAGTCAAAAGTTGCACAATAGATGAAATATGTAATGAAATGGGTGATGTTAAATTTTACAATAGGGATAAAACAACCAGAATTAGTTTAAATTAGTGGTTTCATTTCTAAAATAATTCTAAGTGTGTTCCAAAATATAAATTTTTAAGTATTTTTGTTAAAGTTGTGACTATTTTCAAAAATTTTGTTACTCTCAAATTCAAAATTTGAAGGCTCTTTCATCATGATGGATACCATCATCACTATATAATTTGTTATAATTTTAATAAAAAGCATTTTCCCCCATACTTTTTTTAACTTATAGGTGTTTGTATTATATTATCTATAAGTATTTGATAGTATTTTTTTTCAGTCAAATCTATGTTATTTGGATGGAATGGATGAGTTTGATTTGGTCAATCATAAAGAAGATATTTGTGTAAGTATAGTTATAGCCTTTTTTAACGTTAAATATGAAACCAAAAATTTTTAAGATAACCAGATATTAGATATTATAGCATTTATGTAAATTTTAGTCTGTTTAAAGTATTTTTCTAATAATATAAATAAATTGTATGCTACAGTTGTTTTTTTAAATAACTCTGATTGTAAAGTCAAAACAATTAAAATTTTTTTATTATATTGAATATTTAGAATTTTTAAAAAAATAATTTGATTACTAGTTATATTTAAAAAATAATTTGATAAATTATGGTCTTTTATATATAAAATAATGTCAATTTTGTCCATTAATGTTTTTGCTCTTGATTTGAAAAATAGCTAAGTATATATACTACTAATATAAAAGTTTTCATTTATATTCAATTTAATGAAAAATTTCTTCTAGTTGTAAAGCAGTTTTTCTAAATACTGCAGATTTTGTTCTAATTTATATGCTTTATTGTGTTGTTTTGTTACATGAACAAAAATTTATGAATTGTATTAAATTTTGTCAAATTAAATATTTTTTTGCATGTTATTTTTTAAATAATTTTCAAAAAATTATAATTTTGTCAAGTCCTCTAAAATTAGCATATTATCCTGTATATAATCCGCAGATTATGTGTTTAAAGTTTTCTGAATTTTGTTGTACTTATTATATGCTGCCATGAATTATCTGATAAAGAAATATTTTTTATTAGAAAAGCTTACAATGAAGTTTTGAAATAAGTATTTATGTTCCATAGAATAAATAACTGATGGCGCTACGACTCGGTTGATTTATTTTAATTATAATCAGCACTATCCAGTTGCGTTCAAAAACAAATTCAGCTCCCCTGAATGATATTAAAATTGTAATTCACTAAAATGATTTTGCATTCTGACTTGGCCTGAACTGTTTTGCTCTGAAAACATTCAAATTCGTTTTATTGTCATAGTGAAGTGAAAATTATTAAGTTACAGAGCAAATTTTAACTTGAAAGCTATGGGGAAGCCAAATGAAAGAAACGTGTAACGGAAGGTGAAAAACCAAGCATTCATGGTACAAAAGAAAAATGTATTCCATGTGCTATTGGAAAATAATCCCTTTCTTTCATTAACTATTAAAGAAACAAATATAGCTTATTTTTAAAATATGTCTAAACTCGTTTTAAAAGTTATTAAAATATAAAAATTGATAAGTTTTATTATAATCTTCTTAGATATTGATCAGTGTTATTCTGTCATCTCAGTTAATCGCACTTTGCGTTCAGGTGGATTCAAACTGATTTTTGTCATTATAAATATTTTTTCTATAGAATTTATCATATTTTTACTTATAATTTGTAGTTTTTATTTTATTTGGGACTAAATTATCAGCAGTATAAAGTTTTTGACTGTTTTTCGTAAAAATTTCTGGAGTATACATCGTTGCAGATTATGTGACGCATTTTTTCTTTCGCTTGAAAAAAGGGGCTTATGAATACCAATTTATTATATCCATATATTACTTTTAAATCTTTAAATACAACCAATATTTTAAGTACCAATTCATTATCATCAACTCTCTAATTAATTATCATTTATAAACATTCACATCAACCTATTCTACTATATGATTGTAAAAGCTGGACTTTGATCAAAACATTTGAAAATAAGTTAAACATTTTCAAAAACATAATACTAAGAAAATTTTTTGGTACTGTGAAATTAATAGTGGAGGGAAATTAAGGCTTAATTTCAAAATTTATAATAAATTTATGGAGCCAAATATAACTATTATGTAAAATTAAACATAATGAGAATATAGAGCTAATGATGTTGAAATCTCATTTTTACTAGTTCTATTGAAAATAAAAAAGTCACCAATTAGATTTCTTTCAAACCATTACATCTCAAGTTTTTTTGGCAATTTCATGTAACTCAGTTTCTTGTTTACAATATTTGATAATAGATTGCTTACTACTGCTATCCAGTTACTAATTAAAGTTGTTTGTATAATTATTCTCAATTATTAAACTTAGAGAGATAGAATTTGTATATCTATATTCTGATCAAACATTGTGATAATGCTCAAATTTCCTTTTCTAGAGAGACTTAGTCTTTTCATTCTAAAATTAATTTAAATCCAAAAACAAATCTTTTATTTTCAGTAAATAAGAAATTTAAAAAGTGAATACAATCAGAAAATTTTTATACATAATATTCCTGCTGAAGTTCCTTGTTATCCTCATAACTTTATTCTCATAACTTCGAATGTAATGTAAACATGCGTTGTTGAATAAAATCACTGACCTCCATTTTGAAGAAAAGTAATTTTCATTCTTATGTCAAAAACAAAATGAGATAAGAGAAAAATAAAAAAATGGAAGAAGTGCAAGAAAAAGATTTGTAAAATTATTGAGTATTTAGGATTTAATATATGAAAATATACTTTGTGGAAATTAATGTAAAAAATACAAAATGGTTGAAACTTACATTTGTTTTGTGATGTCGTGAAACTTAAATTGAACAAGAAATGATGATCTTTCAGGGAAAATATGACTGCGCTGTGTGACACAGTGGTATGGCTTATGGTTTAAAATGAAAAGGATAGTGGTACAAACCTTGAAGATATCATCACTGCACTGATTATTTTTTTAAACAAAGTAGACAATACTAGCTCACATTAAGGTATTGTACGAGGGTTACTCTGAAATTTTTGGGATACGCACAGACAAGAATTTACTAAATAAAAATAACAGTTTAATTTTAAAATACAAAGTATTGTAAAATTAAATACAAACACAGGAGACTATTTTTTACTGACTTACTTCAACTTGTTTAGCGTAAAATAAATTTTAAACAGAAGAGAAAATGGAGTTGACGCGAGAACATTTTCGAACTATGATTTTCTACGTTTTTAAACAGAAAAATGCGTTCAACGGTTGCAATAAGCATTTGGTGATGAATCTCCAGCTCATACTACTGTATTCAGATGGTTTAGAGAATTTAGAAGAGGTCACAATTTTCTTCAGGATGAAGAGCATACAGGAAGACCGCTGTCGGCAGTAATTCCATATAATGTGTTTGGCATACAAAAAATGTTAATGGATGATAATTGCTGTACCTATCAAATGATACAGAAGGAACTTAACATTGCATCCGCAGCCATACAAAAAATCATTCATGAAGAATTACATATGAAAAAAGTAGTTTACAATTGGGTTCTTCATAATCTAACGGAGCAGCAAAAAGAGGAGCGTGTCAGAATCAGTTGAGAAACTCTTAAATTGCTAAATGATGGTGGCCTCTACTTCATTTCTAAAATTGTAACAGGTGATGAAACGTACATACTGTTTTTTAACGTTCCAACACGTCAAGAAAGCTTAGTTTGGGTCTTTGAAGATGATCTCACGTCGACAATGGTAAAAAATAATGCGTACTAAAAAAGTGATGGATGCCGTTTTCTTCAGAAGTACGGGATTGGTCAAAGCCATCAAGTTGAAAGGACAGAAGACAGTAACAGCAAACTGGTATACCACTAAATGTCTTCCAGAAATTCTACAAGAACTGAATGTTAGGGAACTAATGCCTCAAAATGACGATGCATCTACACATACAGCCGGATTAACAGTTGAGTGTCTTAATCAAAAACAAATTAAAGTGATCGAACATCCGCTGTATTCACCTGATCTAGCTATGTGTGACTTTTGGTTATTCTTTAATCTAAAAAAGAACTTATGTAGGCGTCGTTTTCATTCAGAAGAGATTGATGTGGCTGTAAATGCATTTTTTTTCATGTATTCCAAGAAATGAATGGATTGAGGCATTTAATCTGTGGAAAATTTGTCTACAAAATAGCATTGATGCTGGAGGAGAATACTTTGAACACACCTAAAATTTTGTAAGTATAACTTTAAAACCTAGTTGTATCTCAAAAATATCAGAATGGCCCTCGTATCATCTCAACTCAAATTGCACTTGATATTTGAATTTCTTCAGTATGAAAATATGTAATTAATGCTGTGTCTATTAACCTGAGAATAGCTATAAAAAAGCATCTTTGGGTTATAATACATTGATTCTCATGTTTGAGGGATTTTACAAAACTGAATATTCTGAGATAGTTTTATTTTATGGTGAATGTGAAGGGAATGCACAATCAGTATCAAGATTGTATTGCAGGTCTACATCTTTTTCATCAAACTATCCTAACTGTACGAAAACATTTAAGGGAGACATGTTGCATAATTTATTGAGCTTTATCTGGCAGACCAACTAAATTAGGACTGCAAGTTCATTCAGAAAAAGTATTAGCATACACCCTTGAGCATCTATAATGCTGCACAAAAGAAATTAATGATAACTGGCTGCTCTAAAAGTCTGGCTCAGAAAATCCTAAGCTGATTAGGCATTCATCCATACTGATCATTGTTTTAATAGATTTTACTGGATGATGCCAAACAATGTTATGCATGGAGGAACTTTGTTGTTAATCAGTTGGAGATTTGCCAACATTTTTAGCAGATATAGTTGGATTAAGGGGCGGATACTTTTTATATAATGACATTTAAAATATGTAAAGCACTCTTTTCAGGTACTTTCTCATTTTCAGTTTTATTGATGTTTGAAATCAAATGCAATTTACGATTAACATATAGTGTGTAATTTATATTAACAAGCTGATATAGTCAACATTTTATATTTTAATATCTGGTGCAAAATTTTTAAAACTTGTACAGAACATAATATTCAACTTTATAGAGAACTATCTATTTTTAATCTTGGGATGACTATGTTTTACTATGACAGCACATTTGCAGACCTCTCTAGTGAAGCAGTAACATGTTAAGGAATTGGGGAATCAAATAATTGGTTATAGCAATGTGTGTTTCAATGATTAGCCTCCACATTTCCTTGATGAGACTTCATTGAATTTTTTCCCATGATATTTGAAACAACAGGTGTCTGCAAACCACAAAAGACATTGCTAGGTTTTAAAGGACTCATTATGGATTCTTGTGCCTAAGTGTCACTCTCTGCTTCAATTGTGTGCAATGTGAGATTCAATCTTTCAATCAAAAATAGAAGCGTGCATTACAGCTGACATTGAGATGTTCGAGCACTTCAAATAAAGCTCTTTTGTTACGACTAGTTGTTTCTTTCCTCTATCGTTTTCTTGCATCAATGTTGGAAAGTGCTAAAAAACAAATGAGTGTTATAACCATTCTATTTGTATCAATATTCTCAAGTTATATTTTTATACTAAATCAATAATGGTTTCTAGCTTTGTAAATTTCTTTCTTCCCTATTTTGTTCCATTATTGATATAAGAATGCTAACTTAGTCCCTAGGTAATCAGTTGTCCTTAACTATTTTACTTTACCTAGAATTTGCTTTAATGAATACAGCTCTAGCCATTCTGAAGTTAAGAAAATGACAAATGACTTCAGTGGACTTAATGTATACTTGATTTCATTTCAAACCTAATACCAATAGGAAATAACTGGGGTTTATTATGTTATTTATTAATAATGCAATAGTTTTCACTTTTATTAATATTTAATAATGGACACAGAAAACATTTTAATGAAAATTCTGTATTTAATTTATATCAAAAATTATTAAAAATTGCATATAACTGATTTCAGAGTCGTATGTGAATAAGTAATAAATTTTAGCTTTTGCCAGGATACTAAGTTATGCATTATAGATTGTAAGCAGTCATAAAAAAGGTAACCATATATTTATTTGCGATGTAACCTGCAATTGTTGAAGCTTTACAATTAAAGTAATCAATTTAATCTTGAATTTATCAATCACTACCATTCTGAGGGAATCTATGAATATTTGATGCAATGCACATCCATTGGTGTAATGTAATTTGAATGAAAATGCTAAGATTAATTACTGTTTTAATTACTTGACCAAAATTCAAATTAATGAAGCTTTATATTGATTATCTTCATATATTTATTTAATCGGTATTGTTATAATACTATTAACAGTAGTCTGTTGCAATCATTCACCTTTTACTTACTTATGTTGTATTAATTTATCTTCCAAAATCAATGAAATCAGTTTAAATAAATTCCAATCAAAAACATTTTTGAGGTGTTCATGACATATTTAGTATATTTACTTGTGCATAAAATATTATATTTATCATCTATAATTAAGATTAGAAGTTTTTCCATTCTCATTTTTTTTACATATCAGAATTGAATTTTTTATGTGAAAAATATGTGTAAGAAGTGTTAATTTTGTATAATGAAACTTTGATTTTTAAATAATTTACTAAATAACCATTTAGTTAATTATTTAACTAAATAACCATTTAGTTTTTAATTAATTAACACAAAAAGATTTATACAAATTGCAACCTTTTAGTAAAACACAATTTGATGCGCTGGTTTGCTTTGGACTTCTGGTTGCAAGAAACTATTGCCTTTATTGATTATTAATTAAAGTCTGCTTAGTAGTTAGCACTCTAGTCTTTGTTTCAACTGCTTCATTTTTACCAAAACAATTTTATATTATAATCCTTTCCCTAACAGTCAATATTTAATTAATCTATGTATTTGCAAATATATTTTAAAGTCTTTTTATCTATATGGAAAACTTAATGATTTATATACTTTATGGAAAACTAGATTTGAAATTTTTTGATGTATTATAAAAGTACCAAATTTTCAGCATAAAAGTATAATGTAATGTTTGTTGGCAAACATTATAAATTTAATATGTAAAAATATATTGACATATAGATTTTCAAATATTTATAATATTTAAAATTTTTTTTTATTATCAAATATCAATTATTACTAAAAAAATAAAATTAAAAAATTTTGCATGTATTAAATATAAAGCAAATATGTGCAAGTCTGAAATTCACCAGAATTAATTTGTAAACATAATTCTCTTGATGAAATATAATGTTCCATGCTTTGGTTTTGTCAAGTGAATTTTTCTTTATTTTCTTTCTAGCCAAATTATAATTTCTTATTTTTCTTAATCTTTGTATCGTAATAACATATTGTGAGTAAAATTAATATGTATGCATTTCTTCAGTTTTTAAATGAAAACTTTCCAGTTTTCTAACCTTCTGTTCACTATTGTATATGGGTTTGATAACCAACTAGTTCTTGGGTGTTCGTAGGGTTCAAGATCCATTTTAAACTGTAATAACTGGTCCATCTAATAAGCCCTCATGCAAAAATTACCATTGAAGAATAATCAAGCAATTAGAGAGAGGGAAGTTTTGATTATATAACTTTAAATATCCGATTTGCCAACATTTCTTTATATTGTGCTATTTTTCAACTGTCTATATCTTCCTATAGGTTTGTTAAAACGCATACATTAAATTGAAAATGTTAATTTTGATTTATTAAATTTGTCCTACAATTTTATTGTTTTCTAGTTATAATTTGTAGCTTATATCTTTTTACATTAAATTATATTCCATAATTTTGTGCTTGCATAAATTATTCTTTTTGATTTTTTTATTCTGAACGTGATTTCTCATATTAATTATTACAACATTAATACTTATTATATACTAATTTAAAAATGACTCTTAAGCTAACCCTTTTTCCTTTATCTATACACATTTATATTGATAATTTTAACTTTCAGTTTTATGAAATTTTTTATTCTAGGATCCTGGGGGATATTTTATTATTAATGGTGTTGAACGTATCTTTAGACAGTTTTTTGTACCAAAGCGAGATTTCGTAAGTATTTATTAAATTAACAATGTATTGTCAAGAGATTTTACTGGAAAACAATATTGTTCTAAATTGTTGTAGATAAAATTATTTCAACTGAGTAAAAATACGCATGATAAAGAAATTTTTGTTGAAACTAATGTATAATTATAGCGACATATTTTTGAATAGTTAAAATAGTTTGGTGCATATTATAGCTGATAATAAAAATGCTGCTTAATAATTTTACTCATTTTTTAATTTAATAATATTTTTTAATAATCTTTCAATTATTTTTATTGCATGAATTTCAACAATTCATTATTTTATTATGTTTTTTTTTAAATTTTCTCTTGAAATAAATTCGGCAAATATTTTCTTACTAATGGGATTAAAATTTATAGTGATTTTAACTAACCAGTCAAGAGTAAGAATATTTTGTTTTGACAAGGGAGAATTAATTATATAAGATATCTAATTCAGAACATTTATGTTTTAAAATATTTTCTGAAATCATTATCACTATTTTTTGCTGAATATGTCAATTACACTTTTATTTGAAATGGATGAATTTCATTGTCTACAGTGTGTTGAAAATATTTTAACAGCCATATTACAAATTTGCTGTTTGTTATACTGTGATTGATTTTGCTTTATTTATTCAACATATATTTAAAAATATGATGAATAATATGTATAAAAATATGATGAATAATATGTTTAAAAATATGATGAATAATATGTTTAAAAATATGATGAATAATATGTTTAAAAATATGATGAATAATATGTTTAAAAATATGTTGAAATAAAAAAAAATGTGTAAAATCTTTATTTGAAAACATTATCTTGTCTTATTTCAATTAATTATGTTTTGATAAATTTAAATAAGAATTTTAATAGCTATTTGTAAAATATAAAGAATTTAAATTAATATTTAAAAATGTTTAATTAAATAAATGATTTTCAAAACTAAGTAGATTATTATTGTGATACTTTTCAGTTTTAAATAATTAACATTAATTTAAACTTATAAATTAAGCTGCTGAGAATTAAGTTACTTTTTTATCCATACTTTTCTATTTATTTTTGTTAATTTTGCATCAGCATAATTTTGATTTATTATGAAGATTAATATATCTTATGTATACATACTACTGAAATGTAACCAGATTAATAACAGTATGCATAGATTTGGGAAATCATTTTACACATGTTTCATTGAACTCTAGGCATGATAGTACTTTGCACAAAATATAATAGATTGTAGTTTTCAGATCATTTTTAAAAGAAAATTCATAAATATATAGTATGCATTTTCAAATGAAGAGAAGATAAAATTTAGTTTTGAAATGTCTTAGGAAACAAATTTCACATATTTTAACTAAAGTCAATATTGACTGAGAGAAAATAGGATGTTTTAAAACTTAACTACATAAAAGAGAGTTTTTTTTTTTTTAATGTTGCGAAAACAAATTGGGATCAATAAATTATTTCTTTTTACATAAGATCTTGAATTAGAAATTATGTGTAGAAATTGTAATTGTTAATTTCTTTAGCATCTATTTTGTCTTGTTTTAAATAATATAAATCTCATTTCAGAAAGACTAAATGATTAATTTTTTATGATTGAAATTTTATTTTGGAAAAGTTATATAATTAAAGTTTAAAAAATTATTATGACAAGAAACCAAAATCAAGGGAATAATACTATTAGTGAGTTTAGCTGAGACTTGATACAAGATAAATTTAATTTTTTGAAATTCAGAAAAATGTTGTTAATGATTAATTAAAAGTGGAAGTTGTAAAAAGAAAACAATCAAAATTATAAAAATTAAAGTAAGTCAGACATATGATAAAATAGGGACATTTACTCGAAACAAGAAGCTGCACCTACATATTATGCATACACGCATACACTCTTTCTCCTCCTTCTCTACAAATAATTGGTAAGGTAATGTACCATTACATTACAATTTTTAAATATTCATAATTTAATATGCATTTTCATGTTTAGAAATATAAAATCAGCAGTATAAATATGTGGCTTCATTTTAAAAAGAATGTTCAGATTTCTGCTGCACATTTTATATCCTCGTGACCGCTAAGTACCTTTGTAAATTAACAAAGTTAATAGATTAAATTTACACCTGTAGTACATTTTTTGTTCTTGTATGATTTCAGAATAAAATAACAACATAATAAACGAATTTTTGATGAACTGGTGATCAGGGATATGGGCACATATTAAATTAGAAAATGAAAACCTTCTATCTTTTTTAAATTTTGTAAGCATTTTAAATTTTATAAGTTATTGGTGAATATTTATTTATTATTTTTATTTTACATAATTATTTATGTAAGAGCTTATTACAATAAGCATAATTTTTATTTATATGTTATGTTTATCTGCAGTAATAGACACATATTTATATAGGTGAACTTTTTATAAAAATATATTTCAATATTGCAGGTAAGCATTTATACAAATAGTATAAATTAAAAACATTCTTTTATTTATACTACTGTTTTTTAACCAGAAAAATATATTTTCAAAATAAAATAAAAATTAAAAAAAAATACATATTTCCAAAATTTGCAACCCTAGAAATTTTATTGATATGTTTAAGAACTTTGCATTTATTATTAAGAAACATTGATAGTTTTATAAATTTATCATTTAAATCAAACATGTTTGAAAATTGTTAAAATAAGTAAGTTTAAATTAATTAATCCATATTTAATAGACACATGTTGCAAACAAATGCCCTAATAAATTCAGTTAGAATAAATTATCCTTGGTTAGACTGAATCGTTAAGGTAAAACATGCTTGGAAAATAAGCTCATTAGCTTGCTCTGTGAAATCCCAGAAATAAAAGTTTTTTATAATTGAAATCCAAAATTAATTTCTCTTATCACTTGATATTCATTTTTTCTGGGAATAAGTATGGATACTAAATAGTAAACATATTCATGCATACAACGCTAGAAACTGGCCACATGACGAAATTGAAAATCCAATCTGTTCAAACTGGCAGGGTAATTACCCAGCAAATTATAAAGGATGTTCTAAATCCCCCAAGCCAAGAACAGTTAAAAATTCTCTCTATATTATGGGCACTAAGCCAGTCCCAACAGAAAAATAATTGGGGAGACATTGTGTCTCTTATGTTAGAGCTACATCTCCCACCACGATACTGAGTAAATTTCTCTGCTAGCTCCTTCAGAGTTATCTGGAGAATTCTCAGAGTTAATAGTTTTAATTAATGAAATTAAATTAATATTCAATGAAATTCCTATCAAAAAATTGATAAATGAACTCAAAGAAATCAAGTCCCATATGGACATACTTTTTAAGTTTACAACCTATTTTCAAGATCTTGAAAAATAACTGTTAATCAATGGTTTCATATATTAATAACTTTTCTACATAATTCTTAACTTATTATTTTATTTAATTAACCTAATTTCTCTTAAACTCAATGTTTCATTTAAAGTTATTAATAAAAATAAGTACTTTCTCATTCATTACTAAATTTTACTTAGCTCAACTCACTAAGAATTTTTAACCAATCATATGCCAGTTCAGTCACAGTTAAAGCTAATTAACTCCATTACAGCTCCAGCAGAGGGTAAGGTCCCATGGACCTAAGAAACTCATGAAGACAGGCACAGTCAGCTGAAATTGAAATAAACATATTCATTTTGAAATGCATTATGCTTTGATTCTTCAATATGGCTTCATCATGTATCATAAAAGTTTCCAAACTAATATCCATTAAAGGAAAAACACCGATTGACAATTTGTTGGTATAAAAATTATAGGAAAATTATTAGAACTATGTGGAGAAGAAAGTTGGGGATTAAATGTGAAAATGTAGACCTAGAATTATATGAAAAAGAAAAATACAATAGCTTTTAAAATCGTGAAACAATTTCATCTATAGAATTCAAAGTATTTCATGAATGCGTGAGTCTATAATATGGGTTCCCAAACTTTTTTCCTCATGGACCACTTTCAAAGTTTTACTTTTTTTGGTAGACCCCCTTCTGCTGCATTTCTACTGTATTCCCAAAACTCCTAAGAAATATCACCCTAAATTGGGGGTGTTCAAAAGAAAAAAAAAGCACATTTTCTTGTTTCCTATTTATTAAAATAATATTCGTGGTTATACATAATTATAAACATTTATTATTACAAGCAATCATTAATTGACAAAAAATCAAAAATGAACTCTGTAATGTAAATCAACAATAAAAAATAGTCATACTTTTAATGAGACAATGCATAGGTGGCACTTTGCAAGCCTCAACATGTGATGTACACTTGTACTCTACTATCTATTGTTTTATTCAATTATGTGTTTGAACTGAATCTCAAATATTTTTTAATTTCTGCCTATGTTAATAGGTAAATCCAAGCCAAAATTTTTGTTTTTTATTATTAAAACCAGAAAATTTTTTGTGGACCCCCACTTACAACTTGCGAATCCCTGCTTTCTTTTCACATGTATGTTCACACTCGTGCGGTCTCCTATGGACCCCTGGGGGTCCACCTGGACCACTTTGGGAACCTATGGTTTAAAAAGTAAATAATGAAACATGTTTTCATTCGAATTAAAAATATTACGTTCTTAGATTGAATGCTTTATATTATATAATATTATTTATGGAAATTATAAATATCAACATTATGTCGCATTAGTTATATAAGGGTTTTGTTGCCTTGATTTGTATATTAGCAAGAATTTGTTGACCATGCTAAAGTGCAGGTCCTAGCCTAATTAGCACTCACGTGCAAAGAATAATTGTTAAGCATTATAGTGTTACAAAGCAGAGTGGTGGGTGTGGCCCACACTGGTTATTATTCTTAAAGGGTTTGCAAAAATTATATCTTTGTTTAATGAACCTATTGTTAACAAAATAACATATCATGTGATTTAATATTCGAGTCTTAAAATTCATTATTTGCAAAAGATTTATAGGTGGTATAATTTTATCATTGCTTCATAGCAATGTATGATAGGTATTTATAAAAGTATGATGGATATGCCATCATATCAGTAAGAAGATTGAATGAAGTAATTTACAAAGTCTAATTATTAAATTTAGATAATTAAAATATTAAAAAGAGAGCTAATGCAATTTCAGTGTTAGGCATTGCATAATCCATCTGGAAGTGATTTCATTTTACATAAATTAGAGGAAAATCAGACCACTTCACTCTTTCTCTGCCTCCGTGGTGGATGGATATAAAATAGATCACCATAGGTTGAATATTCTTTATAGTTTCATTTGAACTTGTTGTTCCTCAATAAATGAAATGATTCTTTGTACTTATCACCATCCCAAATATCATTTGCAGCATGTCATTCTATCCAACGAGATAATGCTTCCAACCTGAATATTATAATTTGTGTTAAGATGTTTTATAAAAATGAAATGAATATATCTTATAGCTTTAGAATTCAACAATGCTTTCACATCCAGTGGGGAACTTTGTCTTATCCATGGTATACTGAATCTTTTATAAATGAAAAGTATTGTATGAAATGAAAGCTACAGTCTTTTATTTTATTTAAAAGTAAAATTTCTTTGACAAAGAAGAAAATAATTATATTAATCCATGTATTTACCAGTAAGACACGCAACACATTTGAAAAGGTTGAAGCAATAGGTCTTTAAATTACTTTTCTATGGTACTCATACATATTTTACCAGCTGCAACAAATTTCATTACATTAATTCTTCAAATTAAAATATAATTTGCTTTTATGAATCTTAATTTGTATGTGTTATTTAAAAATTAAGAAAAGGCAGAGTTACCAATTAAAAAAATATATCATTGACTGCTTAATGCAGTATTAAACTTCTTTAAAAAATTATTTATTTAGAAATTCACTATAAAATAGTCTCAGAATAAATTTGATGACCATTTGAACTTTAAGTTTCTTGTTTTTTACACGACATTAAATCAGTTTATTAAAAAAATTTGTTAATTATTTTTCTTTTTACTAAAAAAATGTGAAATTTTAAACTTATTTTTGTTGTAATAGTATAATGAAAAAATTAGTAAAACGAAAACCTTATATAGTAAATTTCCTTGATGATAAATGATTATAATAATAAATTTACATTATTAAAATTTTTAATACAATTGATCTGCTTTATGTCATATAGATGAAGAGTGAGAAGATTTGGAAATCCTGAATTGTGTACTACAATAAAAAATAAAACTTCAGTTTTTGCTGTAAGCTGTTTCTTCAAGATTTTATTTGAAATTCTGGTATATACACGTATAAAATGGATTAATATATTTAAATTTCTGTTTTCATGTAAACTTAATCTGAAAGTTTACAAAAGCACTAAACAATATATATATATATATATATGAATGTTCAGAAAAGCTCTGAACAATGCATAGTTTACATAAAAGAATGGAAAATTTTGAAATCAAAAAAATATTGAAAGAACAATTGATCAAGACAGTCGAACAGCTGTTGATTAGAAAAAAAAAATGAATAAGTTCCTTAAAAAAAAAAAAAAAAAGAACTTTTGACTTTATTACTTTATTTTAGACTTTACTACTTTATTTTATGACTTTATTTTAGCTTCAGCTGATTTACTTTTGAATGAAACATTAACAAGTTACATGAAACATTAACAAGTTAATGTTTTAGAAGACAATGCCAAAGCTCCTTATGGATTATCCTAATGACCATTGAAATAAAAAAAAATAAATAAAAAGCCTATCCAGAAAAAATATGTTTGAAGAAAGGACGTGATATGAGCCACTGTCTTTGAATCAGTAAATCAAAATATTAATACACACATGTGTTTTAATAGCAAACTAACTCGGGGGAAACATGATGTGTATGTTTGATGGATTTACTGTATTGAAACTTAGAAATCTGATCAAAACTTTTGATCAACTTAAATTTGCAAATATATTTTTAAGTTAATATATTTCCAAAATTTTAACATCTAAGTAGAGTTACAAAAGCTCAAAATACTAGGGAAAAGTTCTGATTGGACTTTAAAAAAAATTCTTGTTCTTGAAAAAAATCTTGAAGAGCTATTATGATTGAATATAAGTTTTTCAATCTATTCTACCTTACTGTATAAAGATTTTTTCTTAATTTTATGTGATATTGTACATTTGAAATAAATTTTAGAAACTTAACCTTATCTGGATTAATATTAGATACATTTTGGCCCAAAATGACCCTTTATCCTAACTATTTTGTCAATTTAAAATAGTGTAGGTAAATTTATTGATGTAATTTTAAAATTTCAATAACAAAAAAATTGGGAAGACATGTTTGTCTAATTTGCTGAATCATCTTATAGACTAAAATATAGGATCAACTGAGTTATTTTTAAATATTTTATAATTAAATTATAAAATAAATATTGTTAAAAAATTTCATTTTGTACAAATAAACTAGCTAATTAATGAAACAATTCACTTGTTTTTTACATTCATAAAAATTGCTTACCAAATAATTAAAATTATTTTACCAAATGCAATGAAAAAATGTTCTGTGTAAAATATTTTACTATCTATTTTGGTGGATATGAGTAATTAAATGGTAAATTAAAACTTGCTATTGGATGTGTCACCTGACTTTGCTATGCTATTAGTTGAGTGATGAATAAACCAGACCAGATCAAACTTAAATTTCCTATTTGAACACAGTAAACCATATGAAATTCCCTTTTGATTCTGAATTCCCATATGACTTACTGTATTCAAATTGGATTCAGTGTGCTTAATGAAGAAGTGGAAAATTTCAATTTTGTTTTTTTTATATCATTACTGAGTATAATAGGATTTCTTAAAATTCCAAAATCTGTGCTTTCTTTACTTCTCTGTATATAATATCTAAACTCAAGATTGCTTTTTATGAACAAATTTTCTTGCATATATTTCTTGTATTTCTGTGCATATTTTTTCACTTATATTCAATGCAAGTTGTTATTTGGGCCAAGGATGATCCAACTTTATTGATAAGAATTTTGCATTCTTTAACTAGTGTATATTATTCTGTCTAGTGCCATTCCTCACCAAATAATTAGCTATAAATTTGTGACTTATATTAATTTCTTTGCAGTATTTTCTACAATTTTGTTTAAATTATAAATGCTGTTTTCATAATTTATGAATAAAAATGCATTTTTTTAAAACAAAATATATTTTGCTTCTTATTTTAGCCAATTGCAGTAATTGATAATAAGTTTAAAAAATTGAGAAAAGGATACACTGCATATGGAATATTGGTTAGGTCTGTAAAGTGTAATCATACTTCTAAAGTAAGTTTATTATAGTATTTATCTATCTATATATATATTTTTATATTTAGTCATGTTTTAAATCTCATCTTCGGAAATTTTTTCCATGAATATTTGTATGTATATTTTAAAGCTCAAATTATTTGCATAAATTATATTAACTTTAACATTTTATAAAAAATTAAGTACATTAAACTAATTTTCTATAATTTTATTAAGTATATATGGTTTTACTCGATCACATAAAAACAATTAGCATTGTTTTCAAAATGTAATATTATCATTCACCCAAATTTACAAAATTATTATTTGCATAATATGATTGAGCACATCATTAAGCATTATTTAAGAATTCAATAAGATTTTCATAAATGCCTTTAAATTTTCATCTAAATTAATTTTTTTCACCTTTAAATCATTCCTTACTAATGATCATATTTCAGAGAAGGACAATTAATCCTTACTCTTGAAATTTCTTTATGGTTATTTTAGTAAATGATCATGTTACTATGTTATCTGTAGGAGTTTAAAATTTCTTATATACTTAGTAGGGAAAAATCTCTCAAACATACATTAATTTCATCATGAATTAAAAATTTCTTGAACAGATGTAAATAAAGATACATTTTCAAATATATATATATATATATATATATATATATATATATATATACACACACACACACACACACACACCTACAAGAATAGCTTGAGTCTCAGTTTAAAGTTGGAAAACCAATATATGTACCAAAATACATTTTATTTTTAGACATAATCTCCTTTTATAATGATATACTATTGCTATTTTATAATTCTTCAAACAAATAGAAGTTCTAACAGTCATCAAAACAGCTGCCTATGGCATTAATCATCTCAAAATTTGTTTCCACATAGCTAATTCTTTAAATTTAAGAAAAGCAAAGAATTATAGGGATCAAACCAAAAGATGGGTAATCAAGAGTAATTCATAGCCTAATTCAACAAATTTAACAGCAGCAAATGCAGAAGAATAAGTTCATTCATTATTGTGATAAAACATATCTTTCCTCTTGAACAAATAGGGCTGTTTTTCCTTAAAGTTTTTATTAAAGTGGTCTAATCAGCATAAAATTGTCTAGTTTTTCTCTTTTCCAAGTAATCAAAGAGAGTTAATCCCTTTGACTCCCTGGAAAATAGCCATATTTTTTTTGACTGATAGAAATTCCTCCCTTTATTTGGAACGAATTCACTAGAAGTCCATTCCTAATTTATTTACATTATTCTTTCATTTCAGTGTAGTAATGTACCCAAGCTTCAACTGTAAAAATGCTACAATAAAATTCACTTCAATCTTGTATTTATTAATATTATTATTATTTTTATATTCAGTCTTGTATTAACATTACTTTGAAATAATTACCTTAAGTTCATTTTAGATCCCTGGGTTCGCAATAGCTGCACTTATCTTGCTTATAATTTTTTTTTATGCCTAAATGATCTTTTAAAATATTGAATTCATGTTGGTTTTATATAGTTAATTTAGCTGTTTTGATCATTATTTTACGGTGAACTTTTAATATGATATTGTGAATTTTGTTAGTAATTTCTTCAGTCACGACTTCAACTGAACCTCCATAATGCTCATTTGTTGCGCATGTATGGCCACAATGAAATTCCAGCAACTACTTGTGTAATATAATGTGATGCAGCAGAATCCCTATAGTTTTAAGTTTTTTCATTTTTTTAAATTGATTTTCTTTGTAAAAAGTGTCTTATCAATCAATACGTGAATTTCACAAATATTGCCACACAGAATAATACATTGAAGATATGAGAGTGAGATCAGAGTGGCACCTTTTTTCTTAAGTCATGGATTTATCAAACTGCCCTTATGTGTGTGTATCATATATATCCATTTAATGTTGATGTGAAATTTAACCTCTAAGATAAATTTTTTAGAATTATTAAGATTCTATTAAAATACAGAGATTTATATCTTTTGTTTAATAATAAATATAAGAATAAACAATATTGAGATTTTTATGATAAATAGCTTTTTTCATTTTATATATAATTTGTCACTTTAACTAATAATGCGTTCTTTTCTTTTTAAAGAATGTCCTTGGCTAAGTGCAAATATTCTATTTTAAAAATTTTATCTTGTGTTGAATCATTTGATGGTGTTCGAGAAAATGCGTTAGTTTTAAAATTTTTGTGAGAATCGATTTGTTATATAATTATCAAGTGAAGATGCTTGGGACTTTTAGTAGTTAATTCTTATGAACTTGATTGTGAATGATATCTTCACCTTCATTATCTTCAAAATGCATAAGAGCATTTGTTGAGTTTTATTACTCATAATAGGCTTTGAATGAGAGAATACTGGTTTCTCTTATGTTCTATATAAAATTTTCAAATCTTTGTATTGTGCATATAAAAAAATTCCCTCTGGATGTATGAAATGTGCTTCACATTTTTTAATGGCTTGAACTTAAATTGTTTTGTGTTTGGGTCCTTTTTCAATAATGCTATAAGATTCTGAAAGAATTTTGCCTCTAATACTGAGTAATTTTATTTGATTCTATTATGTAATAGACTTTCTGATCATCATGAGCAGATTTTAATATCAAAAGCATTTCTACTTTTCATCAACTTTATTTATTTTACTTATACTTTTATTCTATAAAATTTTACTTGAAACGTAATAAAATTCACATTATTGTTCGAATGCATGAAAATAAAGATATAAATCACAATAAATCATGAAATAAGAGGAAAATTGATTTGCTGTGTTTTGGAAAAATTATTGAATATATTATTTTGAAAATTGATATCTAGAACTATAAGTATTAAATATGATATTTCCTTTTATTATTTTGGTCGAAATTAACTTACATATAATGTTTGCCATAATGTTTCTTACAAATAATATGCATAATAACAATTAAACTATGTTTATTACATTGTTAATATATGACAATCGCTTATTTAACTTCATAGAAGATTAGAAATAATTTTAAAAACTTAATATTTTTATAAATATTGGATCAAAATATTTATCATTTGTCATTAAAGAAAGCAAAATCTTTGATTTTCAAGACTTTTGAGATAGTTATGTTTCAAAAGTACAAGTAAATACTTGAGATATGAGGAATTGGGAGTTGATAGATGAAGGACTGTTTAATTTTTATATTTAATTCAGCTGAATATTATGTATTCACTACTATTGACTGGACACATAAGATATTGCAGTCACAATGTCCCTTTGCTAATGTCTTGTTGAAGGGAAAACTCTGGCTCAGATGTATTCAAAGCATCTGTATTCAGAACTTTTCAGTCAGCAGAAATACACAACCAGAAACATATCTAAAAGAGAAAAATCAACGAGTAAATTTTTAGAAATAGTTTTGTGATATGTATTCATCGTATACTAATTGTGCTCAAAATGTTTTTTACTAGTCTGTTTTAAGAAATAATCTTTAGCATTTGTCCAAATTAAATTAATGATTATAGATCTTCATTCATTTGTACAAAATATTAACACATAAAAAAAATCTGAGGAATTTTTAGATTTTTTATAATGCACTCTAAATAAAAATCTCATACAACTTCAGTTGACTTTTCATTATTCTTTTCATTTCTTTTTCTTTTCTTTTTTAACAAAATGCTGACTAATGAATGAACTCAGTCAGCTTCTGTAATACCTGCTTATAGGTAATTGGGAATTATGTACATAATTCCCATACATCATAATTCCCACTCACACATCAGCAGGTATTATAGAATAATTTGACTTGTGACTAGAAGATATGAATAAATTTTATGGTTTAAAATAACCAGATTCATTTATCTTGAAATTTTGAAAAGTTAATAAATCTTTTGTAAATTCTAATTTAGAGATAATAATATAACATTATTAAAAAGTTGTTTAAATAAACTTGGGATTGAAAATTCAATTCTTAACTAAATTGCATCGGACATGTCTTGCCCCTTAATTATTTAGTTATATTCTTAAATAAATTCAAATATCTTTAAAATAATTTTTTAAGAATCATAATGAATTTTCATTTGTGGAATTTTATCATTAAGAGTATATAATGAAAAGTTTTAATCTGATATGAAATAATCATAAGATTTCCTATTTTCATAATAAAAATGCATTATTGATTGTTTGCATTATAACTTTGCATGTTATTATTTAAAGTAATATAAATAATGCATTTTATTGCCATTATAATGTATTTCAAAATTAGTATGCACACATTTTTCACAAAATATTAATTTCTTCATTTTGAATAAAAGAATTCTACATTCATGTTTTGTTGCTGTTGCTTTAAGTTTATCACAATTGCCATTTGTACAAATTTTATTAAAAATTACTTGTTAAAATTACATGTTTTTTTTTCAAAAATTACTGTATTTTGCAACAAGTATTTAATATTTTTAAATTTAATTATAAACTATTGGAAAAAAAAATAACTTTTATGCAGAAAGCAGTTATATATATAGAAAATAACTTTTATGCAGAAAGCAGTTATATATATAGGAAATAACCTATGTGCAGAAAGTAGTATACAGTGAAACTTAAGTTTACAGAAATATTAAGTTTAGCATAAAAATATAAATTTAATATATGTAAAATATATTTTCTGTTTAAAAATATTTTGTGTAGGAATAGTCACAGAAACTATGAGGTAAGGCCACATACTAAGTTCAATCTAGGTTTTGGAGTTAGAAAAATAAGATTAATAACATGATGTAATTTATAATATAAAAATAACATTATGTAAAAAATAATCTTTTATTTTGCAGAGTATGTAATACATTTCAGAAATACATTAATTTATAATATTATTGAACTCATATTAATAAAAATATTATAAACTGTTATTCTACAGACACATAACTCTGTACATTTTTATTTTGACATATTTCACATTGAAAGATATTGGATTAAGTTACTAAATATATTCTTATCATTAAATGAATTAGTATATTTATTTTATATGAAATGTAAAAAATCTTAAAAACTATTTTAATTTTTTAGTTTTAAGTATTCGAGATTTACTTTTTTAACTGGAAATTTATATTTTATATACCATAACTCTCAAATTAATGTCTTGTTGATTTTATCATTCATTTGAAATACTTTACACTGAATACTAATACCATACTTTAAACTGAATTCTATTTTCTTTTTATTTAGAATGTGTATTTGCATTATACCAAAGGCAATGCTGTTGATATTCGCATATTTTACAAAAACAAACCTTATTATCTACCTTTCATGCTTGTTATGAAAGCTTTATTCGACAGTTCCGATGCTAAGATTGTAGAAGAAATCTTAAAAATGGGTGCAAATGACCCAACATTGAAACAGTAAGCACATTTCAATATGTAAGTTATTTTTAATTTTAGAAACATAAAAATGGGTGTTTCAGAAAATACCCACCCTTGTGATCACAAGTAATTATATTTTGTTCAAGAAAAAAGTCACTAATCAATCTAACCAATAGCTTAAGCAAAGTTCAGTAGTCTTTTTGATTGGTACATCACAAAACTACCGAGATTCAACTAAATTATGACTTAGGTGTTCTGATTTCTGGGCTGAAAATTTTCATGCATGTAGGATATATTATATTGTTTTATCCATGTATAGAAACATCCTTTGCAAGAATGCTATCTATAACTCCCATGATAATATTTGTAGATAAATGTTTTGAGAATAAAATGTCCAATGAGGAACCTATTGTTCTCTTTAAACAACTTTTGTTTTGATTTTAATTTCTTTTACTTTGTACTTAGAAATTTGGGATTTAATAATTTCATTTACCTTTTATCACTTTTATTACATCAGCTTAAAAATTGATTTTTTAAGATTTTGAAAATGCAATTCAAAATCATTTATTTTGAGACTGTCATGACAAATTCAGGTATAATGAATGCAATTATTGATCCAATTCTCACTAATTTATTAGCTAATTCATTGCCAGTACACCTTAAAGTTCTGTGCACCCACATTATGGTAAGAACATTATTATTTAGTTAAAAATAAACAACACAGTATACCCTTATGAAAAATTTAATATAAATGTCTGTAAAGCTATATATGCAGCCTAGCTATTGGAACTAATAATTATTGTTTGTGTTCCTAAGCTAATTTTATTGCATTTATAAATGAAAAATGCTTTGATCAAATAATCGCATTTCCTAAAAATAATTTGGTACTGTCAATTTGACAGCAAATATCTGTAGTATAAAATTTCTCTTTTGGGCTGTTTGTATATTAATAATTGCAGTTTGTATTATTATTAAGCATTCCTGTCTTGTGAAGTAAAGTTGCAAAATGTTTAAAACAAAAGTATTATTAGTGTTCAAACCATAATAAGGCATGATTATAAAAGGAACTCTGATAAAATGATAAGTAACTTTACCAGAACAAAATTCTAAAATAATTCTTCATAGATTCATACATGTAAAACTTTTTTTATCTGAATTATTGACCTCCATTTCTGTAACTATATGGAATTGATGTGTATCAAGCAGAAACTTGAGAATTGTAATAAAGATTGCCACCTAATGCTATATTTCTAGAGTTTAGTTAAATTAGTTATCTTAATCTTAAACCGCTGGATCACTGAACCATAGCTAATAATACGAATGATAATGTAATATAGATTCTATAAATAACTTCAGATTTAAGGCCCATGTTCTTCCAGTAGCATTTCTGGAAATCCCAGAGACTGTTTTAGTTCTTCATTGCAAAATTTAAAGTGTTTATTTCTGTCATGTTCATTTCAAAGAAGATCCTTAGTATAATTTATTTTTTTAGAAGAAATCTATTTTAAGGGATTTCAACAAAAAGGTAATCTTGTTTTAAAGATTGAGAATTTTCCTCTTTGTGAAGAGAGCTGTAATAGCATTTTGTAAATTCACTTAAAATCCTTTATATTTCTCATTACACAAGCATGGTTTCTGTAATTATAAATTACTTTTTAGTAAAACAAGAATAGAGCTAATTTTAAGAAATCACTCAGTGGAGAATTTAGCTATCTTTTTCTATATTAATTAGGTATACAAATAATTGTATTAATTTGCATTTCTTTTAAGTATAATTCTATTTTTATTTGCTTAAAAGTTAATTATGTGGTCTATAATTACTGATCTTGTATGCTAACCTTTTATATATGCTATCATTTGTATTACTATTATTAGTGATATGGTAATTTTTATAAAGTATTTTCTTCTTATTATTTTTATTTCTAGTTGTTTATTGCATATGCTGAGGAATTTGTATAACTTTTATTCAAAAGAAGTCAAAAATTACCATAGGATTTGCACTAAAAAAGATGCCAGAATTGTCATAGGAAATCTCTTTTCACCATGTATCTCTGCCCCCTTTAAAAATTGTCAGAAAATTACAAAGTATTTATTCAGGTAATCAATAGTTTGTATTATATATGGCTACATTGTTTTAATAATTATTTTTAACTTTAATTTCATGTTATGAAATTTGTATTTCATTTTTTTGTTCATTTTCATTATCCTTTTAATTTTGAATTTACAGCGATCATATTTACTATTTAAAATGAACGAACTTTTATCAATATTTTCTTTACTTGTTAGTTTCATTTATTGCCTAAACACACTAGTAGGTGATAAATAAAGCAAATTTGGTGCTTAGTTTTATATAATTTTACAAGTTTAATACTTAAAAATTGCTCTAGTGTAGTAAAAATTGCCCTATAAAATAAGTATTGAAACATAAACGCTTATGTTTATTTTTTTATGTATAGCATATTTTATCTTTGATAGTTCCCTTAAAAGGTTGATGAATATTTTATTAAAAAATTAACAGAAATCATCCTCAGAATGTATAATCTAAACAATAAAACTGTCTTTTTGTGCTACTATAGTTTTAAAATTTTATTTCAAGCAAAAATGTTGCTAGTAGTGTCTTCTGATTTTTTTCCTCAAAATCAGTAGAATATACTTATTTTTTTCCTCTCCAAGGTTAGTGGTATGTTATTAAATGGTTTCTCTCTCATTCAAAATCATTATGAAATATTTTTAGGAAAAAAAAAAGATCTTTTTTTCTGAAGACTTTTTTGTATTTTTTTTGTGGATTAAAATCATTCATTATCCTCATTACATTTCATTTCATTTTCTATTTAATATGTGATTTAAGTTTTAAAAAGCAGTAAAACAGACTTAAATTTTAATTGATTGGAGTATTAAAATAATTTAACATCTTGCTTATAACTAAATCCAATTGAAAATTTCTCAACTTAATTTTTAAAGTTTGAAACTTTTGTACCTTAAAGTAATAAATGAGTTATTTTGTTTGCTAAAACATTCTATTCTTATATATGGACATGTTATGTTTCTAGATGTGTACAAAAAGGCTTGAATATTTTTGAAATATTTTTGTGAATATCAAAGAAATAATGTGATTTCGTTGTTCAAGTACATTCAAGAGTGATGGAGTACATACTCTTAAGCATTTATTAAAATTGAAAATCATTAAGCTGGTACTTTTGCTTTTGGTTCAAAAGATTTGGTTTGGGTGTTTGTTGTGGTTTGAAATCCACATTAAATTAGGTTCCAGTCTAATCAGTTTTCATGTACAAAAATGACTGTTTACTGATAAACAAGCCAAAATGTCAAATCTTTAAATTATTTTTTCTTGTGCTGTTTCTTAGCTATATATTTAAATGTTGTATAATTCTAATGTCATAAGATGAATTTATTAAAGAAATTACTAATTTTGATGATCTAGAAAACCATATAAGTTTATTTAATTACACATTATTATTAATTTTGATTTAAAATTTTAACAATTTTGAATGTGAAATATACTTTTATTAAACGTTGATTGCAATCGAAAATGTGTAGTGAATCCTCTTACTTTTCACTTTTTATATATTATTGATATAAATATTGGGAAATATTTTTGAGACGAAACAAAATCTTGGTAGTCAGAATGCAAAGCAGTAAAATCCAAATTATAAGCACTTGCATTGCTTACAAGTTATAAAATTATTTTTGATTTACCTCTCAAGATTTTTGTGTCTATGCGTTACCAAACTGAAAATAATTAAAGGTTAAACTAAGCAAATGATTCCAAAAACTAATACAATATTAATCATTTTTATAAGCTAATATTTGAGGTTTGTATATAAATATTAAATATCTAAGATAATGAAGCATAATTTGATACACATGTTTGAAATTTCTTATAAACCACATCTTAAATTCTGTTGATAGTCCTTAATATTATCGCATCATGTGATTAGTAAAAAATTATAGGTATGTATAATGTATATGTAGACCATATAATGTATACTATGAAAAATGAAATTTCTAATTACACATTACATTTTAGGAAATTGAAAAGTGAATTCATCATTTTAAGATATAATTAAAGTAAAAATATAATATTACTGTTATAATATACTAATATAATATAAATCATATAAAACAATACTACATAATTCATTTAAATATAATTATTTTATTTTCCTTGTTCAGCTGTTTATTGTTTGTTATGTATTGCTATGCAAAATAAAACTTTTGCATTTAGCTTCTTAGACTGATAATACTATCTGGAAATTAAGATTTCAAAATGCAGTTAAAATATTTAAGTAGATGCATTACATTTGTTTAATATGGAGTATGAGTTGAATTCATTTCATTTGTCAAGAAACAAGAAAATAAGACTACCTATAGTTTATAAATTCCCTGGTAGGATTTTGAAAAAGATTCTACAATATATATATATATATATATATATATATATATATATATATATATATATATATATATAATTTATTTGAATAATTTTTATACCTTCCGTTTTGGATGTAATAATCTTCTCTTGACCAAGAATCATTTTCATTAATCTTATTTTTTCTTTTTATTTGTTGTTAGTTGCCATTATGCTATCCAAATATTTTAAAACCTTACTTAACTACTTAAAAAAGAAGTGATGGAAACTTAATTTTCTAGAAATTTTATAATCTGATCAGAAAAATCTGTAAATATTTATAAACGTTTCTAATCATTAAAATACTTTGTTAAAGTCTTTGTTCTAATTTTTAAATAAATTCCATATTAAACAACTTTTAGCAGAATGTAATTTTGTTTATTGTGCCTCACAAGTGATAAGTTTATTATATATTTGAAAATTACATCATTTTAAAATTAAAAATATTTCTCTCGTTTAATAAAATTAATTTTGTTCTCTTCCATTTTTATGTTCAGGAAATGTCTCTTGATTCATCTTTCAAGTTCTAAAGATAAATTTTATTTCTTAAGGTAAGTTAATAAATTTATTTTTTTAAAACTAAGCAATTAGTTTTTGTAAAAGTTTAAGAGTTTTATCATTTATCTAATTTTTATTGTTTTAGTCAGGCTAGGCTTTTTTTAAAAATTATTACTTAGCATTTTGATAAAGTCAACATAAGTGTGCAAGTTTTATAAATACCTTTTTTAGAGATATTAACTGATTTGCTATGTAGATTCCATTGTTTAAATTTCTACAGCATTTTTAAATAAAGCATATTTAATTGATTGTTGATGTATAAAAAAGTCTATTTTATTTTATTTTTATATAATTATAAAACAAAAGAGCTATTTGATATTTTGAAAGTTTTTTATTTGATTGTTTAATGATTGAAGTAAATGAAAAACTCTTTGTGGATAAACTAATTTTATTTATTTGATATAGTGAATTATCTTGCTTTGTTGTCTGATAGTATTTATTTAACTTATTAATTTAGCTAGATATTTATATATTTAATTATATGTATGGTTAATGAGATTTCTCATTGTGAACATTTAAATTAATCATAATGTATTAAACAATTAGGAATTGCTGTTTTTGAAAGTTTTAAAAACAATACCATTGAAATGAGTTTGAGAGTTAATTCTTTCAACTTTTCATTTGTGATCAAAAATAAAGAAATGAAATTTAATTACTTTTCCGACATAATTTATTACAGTTCATGCTGTTGATATATTTTGGAAAAAATTCCTTTATTATTCTTGCTATATCCTTTTAGGAAACATTAAAATTTTTTTTGGTTTAAATTTCATGGCTACATCAGGTATTCAATAAGCTCATTCCTTAATGATGTATTGGTAACATATCTAGCTCTGAGAAACATTTGTATAAAAAGTATTTATGACACACCCATCTTGAAGTGGTTAAATCCCTAACTCCTTTCAAAGCACTCACCTAATTTTTCTTTTTAAACTAAATTTTTCAAAACAAATCAGGAATTTAAAGTTTATGTCCAACAGCTACATACTTCCTGCAATAAGTACTTTATCGCATAGTCAAGATAATAGTGTTGAACTAATAATTTCTTTTAAATTTCTTCAAATATATTTGTCAGTGTTGGAAAAAGTCTCACAAGTTGTTTTTCAAAATATTTATTGTACTCGGAAATCACAATATTGCAAGATCAGATGTCTGTATGTATTAAGACTGCCATTATAAGTTATTTTCCCAGACAGTGCTAAACTATTGTAGAGCCAATAAAAAACGTTAGTAAATGTAAATAGTTAAAATAAAAAATTCTGTTGGTTTTGTTGAATATATTCAATGAAAAGAACTGCATAGTTCATATATAATGTTCAAAGTTAAATATTATTTAAGTTATAAAAGCTAGAATCAGAAAAAGTAGTTATTTAAACTTATAAAAGAAATGATCTGATTTAAAACATTGTGATTCAAAATGCTTCCTCTATTGTTTTAAATAAATTAAAAAAAGTCTGATTATAAAGGGCTTTTATTCAAAATTTTTTTATTGATGCATCATTGGGGTTTTATTACATATTTCTTTATAAAATTTTCTATAATAACTTCTATTGTCTTACTTATTGAGAGTGTCATAATGCATGTTATTTTGACAAATTTTTGATATTGTCATATATTTAATTTTAATTCTGTTATTGTGGAAAAATGTTGTAATTTCTAGCTTTTTATGATAGAGCTGTGTACTGAATTTTCAAATTACAGCTTCTGTCATTGTGCCACATTGCAGTATAATTATTAAATTTTCCTGTATATATTTAGCTATAATGTATTATCCACAAGACCTTTTTTATGTAAAAGAGAAAAAAAAACATTGCATAAATTGTGACAATTTTTTTGAGGACTAAGCAAAAGTATATACTGCTGATAATATGGTTCCAGGTAAAATGAAAAATATGTAGTATGATTAAAATAAAAATAAATTGTACAAAAAAAATGGTTGTTATGAGAAGCATATTATTGGTTTCCATTTGGTTCCTACTCATTGAAAACAAAATATTTTGTTTTGTTATAAAGTAAATGAAAGAAATGGATTATTTTCGAACTGTCATTGGATACATTTTTTTCTTTTGTACTACGTATGCTTTATTTTTCTCCTTACATTAACACATTTATTACCTTTTTTTGCCTTAATTATAATTTTTAATATAAAATTTGTCATGTAACTTAAATGCTTTTGCTTGAGGATGTACAACTTCAAGATTTTTGGGGGTCAGGGAATAGCTCAAATCAAAACAAAATGCCAAATGACGTTGGACAAGTGTAATATCTTTTCGAACAAGCAAATTCACTCTTGAATGTAGTTTCATAAAACTGGTTAAAACTGAAGTATATAAGCAGAGTCATGAAAATTTTCAACACCATCTGACATTTAATTTGCCAAACATAAACAGTATTATTTCCAAAACTTTTTGAGGAAGGAGAATGCTTTTTCCTGAAAATCTAGCAGATGATTACCTGTGATGGCTTATAATACACACAACAAAATTTGAAATTTTTTTAACAAAGGATTATATAAATACAATACATTAAAATTAAGGATATTAAGAGAATTTTGAAGGTCAAAAAGTCATTAGTAGCCTTTATTAATTATTATTAATTATTGCATAACTATTAGAGGACTTTGCTTAAGATATTCTGTATAAATTGCATAATTTAAAGTATGATAGATTTTGCAAAATAAATGTTATACAGAAATTTTAAACAATAAGTGCATTTGTAATTATATGAAAATCAATATCAAGGAAAACTGATTTTGCATAAATTCAAAATTGGATTAAATATGTGAAAAGCCTTTGTAAATGTTAATGTTGCATCTGCATAATGATTGGGACAGAATTGTCAGTTGATTTTCTTTAAGTTATTAATTTGGTCAATAGATATTAGCTGTTGAAGGTAGTAGTGTGTAATGTGCAGTATAACTTAAAGTATAATAGAAGTTAAAGCAATCACTTATCAGAAGTTAAAGCAAAAAGTAACTTATAATATTGTTGCAGTCTAACAAATTCACATTCATTAGCCAAGACATGACAGAAATTTGAATTTAAAAGTTGAACATTTGTGGTTCTTGGAAAACACTTGTAAATGCGGCAAAATATGCCTTATTTTCCAAAATATATATTATAATACTGGTTCTGAATTGTATAATTATTATTGATGTAAAAAGACTGACAGAAAAAGAAAAGCTGGATATTAGAACAAGACTTTTAAATGTGGCTTAGATCTATTTGAAATTTTGATCTCCATATAACGGACCACTGGAATGGGGTATATTTTGCATTTCTGCTTGAGTAACAAATGATTTACCATATTTTATATTAAGTTGTATATCATAATATTAAATGCAATTAAATATTGTAAAGCTATAAGCAAAACTTTCTAAGCTGCACCCATAAGCAAAACTTTATGGGTGCAGCTTGTCCATTTTAAACCTTGCACCACAAAATCCAATGAACCAAAACATTCTGGCAAACCTAATAATCCAAATATTGCTAATCTATGTTTCTTGTTAACTTTAAAATAGTATTAAATTTTGGATGCATGTTTTTTATTCTCTTATATGATTGAGTGGATTTTGTTTGAAGAAATTTCCTCATCAAATTAATTAAATAATTTTTTACAGAACTAACACTTCACAGGCTATTGCTGTATTTTTTAAAATAACTATTATTATTAGCAGAAAGGATTGAATGTACATCTATTATTGTCAGATATTTCACTTAATTAAATATAGTATTTACCTTGTTTCTTGTTTTCTCCTCCTGAAAATAAATTCAAATTTAGTAACATATTCTCCAGTATAAACTAGATGTGGTGATCAAATGTTGAATGATTTTTTAAACACCTAACTACAAATTGTTTGGTTATTTTATTGCAAACTGTACAATTAGTTGTCTGTTATACCATTGATTTTATGCATTTAATTGTTTCATAAAAATCATAGTAATGAAATAATATAATTATAAAAATCATATGAGATTATCTGCTTTAAAATTTTTTTTCTTAGGTTCTGATCACTAATAAAAATTTAACACTCACATTTAACAGAATTTTAATTGTAAATGATTTTATTTCAGCTTCGCCTTTTGCAAGCTGCTAGCATTAACCAAAAATAAAATTAAAGCAGAAGATCCTAATAATCCTGTGTTTCAAGAAGTTTTAACTGCTGGTCAATCATATTTGATTGCCATAAAAGTAAATTTTTTTTATTTATAAATTTATGGATTATATGAGAGATTTTTAACTCAAATATACCATTAACTTTATTTTAAGTTAATTAATTAAAATTAATTATTTTGTTTATAATTCCTATTATTGAAAAATTGGTATAGTTATATAATGTAACTGAAAATTCAATGTAGTATATAGATTAACTTCAATATATACTTAAAGTGAATATGTTGTATTTCTGACTTCTGTAGCATGAAATTTACTGTATGAAGTGATATTTTATTTTAATGAAAATTTTGTGTATTTTGAAACAATAAAAATTTATTACTGTTTTCAAAGAAGTTGAATTTAATCCTCTTATACAGTAAGCCAACTAAATTAAAGTACTGGTTATTCTCCTACATGATGGATAGATTCCTCAAAAAAAAAAACCCTGTTGTATAAATCTTTGTTGTAGTAGACCCATTTTCAATGTAAAAAGGAGGGTTCTCTTTCAGAAATTTATCAATTTGTTTGAATGGTATGCAGCTTCCTTTTTGAAATTTTGGATTCCTTCAGATGAAGTCTATTAAATTTGATGCTTAATATTTAGTTAAGCTCAGACTGTTTTTAAAAATTTTTGTCAATATATGTTAAGTTATTAATTTTGCTATTTTCTTCAATATTGTTGTCGAGATCGATTTATTTGTTAGCTGTTATTTCTATTAAATTTGTTTCCACAATTTTTTTTACTTAAAAGTGTTGAACATCTACAATAATTATATCAATAAAAAATCAATAAACAAATTTACATCCAATATTTTTCTATTCAACATACTCTGTTTCATTTGTAAATGGGCTTGTCTTCCAACTAGGCTTTATTTTTATGTTTTAGCTCTTTTAGTGAGGAAATGAAGTGCTTATGCAGTTCTTAGTTGAAAATTGCTTCCAAGTTACATGACATTAATGTTTTCTTTATGTTGGTACTTTCCCATTATTTCCCTGTATGATAATCACAGTAAAGGGAAAGATAACAATCCTAAATTACTGTTGTAAATATTTCATTTGCATGTATCATGCATTGTTTAAAATGTTTTACATTTTTATACACTAGAAACTCGAAAAATTATACAAACATCTTTATATTTACATTATATAAACTAAATAATTATCACTTATTGACAAAATTTATTTAAATAGCAATGTTTATTTCTGGTAGAAACTGCTTAGCATTAACATTGGTTATTGATAGTGTAAGTGTAATGTAATAGTACCTTTTTTAAAAAACATAAAATTAAATTTTTGCAATAGTTGACTTTTTCCTTTGGCTATTTGTGAGTATAATGTTCCATTTAACTGACAAAATTATTCCTAAACAATCTTTTGCATCAATTATTTTTTTGTTTAGCATTTAGTTTGTTTACCTTTGTTTATTACTCTTTAGTCAATTATTGCAGAAATAATATGATTGGAATATATTAGATTTAAAATAAAATTTTGAGACATTAAAATCATATCTATGTTGTATTATTTTTGTTTCTCCATAAAAAATATGCAATTTCTCTACGATCATAATTGAGGGTATAATGGAAAAGTACCTTTATGTAATATGTTTTAAGTGATATGTGTAGTGGATGTAAAATCTGATGTATGTACATTAAAGTAAGGTTGAATGATTAAATAATTTAAACAAACTATTTATTAAATATAAATAATTAAAATATTAAAAAGAGATTAATACAATTTCAGTATTTGTTTGTTTTATAACCCATCTGGAAGTGAATTCTTTTTTTGTCATAAATAAGGGGAAAGTCAGATTGCTTTATCTGTTCTCTACCTCTGAGGTAGATGGATATAAAATAGATAAACACAGTGATTTAGAGGTATAAATAATGCATTGATTCCTCTATTGGTGTTACAAACTGTGTTAGGCAGTAAGCTATTTTGATATTCTGCTTGCTCACACTCAAAACTTATGAGTGGTATGGAGCATGGTGCTTTTTTATACAGTAATAATGGAAGAATTCTGAATAGAACTATGAATTTGTTTACAAGTTAAATTTTTCCATATAAATATAAACAACAAAACTGAATTATCTTCAAATAATGATGGGAATGAATAATGTAGCATTTACTACATTATTCGTTCCATCACTATTTGAACATAATTTAAATATGTGAAGTAAAAATCCTATTATCCATTGTTGTAAATGTTGTAAAAAGGGTTCACAATTTTCTTATATTGAAGTGAAATTGTGTTATATGAGGGTTTTGCTGTGTTGCATTTGTCACAACTTTTTTTAATGAAAGGAAAAAATGCGCTACATAATTTGCAATGGCGTATAATCCCAGCAATTTTCCAGCAAATAGTCAAAAACATATACTGCTGATAATATGGTTCCATATAAATTAAAAAATACACAGTATGATTAAAAATATAATAAATTGTATAGAAATACATGTTTTTATTATCAAAGACATCTGATTGGATCCTATATAAATTCACCTCATCACAAAATGCAATGAACTGAAATGAGAATACTAGATTGATAATTCTAAAAAGATTCTAGTAAAACTTATCAATTTTTAGTTTTTAAGAACTTTTAAAAAATAAGCTAAAATTATTTAAAAAATATAATAGTTTCATTAATAATTAAATGAAAGAAATGGATTATTTTCAAACAGTGCATGGAATGCATTTTTACTTTTGTAACGTGAATGCTTTTCATCTTACATTATGTGTTTGGACATTTTTCATTTTCTTTCTGTACATCTTTCAATTTAAAATTTGCTCTGTAACTCAATAATTTTCACTTCACTATGACGATATACAAATTTGATGGATTGTCGGACTGTACTTTGGATACATTTTTCTTCTATGTATTGTACATTCTTTGTTTTTTGCCTTATATCAACACGTTTGTCCCTTTTTTTTATTTGTCTTCTCTATAGCTTTTAGATTAAAATCTGTTGTATTGCATATATACTTCTGCTTCCACATGATGATATATGAACTTGAATATTTTTGGAACTTAACATCTCAGGTCAAGAGAAAATAAAAAATGATGATAGGCAATAGCAATTGTGATATCCAAATTCGTGCTTGAACATAATTGAACAAAACTAATTATATCTGAATTAAGTCAACCTAGTCAAGTTGCTATCTGTTACTTTTTTAATAAAACATAAACTCCGATGTTTTCAAAACTTTATTGTAAGTTTTTTGATGGATGTTTCTTATCAGATTACAAGATTGGAACAGTATATAATTTGCATAACAAAATTCAAAACTTTTTTAATACATAATCCCTAAATTATATACAAGAAAATTAGATATTTTCAAATTTATCTAATACCAAAATTTTAAATTTTATATTTAAGTTTTACTGCATTATATTTTGATTTGCTATTTTCAAAATTTTTGAGGTAAATAATGGTATTTTAAAAATTAATATCTTTGTTAAATATAATTCACACAGCTTATGAGTTTTTAAAAAAAATTTTATGGGGAAAAAATATATTTTAGAAAAATATACTCCAAGATTCAATTTCAAAAAATCAATTTCAAGTAAAAAAGAATAAGTTATTAAAAATGAGAAGCCTAACATTATATATTACTTAATACATTTGGTCATTTCTTATTTCTGTAATCTTTTTGATAAAAATAAAAATTTAGCAATTTAAAATATATTTATATTTTATCCTTAAATATTAAAAAGTTTTCTGTTTACAAGTTAGTGGAAAAGTTATTAAAACTTTTCTTTACATTGGTTAAAAATACAAGTGAAAAAATGTTAATTTTAAATATTATAGCAGATTAAAGGCATATATTCATAACAGATTTAAGGTATAAAATGTTGTATAAATTGAAATTTTTTTCAAAAAAGTATTCTATTTAATCTATACAACATATTGTGTGAGATCAGTTAGTAATTTACAAACTTTTCTTATGCTGTAAAGATTTAAATGTTTCATTTATGAAACTTAAAAATTTGTTTGGTATTATATTGTTATTCAAATAATAAAAATTTAATGATATTTTTTAAAATATTTTTCAAGTAACTACAACTAAAACCATAAGGTGAATTTTTTTCTAATTTTTATTAAGTTTTTTAGAACTGCGTATCATCTTTTTTGGATTCTGTGAAAAGAACATTATCAAAAGAAATTGAGAAAAACTCGAATTTGAGTGAGTCTTTATTTATTTTATGTATTCCATCCTTAAATTTAGTTTTTATTTCTTAAATTTTCATTTAATAGGTGGTGCAGTTAGATTATTGGTAACAGATTTTGTTAAACATAGGACAGTAGACAGTAGTAGGACTTCTGCATTTCATAATAAAATTCTTACAAAATTTTGCCTTTAATTGAAAAAAATCGTCCACATTTAGTATCATGACTTACTTAATTTTAATAAATGTTTGGTGCTCTGTTTATTTAAATAATATCTACTTTGATTGATTTAAATTAAATATGTTGATTGCAATACTTTCTTTTTTGCTAATATTTCATGTAAATTTGTTCAGTTAATGTTATTGTATTTTGTTGTATTACTTTAAGATTTTTAAAATAATTGAATGATATCTTAAATTTATTACACTTCAATGTTAGGGTTTGCTAATTTTTTATTATAATTTAGCCAATATGTATTATTTACTTTTATGTACTTAACATTAATATTTGTCTTATGCAAACTACACTCCTGTCATTATTGGAAATTTTCTGCTGAATAAATTTTTCTTTTTTCTGTACTGCCATCCTCTTAACAATTTTTTCTGACCACCAAAATTGATCATATATGTAAAAATCATTCTTGTGAACAAAAATTGCTGAAAATTTACTGTCGGTATAGTTGTTATCCAAGATTTTAGTTCATCTTGAAACAGAATAAAAATGCAGGACTAGCAGCTGAGCTCTCTGACCTTTAGCTCAACAGTTGATTTTCATCTCAGAAATGTACGTTTTTAGAGGTTTGAAGTCATTATGCATTTATGGTTACTTGTAAAAATAATTTTCATATGTAAAATAGTTTTTTAAAGTTTAGTTAATTTTAAATTTGAACTTATATGAGTATAACAATAATTCTTAGCTTGATTGTATCGAGCAAGATAATGGTATTATTGAAAAAAAATCAATACATTCTGAACCAATTTAAAACCTCAGAGTTCATCTGAAAGAACTTGTGTTTCATTTTTAATTTTAAGAAAATATAATATTCCTGATTTGTAAAATCAAATATTTTATTAATGAAATTTTAATGAATTTAAATAGAAGTATTTCTGATAAAATATCACCTCCTTGACAGAGTTATATATAAATTGTGGACAAGCAGTATCTTGAGAACATCAAAATGACATACATTTCTTGTGATTTATTATATTATGCTAAAGAAAATGGGTGTATGAGGACCTCTATTGCCTTGAATATATTTGTATAATGAACTTTAATTTTTTTATCTTGTTTAATCCAATTAGCATGACTTAAATTCGAACTAGAAATTTATTATATATAAATAATACAATAGCTGTCACACTATTTGAAGAAAAAGTGTCTAACTTTACTAAAAAAAAAAAAAAATAAAAATATGTGGATAGTTAAATAAAATTTTTAAGTTTTTGTTGGTAATTAATTATGTAAAAATTTATATTTTAAAAAATAAAATTAAATCTGCTATTAAACTCGTTTTGATAAAAGGATAAACATTTTTTGGAAAAAATAATATTGAAATTTAAATGTGAAAGAAAGATAAGTTTTTGGAAAACAAGTAAATGTAACATAGGTTCAATTTGCCTGCCACTCTTAATTGTAAGCAGTGGTTCAGAATCGTTTAAATACTATATCCAAGTTTACTTAACTTTTGTGTGTAAAGGAGGGGAAAAAAAGCTGAAGAGTGGCAAAACCAAATTCTATTATTTCTATTACAATAGTACAGGTTTGAAAAAGTAAGTCTCTTCCCCGTGAATGGATAATAATTCTTATAAAACAGTTTTTCATTGTTAAAAATTTTTTTCATAATAAAAATTAATACTTGAAATTGTCTTAGCATTTCAAATTACACCAAAAAAACATTAATTAATTACATCTGCCATATAATATTTGTTAAGTAATTCAGGTGATAATATGGATAATTTAGTTGCAATATTTTAAATGCCTGAGAATAACTGCTGATAGATATTTAATAAACATAAAAAAATTTGTATCTGGTTTTGTGGTATTAGGGTTGATTGAAATATTATAAAAGTGTTCAATATTAAGACATTCAATAATTGTTAATTTTCTCTTTTTTTTGAAAATACTTAACAGTGCTCATGGTAACCTTAACTATACTCACGGTCAAGAAAAAATATTCCTCCAATATTTCTCTAGACAGTTGACTGAATACTGAAAATTGAAAATACATGATTTAATAATAATCTTTAAGAAAAAAGGAAACCTTTTCCACACACTGATGGAAGCAAAAATTAAATTAATATATAACAAATTAAATTAATAGATAATAAAAGCTTTTATACAAATTAAATTAAGTGAGAATATAAATGAAATAATTCATTCAAATATTGATTAATAATATTTAAACATTACCTAAGGTTAAATTAATTATTATATTTTTTACTAAACATACATAATGAATTGCTTAATTGAGCAAATTAACAATGATTTAAATGAAACCATATAGAAAAATTGTTTTATATTAAAAGTAGGAACTTAAGTTTTTTGTTGAATACATGTTTATCTATACCAATTATCGGCAATTATGTGAAGACTAAAACTGGTTCTAATTTTATAAAATATATTTGAATGTTTTTCTATGATAGAAAATTACTTTGTTCCATAATTCATGTTATAGATTTTAAATCGATATTAGATTGTAGTGTAATGTTTGTATTTAGTTTTATTGAATTTGCTAATGTGTTAAATCTTTATATCAAACATTTGAAGTTTTAAATATAAAATGTTAAAATAATATATTTTTAAAATAAACACTTATATCTCTATGAATTTATTTGCAATAGTCACATAAATGGATAGAAGCATTATGCTCAATCTTTAAAATCATATACAGCCTCTCCATAGGTTTTAAGCTTCTAATGATGTCATTATTAATTTGATTTATTGTTATAACCTTAACTGTACTCACGGTCAAATGATCATTAAAAATATGAATCCAAATATTTTATTTATTTTTATGAAGTTAGAAAAAATATTCCTCCAATATTTCTTTAGACAGTTGACTGAATGCTGAAAATTGAAAATACATGATTTAATAATAATCTTTAAGAAAAAAGGAAACCTTTTCCACACACTGATGGAAGCAAAAATTTGTGTAACACTAAACATATTTCTCTTAAAACTATGTATGAAGAGAAATATATATATATATATATATATATATATATATATATATATATATATATATATATATATATATATATATATATATATATATATATATATATATATATTAGCCATATATTGTTTTAAAAACTATTTTTACATCACAAGTTTTGGTAACTTTTTTACTTGTAAATAATATTTATCTTGTAAGTAAAATTGATGTTTGGAAATTTGACTTGAAATTGAAGTGAGTAAATGCATATATGTGAAATAATAAAGCATGTTATCAGTTATCATAATGCCCTGTATAAAATTAGAATCCAAATACCAAATAAGTTAAGGATATAATAATAAGGATATTTTTAGTCTTAAGAGTGCACCTTATGAAAAATGATTATTTATTCCTATTTGAAAAATTGGCAATCCCATTTAAAAAGTAACTATTTAGGATATAAAACCTTAAGCTGAAATTTTTTGATGTTTTACCAATATTGACTTTATTATTATGCAGAAATATAATTATCTGCAATTTATTTTGAATTATAGGGGAAAACACTATCTGTTGTATATTGAAAGTTTTTAACCATTAAGCCTACCAATTCTTTTAATAAATTTAAATTATGAAAAAAATAATTGGTCTTAAAATACAAGTATTTAATAAAATTTTTATTCAAGTAATCACTACATGAAATATACTTAGTGTTAAATCACTACTAAGAGTAATATTTGCAATTACTCTTAGTAGTGATGGGCATACACTACTAAGAGTAATTGCAATAATCAATGTAAAGCAATATCAACACTGAAATAGTTATTTCTAAAACTTAATATTAGACCTCTGTGAAAGGATTACTATTAAATTTTCAACATTATTTTTAGTATATAAGAATTAAATATAATATTGGACTCTGTGTGTATATTTCTTAAAGTTCTTTTCATGATTGAGTTATAAGACAAGTTTCAACGCATAAAATTTACATTTTTTAATTTTGTAAACCATTTAACTATTTTTTTTTAAATTTTAGATGCATTTAATAAGCCTTGTACATTGTAATTGTTTTATAGTTGTATAAAATATTATGCTTTAAAATTATGTAAGGTTTTTTAAAATTTAATATTTAGTAATATATCATTTGTTGTAAATAACATATATATCTAAACTAATAGAATTGGCAGAATTTCATTAATTTGCTTTTGAAATATTGGCATATATTTTTTTAACATTAATTATATTTAAGCATTAAAAAAAGCTTTTAACAAGCGCTTATACAAACATTTATCAAATTTATTGCACTTTGAGCTGATACTCTACTGATAGTTTTAATCTGGTTATGAGAATTAAAAAAAATAACAGTGAAAAATGTTGACTTGTATTACCATGCTTAGAATGCAGTTATATGCTTGGAATATGTTAAATGTATAGAATTCCAATGACGTTCTGTATGAATAGCACTGAAGAAAAACAAAAATTTGAATCAGCGATAATTTTTAATTTTCTTATTTTAAGAAATAGTTAAATTTTAGAATTTCATTGCATTAGTCAAATAGTTGAACATTAAAGATCAAAATTGCTTAGACAGTTATTTGAAGTCTTGTATTGAGAGTTTGAAAATTGCTTTTGCAGAAATAAATGCGTCAGACTTAGAATTTTTTTGTCTAATAGAAGTATCTGTTTAAGTTATCTACCTCTAAATAATATTCAAATCAGTTTTTAACATCATAAAATTTGAAACTTGTTGATGTTATTACTTGGTATATGCAAATTATTAATATTAAGCTTTATTTGAGAAAGTCTCAGACAGCCATAAAACATTTTTTTTTAACTTTGAAATCTATACAGTTTATATATATATATATATATATATATATATATATATATATATATATATATATATATATATATATATATATATATATATATATATATAACATAATTCCAGATCTAGAAATGTAATGAGCATTACAATTTGTTATTTTTGTGGGAAATTTACTACTGACATGTATCAGGTTCAACTGTACTATATTCATTTAAATTTACTTTTGGAAAGGATTTCACTATCAGTCCTTTCCACTAGCAGGGTATTTCTGATACTTTTCAGTTTTATGTTCTGTTATAGAAAAATTTATAATCAACAGTTATCACTGCTATGTTGAAAATGACATTTATTAACATGGTCTTCTCTGCTGTAGGAAACATTTTTTAATGTTAGCAAGGGACTATCAAACATCTTATGCAAAGAATTTGTTATATGCATGACTTCTATTAATATAATTAACTTTTGTCTTTTATTTCATTAGTAAGACAATTCAATTATTGTTTTTAACAGATTATGTGCAGAAATGCACAAACAGAGCAGTATCTTTGACACCAAATGTTAAACTTATGCTGGCAACTGGACAGATACCTGGAAAGGAACAAGGCTTTTCTTCTAATGTTGGTTATACAGTTCTTCTACTGCGAGGAAATATATTTACTACTGCTGCACAGCTTTTAGGAGTGTATAAATTTTCAGCTGAATTTTATTCAAATTCTATGCGTAAATTTTATCCTGAATCTTGGGGTGAGCCTCACATTTTTGAATCCCCAATTAAATTGCCAAAAAATGTGTTTAACTTGTTTTCATTTTAACAGTTTTGAGTTTATTTTTTTAAGTATTATGTATTTCATTATTGCTGAAAATAGAAAAATCTTATTACAAAAAGCAGCTTGATGAAACCATTATTATCAACAAATTTTATAGCAGTTTAAAAAAAATGACAAAAAAAAAGTTGTTACCATCTAGTAACAATACCAGCAGAAAAATACATGAAATGAATTTGATATTAAAGCACATCTTTTTGAAAAACTAAGCCAAATATATTAAAAAAAATTAAAGCTATAATAAGGTAGTGTAGTTAACATGCATAAGATATATTAAGGAAAGTAATTGAAAAAATAAAAGCATTGTTCTATGATATTTTTATATACTGAAAATGGCGTATGTAATTAATTAGCTTAGGCATAAATATATCAAATGATATATATGAATTATTTAGATATGTATTGAACTATTGATAAAAATTTATATATTAATTTTGTGAAAGAAAGATCAGACTTATGGAGCTGCAATTAAATTATTGAAGTTATTTTAGGTTGTAAAAACAATGTAATATAAATTTTCTTTGATAATAATGATCTTTGATTATAATTCATTGACAACAAATGATGAAATTTATGTTATTAGGTATTTTGAATAATTCTAATAGGGAACTAAATTTGTATTTCCATATAACAACCTCAGAATAATCTGTAACATGATTTATATAAGTAAACAGTAACTTAATAGAAGTTTGCTATGCATTTATATGTTTCATCATACACTACTGGAAAATAAAAATTGAGGAAAATGATTAAAGTTTCTAAAACAATATTATTTAATTTCATTAAAAAAACTTGTTTTTTTAGTGAGTTATTTTATTTAACTTATTTTATTTTTAATCTGTTCTCAAAAAGAACTGTTTTGTCCATATCTATTAAACAAACACAAATTATACAATAAGGCTGAAATTGTGAAAACCTTTTGTTGTTTGTTTTGAGTGTTCATAACACTAAGTTTATTTAAAGTAATATTGTGTAATTATAAATCACTTGAAAAATTTTCATCAAAATATTAATGGAAAATTTCTTGAAGGACATTTTTTTTTATATTGGCATGTTTTAAATGTAATTATATTACTTTGTATACATTTCATTGTAGCATTTATTATACAAATTCTTCTTACACCTTTTAATGATATTTTATTCCTTTATGACTAACTAGATGTCTCATAATGTAAAGATTGCATACACTCAAATTTTTTTTATCTAATGTATTTTATTAGTACCATATGAGAAGGTTTGGCTTTTATTACTCAAAATAACTGTATCACATTGATCTACTAAATTCTGCTATGGCTTGTTGGTTAAGATCTCATTATTATAAGGTAGTGATTTCAAATTCCGTCTTGCCAAACATCCGTCATTTGCGAAAGGTAGCTATGGTATGTTAAATAGGTCATTGTCATAATATCCTTCAGGTGAAATGATACTGTTGGGAGTGTATGCCAAGCAAAATATCTCCTATAACATAAAAGTTATAAGAGATATTTTGCTTGATACTTGTGTACTAATTATGAAGAGACCACTTGGCTGCTTTCATTAATTAGTGCAGCCCAAATCTGGTCTTGAAACAAGAAGTATGGTAGTGCAACAATATTGTGCTATTTCTAATTAACATGGTTTGTAGCCCAAAACATTGTCAACTTTTATGTAAGATAAAATCAGCTAATAAAGTATTAAAGTTTAAAATAATTAACATATTTGTTCTTCTTTCAGTGTAGTGACTTTATTAATGTAAAAAAGAAATTATTTTGTATTCCAGTATTATGAATAATGAAATTTTTAAAGGAAAAATATTCTCAAGTTGAGTGCGATAATTCATGTGTTTGATATGTAATAAATATATGTTAGAATAATCACAGAATTTTCTTAAATTTTTACTCATAGTTATATGCTTATTAAAAATTTGAAATTAAAACAACAAAATCAGAAACTAAGAAAAGTCTTCATTACATGAAAAACATTTTTAGCAGTAGCTTATGCCATTTTTTGTTTAAAGACTTCCTATATTTGTTTTGATTATGTAAATTTATTTATTTTAGGTTTTTTATGTCCAGCACAAACTCCAGAAGGTGAACATACAGGATTATACAACTATTTAGCATCAGAATGCCAGGTTATTTTTTAATTTTTGATTCTGAAGTAATTAATTTGATAAAAGTGCTTTATTTTAATTTTGAAATATATTAGCTGTATATTTACTTTTATAAATTAAATTGCACTGTAAATTTTTTCTCACATTTTTTCTATGATTTAACTTGTATCATTATGTTTCAAATATATTTTTACTTATAGGTAGTAGATCTAAATACATGTAGATTTCAACCTGATGTTGTATATAAATTTGGTGCTGTAGGTTATAATGATCAAATTTTACTTAGTGGTATTAAGCGAACTTTAATATGTATTGATGGAAATTATTTTGCTTGGATTCAGTGCAATAGGATAGAAAATTTTCTACAGAAATTATATTATCAACGTAATATATGTGATTCCGTAAGTTAACATTCTATTATATTTTTGTATCTCTTGAAAACACTCGTTCTTTATTTAATCTTATTTTGAAAATTACTTATTATAATTATTTTATTTTAGATTCCTACAATGACTGAAATTGTGTACATTAGAGAAAAAGATCATAATTTATATCCTGGAATTTATATTTTTTCAGCTCCATGTAGATTTGTTCGAAAAATTAAAGATTCTACTTTAAATTGTGAAAAAACTATTGGAATGCTCGAACAACTGTTTTTGAATATAAGTGAAGTAAGTAGGAAATGATAATGTGCATATGATGATTTCTTCTATGCAATATTTTCAATTTGCTATGTAATTAAAAATTTTTTTGTTAATGTTTTGAATCTTTTTATTACTAATACAGTGTGTTTATTTGAAATATTAAATCATATTCTTTTTTGAATAACATACCGTACTTTGTATGTGTTGGTTTATGTAACTTTCACACACTTAATTATTGCAGCAATACTAACATTCATATAAAGCAAATTACTTAATTTAGAGAAATTTATGTAATTCTTATTTAATATTACAACAATAAAAACTGTAACTTTTATGTGAAATTTTTGTCATTGTTTTCTTTATAAATATTAAATATAAATCAATATATTAATGTATCAAGAAAGGCTAAAGCCATATTAAAAATAAAAAAATAATAGAATAGGCTAAAGCCTATATATTAAATTTAATATTGTTCATCTAATGGGAATTGTAGATATTTTGAAGAATGAGAAAAACTAAACAAAATATGAGATGAGATAATTAGGATGAATAAAAAGATTAAAATGTGGAAATTATGAAAAATAAACTTATCAAAACAAAACAAAGAAAATTGTTTCAAGTTTGGTAAATTAAAAAGAACAAAAGGAGTAAAGTATGTATTTGCTTATGGATGTATTCCCTAATATACAAAATGCCATAGATTATATAATTTTGAGGGAGGCTTATTGTAGTTAAAAATATTGTGATCCTTCCATTGCATGAGTTCTATAAACTAAAAAGCAATTTGCACATTAAATTAAGGAAAAAAAGTTCAAAATCAGTATTAAATCATAACTAATTGTCAGGAAGTTATTTTGACTATGACGTCGATACTTTGTGTACAATGAAAGGAAAAAGAAGATCATAATTTAATTACATTTGTTTCTCAAGTGTCAATTTTTATCCATGAGGACTAATTAGATCAGGAGCGATGGTTTAAGTGGATTCCAAACAACTACAAACATCCAACCCCAAAGTGGGATTTGAACCCACAAACTGTTGAACTGAAGGTAAGTACGCAAACCATTTGACTACCAACTTGTTGTCATAATTTAAAACTAATACAAAGCAGTTGTGTGCTCCAGTGTCACAATGGAAATATTGTAAAACGCGTAAATGGAAATATTGTAGTAATGTATTGAAAATTATATTAATTGTGTGAAATTTGTGTATATTTGATATTGTAAAATATTAAATATCAAAATCCTAGACATTATTTCTGAGACAAATATTTTAGGATCCATATAGTCAACTTGAAGAGTTTGAAGATTCTTCATTTTTAAGTTTATCGGCAAGTATAATACCTTTCAGTGAGAACAACCCATCAACAAGGAATATATTCTCTTGTGTGGTATGTGATTAATTTTTCGATTTTTTTTATTTAAAAAAATTTATAGAGAAAAGCAAAAGTTTATTTGAAAAACTGCAAGATATTTTAAATAAGATTAAAATTTTAATTTTATTGTACATAATTTGATTTGAGTAATTATTTTTACTTACATCGAGTAATATCATATTTTAAGTTATCAAATGTGATTCAGCAATCTTTGTTTTCTAAAATAATTTTGAGTGTTATTGTTTTCAAACAGAGTGAATCACTTATTATTTTTTAATGAAGAGAAACATACAAAATATTAACATTGAATTTATGTTATTGTTTTATGATAATAATGATAATGTAATAAAATATAGATATTAAATTATTTTTTGTTGTAAAGAAGTAATAAAATTTAGTTTTTTTTAAAGTTTTATACTAAAATGTTATATTTTTGTTGTTTGGATATCATAAGAGTGAAACTATTTTATCCTTATCAGTGTTATTATTATATTATTCTATGTTATTATTACTATAGAGTCTAACTAATCACTGCTCTTTAAGGATTTTGACAATAAATTATTTTTAATATTTTAAGCTGAAATAATTTGTAATATGTAGCTCTGAATTTAAAGGGGAACTTAATTTAAGATAAATGTTTTACAGTATAGACATGATCAGCAATCTTTATTTATTTATTTATATATATAAAATATGTATTAATTTTGAAATTTTTGTACCAAAGAAGATTATATCAACTTGAAGCTTAACTTTTGAAAATAAGTTTTTTAAAACTTTGTATAGAAGAAATATGTTTATGGGAAATAGTTATTTGGGGTGATATTACCCCAAAATTGCAATTGTTCAAAGTAAAGTAATCAGCTTTTCTACTTTGTAATTTAAAATGACATAATAATCAAACTATTTTTAACAGGTAGCAAGAAGTATTAATTCTTATTTTTTCTAATCTATGAATTTAGTTTCGTAAGATAGATCCATTGGCATTTATTTAAATGATGTTTTTTGATTTTGAATAATTTTAAAATTTATATTATCAATTAAAAATTAAAGTATCTCACAATCCCTTTAAGACACTATACTATATATCTGGAAATAGAAAATCTTATCGTAAGTAATCTGTCATTTTGGATTTTATTAGGAGATATTTATAATTAGGCTTCATGACTAAGTTGGAAATGAAAAAGCTACTTTGGTAAAAGCTAGTCTTTACCTATAAAATGCACACATATATAAAAGCTATATATAATTTCAAATTCCTAAAGTAATTTCTTTATCTTAACATTTGAATTGATATTTTTTTATATGAAGGACATACTTTAAATTACATTGTACGTTTATATTTCATAAGAATACTGGGAGTTGTAGTTGTATCTTTACAAAACTGATGTCTCATATTTTTGTCTTTTTTCAATTTATTTTACAGAAAATATTAAAAACTAACAAATATATTTATTGTCATAGTAATTATCATTTCCAATTTTAGGAATGAATAATTCTTTTTCATATTGATGAGAATTTGGTGTGTATTCAAAAATAAAACATGCCTTAAAATTCTGTAGAAAATTGAAGCAATAAATTGAGTTCTTTTAATATGGGAAACCAAAATATTTATATTTATTTTTGGTAATTTAAAGAATTAAAAATCACCATTTTAATTTTTTCTTATTTTAAAAATTTTTTAGCTGTGTCCTATTTATTGTAATAGTAAAATTTGGAAAATTTAAGTATAGAATCTAAAATAACTTTTTGAAACTTGAAAAGTAACATGGAAACTTCAGACAGTGCAATTAGCATCTGTCTAAACCTAATATTTAGCAATTTTAGAAGTTAAAGAACCCATTTATTTTTAACGATTTATAAATAACATATATTTCATGAGTATAAGCATACATAGTATGATTAAAGTCAATGTGTTCCTCAGTGTTTGTAAATTATTTCATTTGCATTATAAGGACTTTACTTATGAAACTTTGAAATGAATAGGTTATTATTTTAGAGTGTTTTTTTATTTAAAAAATACTGTCTTAAAAATTGTGAAAAATGTTTTTAAACTAAGAATGTGTTTAAACTTAAATTGTATATTTTTAGGAATAAATAAAAATATATATCATATTTTTTGGATAAAACAATTCTCTTATTTTACTTTCCAGAAATCCAGGCAGGCAATTGGTTTTCCATTTACTAATTTGAAGTTTCGGTCTGATGCAAAAATTGCACAGTTAGTAAATCCACAAGTACCTGTACTATTTACAAAAACCTATGAAAGATATAATTTGGAAAACTATCCTATTGGTACCAATCTAATCATTGCTGTAATTTCTTATTCTGTTAGTACTCTTTATATTTGTTTTTCATTATTACAATATATAATGATCATTCAGATATATCATTTTTCATTAATTAAGGTTTTAGGTTTTAATCCAATGGAGAAATCCTTTAACACTATGATTTTTGATGAGGTTGTGATCAAACCTGGTACTGAGTCTATGGCATCAATTTCTGCAAAGTTAAACATGACTTTATTTCTTTGAAATTAAAAAAATTTTTTTGTTTTTTATGAAGAAATTCAAAATTTTAATTTGTAATGGCAGTTTTTACATAATTAAGAGTCATTGCAAATAATAATTTTAATATGTTCAGGAAAAAGAAACATTTTGTAGAAAATTAATAAAAAATTGGATGTGTGTGAATTATATATACACACATGAAAGAAATATTATCTCATAACATTTAAGTTTTTTGTAGCATAAGATAAAAATATTATAATATACCTAATTAATATATAAATGTATGTTAAAATATTTTTGTATTGATTTTATTAATTGCAAATATAATCCTACTTTATTCTTCGATTAAGTTTAGTTGACTGTTATTTTAATATTTAATCATTCATTTATATTCTGCATAGCTGCTAACTCTACTGGTCTATTAAGTTGTTTTAGTAGCTTACTAGAGATGGCACATGTGTGGAGTTTAATAGGATATGAGAGTATCTGTTGATCATATGGAGTTTTTGTGCAGAATATATGTAACTCTAATATAAATTTAAACTAATTCTAAATTTGTTAATCTTAATGAGTAGATTTCTTAATAATAAATGGGATATTATTTAATCTTTAACTCAAAAGAAAATTAATTGAAATTAATTAATTGAATTTCCAAGGTAGGCAGGTATATTTTAAATATTGGAGCTCAATCTAACCGAATATCCTCAAACATGGCATGACAGTTGGCACACTGGCAATGCATATCTACAAGCATCGAACCTTATACACTTACCTGGAACATTGCCATTTATTTAAATTTTAAAACAAAATTACATCTTCAAGTAAAACCTGTCTTTGTTTACAGGGAAAATAACAATTCTTGGTTATGTAAAATATATGTATATATATTGTTTAACAAGTATTTAACTTAAGTTATTCTCAGAATATATAATCCAAAGATTTAAATTTTTTGTGGTACTACTGTTTTAAAAATTCTGTTTCAAACAAAATTGCCCTTAGTTGTGTCACCTGATTCCCCCCCCCTCAAAATCAGTAGAATCTACTGATTTTTTTCCCTCCAAGGTTGGCTAATGTTGCCTGCTGATTTCATAAATCAGTGATAAATATTTTATTCTTTTCAACAGTTTAACTTTTGGAATGAAGATGCTTTGATTGTACAGTAAAGAGCTTGATGCCGTAAGGCTGTTTTATTAGGAATTTGTACCATGTAAACTGAATTCCTTTTGGGATCCAAATACTAAAAAAAAAAAAAAAAAAAAAAAAAAAAAAAAAAAACTCCCAAACATCTCTTAACTAAGGCATAAAGATAGAAGTACAGTATTGCCTCCCATTTTCAACAGTTGCTGGAACTTTTCATTTTGAAGAGAGCATTGTACTACTACAATTTTTTGTTATTGAGAATCTACAGTAAATTGTAGATTGAAGTTATATTAGCCCTTTCACAGGAAAATTGACTATAGAGGACAAAACTAGATAATTTATTTATAGATATTTAAGAAGTTATGGTACTTTAAAGGATTATGTTTTGAATTTTTCTTCTAGAATTCCTATTTTAAAGATTTTATTGGTAGCATTGAACCTTACAAGAATATTTTTAAATAAAATTCCAGTCTTCAAATTAGTATTTAAAATTCCATTTATTCAATTTTATGATGGCACTTGTTTGGTAAATATTATGAATTGTGACATTAATACTGAAATGTTTGTTTCATTATTTTTTCATAGATGTATGTAAAATATATAAAAACAATATGATATAAAGAGTGGCACATTATATATATAGTTATTATAATGGCTTGTTTAATTTCAAAACAGTTATCATTTAAGTTTTTCATTGCAAGAAGATTATCTACTCTGTTAATCAGCTTAAATATTTAAAAATATGAAAATCAAAATTTCTAGAATGTGTAAAGCAATCTGTGACTAAAAGAAACCTCTATATTTTTATTGAATTAAAATATTAAAATGTTACTGTTCTAAAAACAAAGCAATTTACTATCAATTATACATTAGAACTTTTTGCAATTAATTATTTCTTTGTGGCTATAAGAAAAATTTAAATCAAGTAAATTAAATATTTGAAATGAACTAGTGTCATATATTTAACTTTGATGATGAATATATATTGTTTACAGAATCATTGAAAGGTAAATTTGTCCATTATTTGAAATTACCTTATATATTAATTATAATTGTCTTATTGATTATCTTAAAAATTATCTTCTTATTGATCAAATATATTGATTTTCCATCTAATCAGTGTCTAGGTTTTAAAATTAGAAATATCCATAATTTCTATTGAAAATAAAGTTTTTTTGTTGCAAATGTACACATTATTTTCTAAGATGATAATATTAATAAAAATGCTGTAGTTTTCTTTTTATCATTTATATAAAATTTTGAAAAAGTTACCTATCAACAGTTTTAATTTATTCATGTATTTATTTGATCAGTGAACTATTAAAATATACATTGCAATTGTGAGATTGACATTTAATATAAGTATATAGATTTTTCTTTTTAATTTGTGGATTAAAGTAATTAATAAATCTCAAAATGGCTATTTATAATAATTATTTTGCATCATATATTTTCTTGTGTAACAATAACTCTTTATATCATAATGTATTTTTAGATCTCATTTTAAAAAAAAGTTTTCATTTTTAAGTAAAAAAATTTTAAAATTGATTATTTCCATATTGGAATATTTGATACATTTATTTTTTAGCTCATAAATTATATATATATATATATATATATATATATATATATATATATATATATATATATATATATATATATATATATATATATATATATATATGAATAAAATATATAATATGACCTCTAAAGTCCCTTGCTACCTCTTAATTTTAAAAGGGCTGGTACTATATTCATAAAAGCATTATCTAAATATAATAAATTAGCTATATGCCATTGAATAAAATCTCCAGGTGCGTCCATTTAATCAGTATTCCTATGAGAAAAATATTAAGATGATAAATAGATTGATTTGCATAGTTATTAGAACATTATTCATTTAATATTAAAGATTAATGCAAGAACAATGGATAAAAAGTACATTTCTTTCGGGATTTTCTGTTATGTAAGATCACAAAACTTCAGTGGAAGGAGAAATGGTTATCTTGAGCAAAATATGACACCAGAACAAAGTACAACCTTATTAGTTGTAATTCTCAGTGGAAAAATTGCAGTTTAAATCATGAGGCGTTCATGTATGTATTGTATTTATAAATAGAATAGGTATTTGATACATACATAGCAGTACAGGTGAATCCCAGACTGCATTTTAAAGTTAGCAGATTTTGAGTACTCGCTCATCACTAAACCCTGGTCAGTGAGCCTGGCACCCTCCTCTTCACTTCCATGTCATATTATCATCATGTATAATTATATCACATTAATTCAATTTACACATGGTATTCAAATTTATTGCAGTAAACAAATACATAACATTTTACTCCTCTTGACTTGAGAAAATTATTGAAGAAATATCTTCTTAAATTTATATATTGATGCTCCTGTTCATGGAGTGGTTTTCCGAAGCTGAGTATTAGAAGGTGGTTTCATTGTACTGTATTGTGATGTGAAGGGAATGTTTGAACATATTCAAGGTTGTTTCAGCATCTTATCCCTCTAAACTTGCAACCTTCTTGTAAAATCATCATAACTTGTAAAGGATGAACTGTATGATTAGTTGAATAAAATCTGGCAGACAGATGAAGACAGAAAGGCAAGTTCAATTGAATGAGATATTAGAATATTCCCTTGTGTATCTGAAATGCAGCACAAAATAAGAGTAGTCAACAATGATCTCTCTAAAAGTCGTGTTTTTAAAACCTTGTTTGAGTTATGCACATGTTTTAAACCAACTAATGCTTCATGTTTAATGGATGGGTTGATAAGCGACACTATGCATTGTGCTACTTCATCATGATTGAGACATGTACCTAATATGAAAAAAGTTCGAACATTGCAAATTAAAGTACATTGTTATAGCTATTTTTTTCTTTTTCTGATCACTTTTTTGTCACAGTTTAGGAGATTTATGAAAAACTTAATATCTATTTCATCCATTCTGTTTTTTGCATTACTGCCTACAAGATATTTTTTCCTACTAAATCTATTCTCTACATCTTTTAAATCATATTTTCCTCTATATTAATTTAAGATAGGAATGATAACTCTGCAGTTTTCTCCACCAAATGGCTTAGTAGTTTTATTCAATAGTGCCTGACCACTTTACTATACCTACACACCACTTTTATATTTAGAGCAGTAGCTGTTCTGAAGTTAAAAGATGTCAAGGGACTTTAGTGGGCATACTGTATACTCACCACAACAAGCTGGCAACAATTTATTTAATAAAGTATTAAAGGCCTTAGTTTTCTTAGATTTTTTTGTTAAATAAGATTTTTCTTGTGTTACACATAAATTACTCAGAATATGCTAGGAGGACAGTATTTATTTTCTAGTATACTTGAAATTTTAAAGCATGCAATGCCAATAACAAGATTGTGTTGTGAAACCGTTATAAATTATAAATATTTGTAATTTTGATTATAATTTACTTCTAGTTTCATTTTTCACTTTTAGCATTTAAAAATTATTTGTGACTGGTTGTTACTTAATATTTGCAATTCAAAAATGCATTTGAAAATTAATAGATACATACAATAGTGTTAAAAAGCTAATTTTGAATTTCTGTTAAATGCTAGAATATAAGAAATTTTTGTTTAGTGCTATATAAAAGTTTTTTCGTCTTTTTTTAAATAGAAACTAAGAAAATAATTTATCTATTCAATAACACAATATGTTTCAAGCATTTATATTTAATTAAATGAAATCTTTTCATGTTTGAAATATTAAAGTCTAAATAAAACATTTTACTGCCTCTATAGGGATATGATATGGAAGATTCAATTGTTTTGAACAAAGCCTCTTTAGAAAGAGGACTTATGCAAGATATGGTTCACAAAACTATTGTTTATGATTTTGAGGATTTGGCAGATGACTGTCAATGTGATATTTCAGAGTTGTGCTTTCAATTGAATCCTGAGGATCCTAATATTTCAGAATTTCTTGACCCTCAGGGTTTGCCAAATGTTGGAGATCTTATTTATCCAAATGACCCAATTTTAAGGTAAGCTTGTAGAAATTTCATTTTGCTATTTTATATATTTCTTAACTTAGTTCATAACTTATGAGCAAATTTTAGTTTAGTAATTTCTTTAATCTAAATTTTTTTGCAACTCACATATTTTGATAGCAGTTCTAGCAAGACATGCTTGTAAAACAGTTTGATGTTGAAAATGGAAAGTAAAAATGAAAATATGGGAAGTAAAATGTGTCATTATTGGGATATTTTATTTTTTTACTATTGATAAGGTAATGTTCTAGAAAAAAAAATCTGATGTATAAGTAAAAGATGTATTGATAAAATTCCAATGCCAAAACAGGTTTGCAAATTTTTTATCTGGTAGTTTTGATATTGGAGATGTACCATGTTTTGGTAAGCAATTTAAAGTTGGTGGAGACACTATAAAGACTATAATTGAAGCAAATCACCAAATAACTTATCAAATCAATGAAAGATTAAAGTTTATCAAATTTGACCATTCATGAATATCAGAAATATTGATTGAAAAATGGTATCCTCATATTGTTATGGAAAAAAATTTGTGCCTTCATATTTAATGTCTGTGATTTTCTTCTCAAATAAAAAAAAAAAAACCCTATCCATTTTTGAAACGCATTATTGATGATGTGAAATGGGTTGTCTACAATAATGTTAAATATAGGAGATCATGGAGTAAAAAAGATCAAATGGCTCAAAATATTTTGAAAGCTCATATACAACTACAATGTAATGAGCTGCATTTGTTGAAAGATTCACTTTAACAGTAATAATTAGGATTGATCAATGAAACAGATGTAGTGTTTTACCAAGATCATGCAATGCATTTTGCAAGTTTGCTAACTTGCTGAAGGCTTCCACAGCTTGGATGGAATGTACTATCACATCCATTATGTTCTCCAGATCAACCTTCTGATTATTATTTATCCTGTTCTCTACAAAATGTTGTAGATAGTAAAAATTTTACTTCAAATGAAGAGTTTAAAAATCATTTTAATCAGTTTTTTTCGCTTCAGAAAACCAAGAATTTTATGAGTGGAATTATGCTACTGCGAAAATGTGAATGAAAGGTATCAGACTAGTAAAGATTACATAGTGAAATAAAATATTCATTTGCTATTTAATAAAACAATTTTATGTTTTCACAAAATACAAAATTACTTTCTGAACATCTTAATGTATTATATTACAAATAATCACTATTTTAACTTGAACTTTGTTTTTTGGCTCTGAAGTTTTCTTAGCTGATTAAATAAATATTTTTACTATACTTATCGTAAATTAAAATTGTTATTATCCCATTATGCAAATTTAAGTGGATAAATGCACTACTCATTTTGTTTCTTCAACCACATAATTTATTTATTCTATTCTAGGTAAATATAAAAATTGCTTCATGTATATTTTAATTAGAATAAAATAAAAACTAAGATTTAATTTTATTATTGCCTGCTAATTTCATTTGTTAAATTTAATATCTTCTAAATATTTAGAAATAATATTTATATTTAAATAAAATATATTGCCTAGAGTAACTTTTTTACTTATTAAAATTTTTTGAAAAAATGAAGGCAAAATATTTGATACTTTATTAGAAATGGATTATTAGTGACAATTCTTTTTTTTTTAGAAATTATGCTTCAAAAGTATGCTTGGTATTCTTTTAAAGAAATTCCCATACTAATTTTAAACACTTCAAATCTTTGTTAATGAGAGAAAGATATGTAACTGTTTTCCAAAACTAGCAAATGAATGGCTAATAAAGCTGAGATATTTTCTGTGAAAAACAATAGAATACTTTCCTGCATAAAAATGGAAAAAATATATTTAAAGAAATGCAGTTTTAAAACAGGAAAAAAATTAATTATTTTGCCTGATTTTCATTAACAAAATAAAAACAAGAGTTACTTTTAAATATGAGTTTTATTTTGCATTTTTTTCTGCTTTGTACATCTTAAGTGATTTTTGTAATGGTTATTTATAGTGAGAGAAATTTAGGTAGTGAAAATTTGTTTTAATATCTAATGCTCATTTTCCTATTTCAAACTTTTGATTTTAAGAACTATCTTGTTGTTCTTATTGAACTCATAAAAATGGCTATTGTATAATTATAAATATTTCTATCTTTTATTATTTATAACATAAAGTATTCTTTTATAATTGCAATATTTTAAAATGAATATTAATGTGTAGACAGGTTTATGTGACATGAGTTTAATTTATACAATCAATTATACAGAGTGGAGCAATTTAACTTCCTTTGTTTGTAACTGTAAAGATTTTTTTTTTTAAGAAAGAAAGCATTGTAAAGATAATGGGCATGGTCTTGTTCAAGAGAGGAGACCATAAAGTTATGTGACATGGTGATTCATTTGTCATCATTCATTAGAGTAACAAACACAGCATATTTGCCATAGAGGTCTAGTTTTCAAATGCTAGTTTGGTTAGAGTACACTTTCAAAAACTGCTTCAATATTGTGCCTTTTGGACCTGTCCAGGACTGTCCATTTATTCTTATGTGGGTGTTAACGTTAAAAAAAAATGGTTCTGTGCTGAAAAGAAATTTTGGAGAGACAGGTCCTATCAGATCACCAGAGAACATAAAAGCAGCAAGAGTATCATTTGTCTGACCACTGCTGCATTTAATGTGTAAACATGTGCCTGCCTTTTGAATTTTGGATTGTACTGTTAATCAAATTTTGCACAATGTACTGCCTTTTCAACCATAAAAGCAGGTCATTGTGTAGGAACTTTCCAAATGTGACTTTAATGCTCTGAAAAAATGCATGTGAAGCACTTCTTGATTATGTCCTTCAAGATACACTTGTCTTTTTCAGTGATGAGGCTCATTTCTGTTTGAGTGGATTGGTTAATGAACAAGATATGCACTATTGATTTGTCATCAACCACCAGGAACTCCATCAAATATCACCATATGAAGAACAATCTCATCAGTTGGAATTATGGCCCTAAGATTTTTCCAGGGAAATGAACTGACTGTCACAGTCACTTCAAACTATTGTGTGAACATACTGGAAGGTTTTCCCCCTTTCTTTCTTCTTTTTTTGCCTTGATTTGTTGAAATGCTTTTAGGTGCTGTATAGTTTCAACAGAATGGAGCAACAACTTTATGCTTTAATAATATTGATGACTATGTTGCAAAATCACTTCTTTGGGGGCTTTATTTCAATGAGAAGCGATTTTGAGTGATTTGTGCATTCTCCTGATTTGGTCCTTTGTGATTTCTTTTTGTGTTTGTGTGTGAGGCAGGGGGTACTAGCAGTCACGCTCACAAACTTTGGAAGATCTGAATCGAAGCATTTAAAGAGAAATGGCCTACATACCTACAAATTTTCTAGAGAATGATAAAAAACAGCAGAATTTGGGTTACCCAGGGTATCAATAATGATGGGTGTCATTTACCTTATAAGGTATTTAAAACTAAAGCTTTTTATATGCAAAAATAAATAAAAGGCCTTAAAATTCTTTTTATGTTATTTCATAATGTAGTATGAAATAAGGAAGTTTTCTATATACTAAGTGTGACAAACTATCATGTGTTGGAAAGAATTTCTCTACACTGTGTACAATTTTGTTGAGAAGCATAATTAAACTAATGAGTTTCATGCAGTGAATTTTAAATTGTTTTAATATAGAATTTAATTATATAGTAATTAAAACTTTGGTATAATTTAGAAAATTGTGTATTTACATTTAATTCATTAATTAATAAGTAGGTATTTTATGATTAAAATGTTCTTTGATATGGTGTTTTTCTGTTAATTTAAAAAGTTTTAAAATATTGAAAAAATGAAGCACTAATGTATTTCTCATTTTGTATGTTATCTAATATTTTGATTGTATCTTATATAAGTGAGCTATTATGTAAAAAGTGGAAATCAAACGAAGTAATCAATACATAGTTTAATTATATTTTAAAATTTTTTTTAACTGTAGAGAAGGTATCTTGAGTTATTTAATGAAGTACAAAATATTTCAGCTTAATTAAATATATGATTTTAAAAGCTAATTCATTTATATTTTAAAGAAAATATTTTTTATGCTGAATTCATTACTAAACAAATTTATATAAATGTAAAATTTTTGCATAAATGATTATGTATTTTTAAAACATGTAGAATTTAACATTTGTAGTAATCTTTTATTGGAAGTTTGATTATTCATTTTGCATTTGTTTATAAAGGAATAAATATTACTTAAATGGAATTAAATACACAATGCGATAAGCATTTTGCAGTGACTAAGATTATCAAATTGTGGATTAAATTTTTAGTATTTCTGAAAAAAAAAGTGCACATAAAATTGAAGATTGATTTACAAAAGATTGAACTTAATTATGAAATTATTTTTTAATCCAAATTGTCTCTAGATTTTACAGTGTTTATTACAAAGTGGTAAAAAAATTTTAATTTGATAAAAAAATATAGTTTACTTATTTTTATCGCGTTTTTCCTGATATTTATGAAATCAATGTTTATAGTGTTTGCTCATCAAATGGAAAATACATCATCAAAACTTTCCATGAGAAAATAAAAGCAAGGATAGAAGAAGTAAGATTTTTGGGAGTCCCTGTGTGTTCTGAAAATAGATTACCATCTGAATCAAAAAAGATATCTATTACTTACTGCATGAAGGTAAATAAATATGCTTTTGTTTTATATAATTTTGCTGTAACCATGAAAGAAAAAAAATCTTGTCAGCGATTTAAGAATTTTGTATGAATAAAATATATTTTTTCTTAATGTTTTACAATAGTGTACCATTTATAAATTAGTACGAAATTCTAATAAAAAATAATAGGAGTAAGAAAACAAAAACAATCCATAAAATCTTACAAGTCAAAATAAAATTCATTTCAGTTTGAAGAATTTTCATAGTTTTTAAAAAGAAGTCATACAGCTTTTATTTCTAAAAATAAATATTATTACTTAAAAATGTAGTTGAAAGTTTTAGACCATGTTGAGTTTTATTTAATTTTTATTTTTGATAATTTATAACATTTAATAAATTTTATATTTGAATCTTATTTTAATGTATATTTTAGAGGATTCCTGAAATTGGTGATAAATTTTCCAATCATCATGGTCAAAAAGGTGTTTGTGGTTTTGTCATGAATGAAACAGATTTACCTTTTTCTGAGAGTGGAATAGTTCCTGACATAATATTTAATCCCCATGGTCTTCCAACAAGAATGTCAATAGGTATAAAACTTTTCTTAACATGTTAAATTATCTGTTAATCAAACTTTTTGATTTCATTTGGAATATTTAAGAAACATGTTATTTTATTTTAATTAATTTATTTTAATATATTTCTCAACTTAAACAATTTTAAGAATTGGGGTAAATTAAAAAATTGAGGGAATTCTTATCACATCAGCATTAAGATTTTTATTTATAATTATTTAGACATTCTTAAAGTATTGTTAACTAAGGATTTCAATTCTTTTACAGAATTTTTTACTTAAGTATTAAAGATTTAAATAATGATCTTGCTTAAATTTAAAGTTAGTAAATAAAAATTTAAATATAATATTAAAAATTAAAATAAAAGAAAGGTAAAAAGATTTTAAGAATTTTTTTCCTTTAGAAAGCAGAATAAATTAAACGCAGGAAACAAGCATTATGAGGTTCACACATATATGTGATTCTTATCCTTTAACAAGTCTTATTTAACAATTTGGCCGAGCTGGCAGCTGAATGGTTAGCGCTCTTGTTTTCGGTTCAACAGTTCGTGTGTTCGAATCCCACCTAGGGCATGGATGTTTGTAGTGGTTCGGAATCCACTTTAAGCCGTATGTCCCTATCTAATTAGCCCTCGTGTGCAAAAAATGACCGTTGAGCGACAAACTAACCAACTATTAAACAATTTGTCAAATGCGCTGCATTTAAATGTGCATTCTATGGAATTTGCCTTTTGCATCTCAAATTATTATTCACATTTTCCTATGAAAGAAGTTAATCATATTTTTATGCTCCATAACTTTGCATTTAGTTTCCTTTCTGTATATTTTATATCAAACAGTTACCTTTGTAAAAATATTGTTATGGTGGGAAAACACTTAAAGTTACTTCATTGAGTATTGCTGTCACAATTTTTAGTTTACCTATTTAAATATAGGCTTATAAGGATATTTAAAATCCCAGTAATGTGCCAATTTTGTTGACAAGTAGGATTTTTATTAAATTCCACTTATAACGTTTGATTTTGATTAAGTACATTCAAGCTAATACACACTTTTCAGCCTACACTACCTATGTATATCACGTTTACTATGCATAAGACCTTATTTAAAAGGGGCTTTGGGTTGAAGAAAAAGATGTCATTTCTGTGTTATATCACCTTTTTTGCAAAAATATTTGTATTGTGTATTGTATTACCTAAATTATTTCACTGATAAAAATTTGTCTGTTGTACTCTAGATATAAATTACCAATTGTGAATTGCATGTTACTTATGTTGAAAATTTTGTTTTATTTGGATCAAAATTATATTCAAGAACATCTCATTTGTGAGTTGCTGTGAAGAAAGGATCGATCTTTTCTTAATATTAAAATAATGCATGGCCAGCTCCTAAAGATATCATTAACTAAAAATATAATTGTTCTAGATTTCAATTTAGATATTATAAAAATGCTGCACGTTCTTTCCATTCATGATCAAAATTTTAAATCTTATCTTCCATTTAGATAAAACCAAAGTTTCCATTAATTTTTATCTTAATTCATAAATTTAATTACATAAACACAGTAAAAAAATTTATTCTTGATATTTGAAAATTGTTACAAATATAATTCTGTACTAAATTTATTTTGACTCATTTTGTTAGAATGCCATTTATTTTTGCTATAAGTTTAAATGAATTTGTCATTTTTTAAAAACTTCTGTTAAAAAAATTTTACAGACAATTTTTATTGAACATTTTTTTCTTCAATTTTTTAAATGGAGCATTTTTTTATTACGCTCTTACTTTAAGGAATAAAAGTTTTCCTAAAATTAAGATAAAAAACATTTGTTCAGGATTAAAAAATGTAAAGCTAAACATTAAAAAAAAATTCCTATTATCCACTAAATTAATTTTCAAGGCAACAAAATAAAAAAATAAAAAAACACATTTAAGTTTTGAAAGTGAATGTATATGTAGCAAGCAAGTAAATGTTGTCATAGTGATCAAATAAGATGTAATTTTTTAAAATAATTCATACTTTTGCATTACATATTGCAAAGGAGAAAACTCAAAATATCTCCATTCTGTCAAATGTACCATCATTAAAGAATTTTCGTATGAGAACTTTTGGGTATTGAATCTCTTATTAAAATTTTATTCAAAAAAAATACTGTAGTACATCCAAGTTTAATTTCTTATTTATCATTGTAGTTTGTGATCCATTCTTTAGATATTATCCATTTCTTTAAAATATTTCCATTAATGTACCAAAATATGGAAATTAATGTTTTTATTATTTATATTATAATTTATCTTATATATACAGGGTGTCCACTGAAGTCCCTTGCCACCTTCTTAACTTCGGTACGGCTGCTGCTATATTCATAAAAGTGGTGTCTAGGTATAATAAAGCAGCCATGCTCTACTAAATAAAACAGACTTCAGCGCCACCTGGTTGAAAACAGCTGAGTTAGCATTTTTATCTCAAAAACGGAACGAGATAGAAAGAAAAAGTGATTTACAAGATTGTAGAGCATCCTTGATTTAGTACGAAACGATACCTTGTAGGCATGAATATGAAGAATACAACGGTTAAAACGCGCATTTGTTGTTTCGTGCTGTGATGTAGCACATAAATGCGTGTGCATAATTAAAAAAACAAAAAATCGTTTTCGTACTTAAATTTTTCACTTTTATTTCGAAATGGGAAGAACGGAAGTATTAAAAATAATTCCAACATTTTGAATGCAATATGCAAATACGTAACAACCGTCACACCTATTCACCTAAGACAGCTATGAAAGAATCATCTTCTTGGGGCTTTAGTATATTGATGCTCATGATCATGGCTGAGTGTTCCAAAGTTGAGTATTGTGAGATGGTTTTACTGCACGGTGAATTTCGACGCAAGGCACGATCAGCAGCAAGGTTGTACCGCCAACGTTTCCCTGCAGGTCTGCATCCTTCTTATCAAACCATTCTAACTGTTGTAAAACGTTTAAGGGAGACAGGTTACATTACTAGTCAACCTCGATCTGGAAGACCAGCTTAGGTAGGACGGCAAGTTCAACCGGATGAGGTAATAGCATATGCACTCGCATATCCGAAAAGCAGCGTAAGAGAGATCAGTCAACACTGTGGTCTCTCCAAAAGTCAGGTTTGGAAAATCCTAAGCGAATCAGGTGCTCATCCATACCGACCAACGCTTGAACAGGTTTTAATGGACGGGGATGTCGAGCGATGCTATGCATGGTGCAACTTCGTCATGAATCATATACAGGTCCAGCCAACATTCTTGGTACACTTAATGTGGACGGATGAGGCTGCTTTTCACGGAATGGTATGTACAATAGGCAAAACACCCATTACTGGGCCCTGGGAAATCCTAAATGTTTCGTCGACGTTCAACATCAAATGCGGGTATGCTATTAACGTTTAGTGTGCAATTTACAATAACAAGCTGATAGGCCCAATATTCTACAATGGCACGCTAAAGAGGGCACAATATTTACGATTGCTACAGAATGTATTACCCGATTTTGTGGAAAACCTGCCGTTTTTTAATCTTAAAAATCTATGGTTTCAACATGACGGTGCGCCTGCTCACAAGACATCTCCACTGAAACAGTACCTCATCAAGGAATTTGGCAACCAAATACTATGGTATGGCGGTTTCGAAGAGTGGCCTCCACGCTCTCCTGATCTGACTCCGCTGGACTTTTTCCTGTGGGGAAACTTGAAACAGCAGGTGTATGCGACCCCTCCACAAAAATTGCAGGACCTTAAACGATGCATTACGGTCGTGTGTTCCAACGTGTCACGGTGTATGCTCCAACGTGTGCAACGTAATCTTCAAGCGAGGATCCAAATGTGCATTGCAGCTGACGGTGAGAAGTTTGAACATTTTAAATAAAGTATATCATTATAATTATTTCCTTTTTTTCTTTCTTAGATCGTTTTGTGACGTCACAGCTCGAAACAATAAATGCTTGTTTTAACCATTGTATTCTTCACATTAATACCTACAATATATCTTTTCGTACTAAATCAAGGATGCTCTACAACTTTGTAAATTACTTTTTCCCTCTATCTCGTTCCGTTTTCGAGATAGGAATGCTAACTCCGCTGTTTTCCACCAGGTAGTGCTGTGGTCTGTTTTATTCAGTAGCGCGTGGCTGCTTTACTATACCTAGACTACTTTTATGAATATAGCAGCAGCCGTTCTGAAGTTAAGAGAGTGGCAAGGGACTTTAGTGGACACCCTGTATATATATATATATATATATATATATATGTATGTATGTATGTATATATAGATATGTATGTATATATATGTATGTATATATATGTATATATATATATATATATATATATATATATATATATATATATATGTATGTATGTATGTATATATAGATATGTATGTATATATATATATATGCATAAATATATATACATATATATCTAGAACCGTACCATATCTTATGTCTTCCCATGTACACTAACATTGACTTGAATCTTTTGCAACCCTGCATTAAGACAAAACCTGTTGCACAAATAAGAGTGAAAGGTGACCACACAGTCAAAGAACTCATAACCTCAACTCCAGGCATAATAATTACCTATACGGATGGCTCCTGCGATTCTAATCTCGATAGATATGGAGAGGAAGTCCTCTTTTTGGCCCAGATGGTGAGCAGGAATCTCACAGTATTCCTATAGGGAAAATCGCTTCCAACTATACTTGTGAGCTCTTGGCCATAAAGGATGCTTTAAAGATTTACCTATCTAAAGTTACCAGGTATCTAACAGTAATTTTTTTTTGATGCAAGATCCGCACTACAGGCAATACAAAGTGGTAAGTGTCAATTCAGCCATAAGATTAGAGAGCTAATCCACAAAATCATTGCTATTCAAAAATCCGGCACTTTATAATGGATAACTGCACAAGTTGATATCTCTGGCAATGAGATATCTGATGAGCTTGCTAAAGACGCCAGTAATTCTCCTCAGTCACCCAAATGCTTGATCCTCCTTGATGCCAATGCATTTATCAGCTGAATATTAATTTGCCAGAAAGTTAAAAAGTTTTCCATTCCAAAATTAAACAGTGCCAGAGCCATTTCAACTATAATAGTCACACTTAGAACAAAACACTTGAAAGGCATGAGAATTGATACAGATGGGCCAAAAAAGCTACACCAGGCTTTGTCCTCATTTTGCAAATAACACCCAACTATCTACACGATACATCTTCAGTTGTTCAATTACGCTGGCCAAGCTCCTTAACATCAACTTAGAGGATCCTGTGCTGCTTTTTTTACATATAAAGCTGTAGAAATCGCCAGGACTATCTTTGACATCTTTGGGAACATTTAGACTTTTTGCATATGTACTCCATGAACATGACATCATAATTTAAAATGAGAATTGTAGGCTCACAATTTTATAAAATATTTCATATCTTTTAGGCAATATAAAAATCTTGATCAGAGATAAAAGGAAAATATTTTCATTGAATAAAACATTGTATTATCAATTACACTAAAAATATTGTTTTTATAATTTCATAATAGCCTTGTCATATTCAGTGACAGTAAAATAAAAATCATATCCAATAATTATTGCTGAATTGAAATGGTCATGATCCGATGCTCAATTGAATCATTGTTGCATCATTCCTGATTCTTTATAGCAGATATATAGAGGTTTTACTGATTTAACTCTAAATTTAAGGTAGCACTATATTTTCATTGGTGTAAATGGTCATGTGTATCCAGCTGACTTTCCCAATTATTTAAAAAAAAGTGTTTTGCTACTGGATTGCATAGTTGAGTTTTGTCAGATAAATCAAATCTTTTAAAGAGGAAGATTGAAATGGCTATCAGATTTGGAACTTAAACATTTTTAAATGTATGATTCTTGGAAGGATGATTAAAATAAAAGTAAATTTACATTTAGGGGATGGTATTAAGTATGCAACTCCTACTTAAATAGAAAGAATTAGGTAAATTTAGGCAGAAAATTAGGCAAATTTACATACAATGTTTTACAGGATAAGTAATTTAAATAATTTTGAGCTTCACATCTAATTTAATTTTGTTTAATAACTATGAATACTTTATAATGTTACATTTGAATGCTTATAAAAGATTTATTTCAGTGAAAAATAATGTATAATTTGTGTTATTTAGGAATGATGTTGGAAATAATTGCAACAAAATCATCACTTTTGAATAGTGAAAAATGTTGCGTCTTACCATTTGAATTTACAGATGAGGATACAGCAATAGATAGATATGGAAGCTTATTGAAAAAAGGTAACTTAAAATTATATATTAATTTTCATGTGAAAAGTGCTTTAATTTTTGTTGCAACAAAAATGCTTTTAACAAATTTGCTTGATTTTATGGTTTTTTGGAAAATTTAAAACTCTAGATTGGAGTTTAATTTAAATACTTTTCTAATCTTAACATTTTTTGGAAATGAAATAAAAGTTTCCTATTAAAGACATCTATTTTAAAAACTAATTAACATGTCTTTGATTGAGTTTATTTAATTTGAATAGAAAAAATAAATATAAAACAAACTAATATTAACAAATAGGAATGTACTATATTATGGAAAAAGAAATCAAAATTACATTTTTACATGAACTTTAAGACTTTATTTTGCATATGTTTGTGCAATTTATTTGTTGTTGTTACTAATGACATTTGGACAAACCAAACTTGCTGTGCCTTGGTTATGCGAATTTAAGTCAATAGGGTGCGTCTTTCGTTTAATCAGAGCACACGAAGGTGAAAGTATGACTTTGCTCTTCAAATCCTCTGATAGATGTCCTCACCAGAGGATTCACTTCCTTAATCATTCCATGTGCAACTGATGTAAAATTGTTTTGGGCTGATTTTTACCTTCAAGATGATGCTATGGCTGCTAATGTGTCAGTCAATTTCGATCATTACTGTGAGTTTATTGACGCTTTTGATGCCAGACTTACTTATGCAAGGTACCTTTCTAACATCAAAATACTTGAATGGTATCAAAGAAATCAAAATTGCTTATAATTGTTTGTTGCAATATTAGGAATATAATCTTTAATCCCAGTTTTGACTGCTTGGCCTGTATTTTCACCTCTATCAAAGAAAAATTGTAAAATGTAAATCGTAAAAGTTTTCTCATTGTTGATTTTCATTTTTTACGTCCCATTCTTCACAACTGAATAGACTAAGCAAAAACAGCAGATAATCCTTCTAGTGCGAAATGTGATCTTTCAAATGAGCATAAAGCTGAAATTGTTTGATTGATATTTTACAAAATATCGATCATTGCAGCCATTTACTAAAAAATAAAAGATTTTTTTCCTCCATATATATATGGTTGAATTAAATTAATCAAATTGTTTTAAAATTTTTATGGATATTTTATTTAAAATTTTATCATTTTTAATTTTATACTTTGATTTCAGAATGAAATTTTAATCATATGACTAAGTCACATGAAATCTTTCAGATATAAAATGTTTCTTGAGAGAAATTACAGACTTTGATTATGAATAAAATTTTTCATCTGAGTGCTCTTCATAAAATTATAGTCTATATGCTTATACATATTTTATTTTTAGTAACTGTTTTATGATTTATAAATTTTAATAAAATGAATTTTTTGCTATTATTTATCACTGCTAAACAAATTTTATATTACATGTATTTACTTTCCACTTAAACAATCAAATTTGTTTGTATACATTAAATTTGTTTATGTACATTAATTTTATTTACCAAGAGTCATTTTGATCAGATTAATTTGTGATTAAAGTTACAGTTTGTACAGAAATATTCACTTATCAGTTTGATCTAAGTAATAGGTATTTACTATATAATTTTTTTAAAAAAATTTATAGCTGGCTTTGATTATTATGGAACTGAAAAGTTTTATAGTGGTACATCTGGGGAAGAGCTAGAAGCTGACATATTTTGTGGATCAACATATTACTTTAGACTTCATCATATTGTTGAAGAAAAATATCAAGTAAGTATTTTAAAACGCATAACTTGTGTGTGTGCATTCTTTATATTGGAATTAAAATTCTCACATTAAAAAAAGATTTGTTTGAAAGTGAAGTTTTTTTTATTAAAATTTAATAGCATCAAATTAAAAAATAGTTTTCATTATTGGTCAATGATTTATAAGCAGAAATATCTTTTTGTCAATTCTTTTTAAACTTTACTGATATTTTCATTAATGTTACAGAAAAGTTTTTTTTTTTTTTCTTTTTCATGTTTCTTCTATTTTTGCAGATCAGGTTTCATCAACATTTAAATGTTACTAAAATACAATAGAGGAATTAGGGCATTTTTTGTCACCAAAATTTATTTACTAAAACTTATACCTTTTACTATTTATTGAAATTAGCTATCTTTTTTTTATTTTTGACAGACATACTATTTTTTCTGAGCGCTTTCTGAGATATTATTTTATTTTCAGTAGTTTAAAAAGTCATAATTTTACAATGTAGATTTTATATAATAAAAGGAACTCTGATTCATTTTTAAATATTTATTGGCCTAAATAAGGGATGCAAAATATTTTTTCAATTGCTGATGAATTAATAAATTGTTCTCTTTTTATTTAAATGTATTATGTTTATCAAAATATGTTTTTCATTATTAAATGGGAAAATGTCACTTATATAAAAGCAGATTCAAAAGTGATTCTAGCTTGGAAAGAAATTTTGTAGCCGAAATCAAAAGTTTTAAACTATTTCATTTAAAATTTAGTTTCTATTTTTAAATTTTAAAATTTATATAAAACCATTGATGTGTGAAGTACCGGATACAACTGTAATTTTATTTTATATATTTATTTAGCTCAGGATTTAAAGTGAATAGACTATGTGGTAATTATTTTGTTTCTCTTATATATGGTATCAACGTTTTCTCTTTATTTAAACTACTGGGTTCATTTATCCTTATTATTTCCGATAAAAGTAGTCTTGTAATCTAGACAATTTTTAAACTAAATAATCATAATAAAGTAATGATTATTTGTCAAACTGGGATAATGTTTAAAAGGAAAGATATACTAAAATTTAAAATTTATGAAAATTATTCCTATAGATATTGTGTAATTTTTAGAAATCAATTTTAAATACTTATTGGGCTCATCATGAGTGAATTATTGATACAGTTAGTAAAAGATGATATAAAGGTCGTAATAAATTTTTTTAACATAATTATGATAGAAGAAGGCCAGGCATTTGCTTATTTTGTTTACATGGGGAGTAATTAAAAAAGTTCTTTATAATATTGCTCCAGAAACAAATGTTACGATTTTAAAGAAAAGTTGGGAAAATAAAGTTTAAAAAAAGAAAAGCATGTATAAGAAGCTATTGAAAATAAAAAAAAGCTATTTGTACAAAGCTGTGACCAAAATATGCTGTCAATTAAATTATTCTTTTTTGCAAATAAAATATATACAATTTAAGAATATGTTTAAAATTACTATTAGTAACATTTAAATATCAATGGTTTTTTACTTTTTATCTGTTTTTGTTTATAATTTCACTATACATTTTCTATTCTTATTAATTATTTAATCAATATTTTCTTTGATATGTAATTATGTCTTTATTATGTTTAATAATTTTAAAAAGTTGGACGAGGAAGTTGGATAACTATGAAGATGTGATTGTAATTAGAATATTTAATTTTAAAGAAGTTGGTATAACTAATAAGGTGGTTTAGGAAATATTGAATTATTGATCTTTGAGAAATTTAATTAAAATTCATGTCTCTCTCTCTCTCATATTTCTTAAGAAACTCTAATTTACAGATGTCAAAAATTTTTTGAAGATTTAGCTCTACAGATGAAAAGCTTAATAACTGACTTTTTCCATAATACTGAATGATTAAAGTCTGTTTTCACCATATGATTTATGAGTATTTCAGTTTTCAAATGCAGTAATATCACACTAAGGCAGGGGCATATGGGGAAACTGCCCTAGGCCCCCACATTAAAGAGAACAGCAAATCAAATAGAAAGTTTATTTTATGTTAATTGCCAAATAGAATCGTTTGCCAGATCGAATAGAAAGTTTGTTAATGTGAATCTGAGGGGTCCCTAAAGATGTTTTTGCCTTAAGCTCCAATTAGGCTAAATCAGGCCCTGAATTATATTGTATACCCTAAAATTTAATCTAGATATTCATTTTTAACATTGATTTAAAGTAAATGAAGCAATGAAATAATGCCATGTAATAAGATATCCATCCACAGAAGCATATTTTTAAATGAATTTTAATAATGTATCATAAAATCAAAAATTAATAATTGCTAAGGTCATGACTAAAATTTTGCTTATTTTGTTTGAAGCCATTTCCAATTTTTAATTAAAAGTTTTAATTAAATATCTATACATAAATTTAGTAAAGAAGTATAGTGTTAAATAATAAAATAAAATAGTATTTAATAATTATTTTTGAAAAAATTAAAATTATTTCATAAAAAATTTAAATTTACCTCAGTAGAAGTACAGAATTTTGATGACTTGTGTATTGGGGTATATGCAGGGTTCTCCCTCAAGAATCTTTAATCATTAAATCTTGATTATAGTCTTTAGATATAATTGGCAGACATTAATGTTATATATTATTTTAAATTGCAGTATGTATATATATATATGTATATAACATGGAAAAATTATCTGCATTTCAATTGAGCTGATTATTTTTCTTCTGGCCAAAATTATATTCATTCATAAGCATCTGCTTATTTATATTATGTGTCAATCATTCATATTTAAGAAACCATATTTTAATTTTTTATTTTGATAGACAAATAGAGACATAAATAGTGGCAAATCATTAAATTGTTTTGCTTGTGATTGTTTAAAAGCAAATTTAAAGATTTCAATGGCCTTTTCAGGATTTCAATGATCCTTTCAGAATTAATTCTTTTAAATATCCATATCAATCTAGGTTGTGAAGGAGTATTTTGAATGAATTCCTTGAATTAAGCTATAATATGAAATCACAAGTATTTATTTCCCAAAACTCTATTACAATTTTAGAAATTGTTAGTAAAGGCAAATTTCCTAAATTTATACCTTAAACTAAGAGAGTCAATGCTGCTATATTAAAATTATACTACTGAATAAATATGCCCAACATTTAGTATACTTTACCATTATAATACACCACAATTCAACTTCTGTTTAAATTATTCTATCAATATTCCTATTGTAGTTCAGAATAAATTATATTGTTTCTTTGCCTGCTCATAACAGTTAATATTTCAATAATATGGTCATACTTTTTAAATCGAAAATTTTATGATTATTATAGTAAGTATTAAGTTAGAAGAAGTGGAACTTAATGGGATATCTCATTCACTGTGAATTTCAGAATTAATGAATTATGCATGTATATTCTGTTTGATTATTTTTAAACCTACAAATTTACAATTTAATGGAGAAGCATTCAAGTACACTAGTTGAGTAATAAGGCAATAAGAAACACAGATAATTTCCAAAACTATTTTATTTAACTGATAATTGAAATTGTCTATTATTACTGTAGATATAAAGTGTTGAAAAATCTTCCGTTTCTTATTGAAGAGACCTCATAGAGGATGATATGGGATTGTTTAAAATGTAGTAAAAGGTCAAAGGAATTTATTTATACTTTTTTATTTTATTTTATTTTAGGTCAGCTGCTGACTTCAGTGTATAAGTTAAATAAGAATTATTTTTAAATTTAGTTTTGTATTAAAGAGATATTTAATTAATTAGATTTATTGTAATTTAATATATATATATATATATTAGTATATATTAAAAAAATTATTCAGAAATATCTAATAGATATTTTTATTAAAAATTAAAATTGTTTGTAACTTTGAGTATTATTTTGTTTATTAAGGTTGAATCTGTAAATGAAATAGATCCTGCTACTCGACAGCCAATAAATATGCATTCCGGTGCTGTGCGATTTGGTGAAATGGAAAGAGATGCTATTTTATCTCATGGTGCTATACAGCTTACTTTGGATAGGCTGCTTTATAACAGTGATAAGTGTTTTGTAAGTAATAAATATAATTTTCATTTAACAATAACAATTTGGTTTATTTTTAAAGAATATATATATATATTCATCCAATTATTTTTTTAATAGGCTTTAGTTTGCTCTTACTGTGAAACTGTGTTATGTCCCCTGTTAATGAACTACAAAATGCAAAACCAAAGCAAAGGAGAAAAAGATACTATTAAGGAACTTGAAAATAAATTTAATATTTGCAGAGTTTGTAAGAAATCTGAATTCTATAGGATTAGAATTCCACATGTATTATATTATTTAATAATTGAACTTTCTTCTGTTGGAATCAAAGTTAAATTGTGTGAAGCTATGCAAGAATATTCAAATTACTTTGATTGTATTGTCAATGATTAAATTATTTTTTTTATGTTACAAAATTTAATCTCAATTAATGTATTTACAAAATGACATTGTTTTTATTTTTTTTAAATAAGGTTATGATAATATATAAGCATCGATACAGTGTCTATTTTTTTATAACTGTTTTCCTACATCATTTCAGTCCTCAAGACAGCAGAGCTTTGAGCATTAAGTTGAAAATTATATAATTTCATTTTAAAGAATATCATATTTAAATAGTTTGCTCTTAGCAAATGGATTGTAATTTTGTTACATACTTTATTTATTTTCAACTATTTGCATTCTATACTTTAAATGTTATAATTAACATTGTCTTTAAATGTTATAATTGCTTAGTATGAACGAAATTGAAACTTGTCTATTTAACAAAAATTATCTTTAACTGAAAACTGCAGTATATATATACATATATATACTGCAAAAAATCTCAAAATAATTTGTCTATATTTAACTAAATGTAATAATTTCAATTTTAAACTATTTACTTACCAAATTTTAACTTTTATGCTTACTAAATTTTAACTTTTAAACAAAATTTTCCATTTTTAAACTGTTTCCAAATTTTAAACGTTTAATGCGATGAATTTAACAATTCATATAATTAAAAATGTATTTGTATTTTTAAAAGGAAAATAATGACTCCATATTATAAACCATTGCTTTAATTGATTCAATTAGTTTCGAATCAATTAAGTTAATACCATAATATAATATGACATTTAGAACAACACTGAAAATCAGACACAAGTTTTTAAATTTAGAGATTTCCAAAAAGTGTATAAAATAACTTTCTATACATTAGTATTAAAGGGATAATTTGATTTAAAATGTTTAATAGCATTTAAATTGCATATAAATCTTGGCTTTGAGTTAAAGGAAGAAAAAACGTATTTTACTTCTGACAAATATCAAATGATTAAGTAAAATTATTTAAGAGATAGATCTCTGAATTAGAATGAATGCTATATAAAGTTTTTACCATATTTTTGCCATTTAATTCTTTTTTAATGATTAAATATTTCAGTATGTTTAAAAATCAATTCATTTCTTGACTGATTTTTAATAATAAAAAATATGATTAATCTTTTATGCTTAAAATCTTTATAATTATATTATTAGTTGTGACTGAAAATAAGTTTTTTTTTAATTAATTTTCTCTGAAAGAATTTAAAATTTATAACTATCTATATATGGTACTTTCTCTCATTTTAAAAACGTTCATTTTCAAAAAAAAGTTTTATGTAGAAGTTTTTTCATATATTCAATCTCTAGTATCATTGAAATAATTATTTAAGAAAATACATTCATACATGCAGTGAACCTTGGTATGAAGAAATATTTTTAATTGTTGCAATCATATGCAATATCTGTAGTACTATTAAATGAAAATAATGGCAGCAGTTCTTATATAATAAAGAAAGGATTGTTGGAATCAGTACAAAACAGTAAACATTTTCATCCACACAAAATTTTTCCTTTAAAAAGTACAATATTATGTAATACAAATGTTATCCATATCATTTTAAGTGAATTGCTCTGTTAATTTTTCTTCATTATATTCTTTTGCTGTATTCTTTTTATTAAATATTAATTTTGTGTATATAACTTTTTATTGATATTCTTAGACTTTAAAATAATGCTTCATTATATTCTTAACTATAAAAGCATACAAAAATTTATTTAAAAAACATACAAAATTTCATTTATTCTTATTAGATTTTTTCCAATTTCTCTTACAAACTTTACTTTTTTGTTTCAAATATACTGAAAATTTTAATCAACTAATTTTTTTTATCAAACAATATAAATTTGAGAACTGTAAATTATGTATATACACACATATATATATATTGGCTTTGTTACTTAGCATAGTGGTTGTTCTTAATATTAAATGAAGCACAGCATTACATTCTATCGAATATATACGAACAAATATTTAACAATTAAATATTTTTTCTACACTTCAGTCATGTATTATGTCAGTCTCTTAATAAAAATTAAACATATGTGGAGATTTTATTTATTCTTTAAATTTAAAATTGAACTATACAAGTTCATTTTATGACATATTTACATTATTCTGTCATAAGTATTTACAAAGCTAATAATAGGAATTTGGGCTGCTGCACACAGTTGAATAGATCAACTGAGAATTTATGCTTAATTTGTCAAGCAATTATTCAATTCCAAAACTGAATCACTGTTTTCGGATACTTTAATTTTTAAAAGATGTAATTCTTCAAATAATAGACAATATTTGTTGGTTGTTTTTTAAATAAATTTCTTTTATTGTTTTGAAATATTTGCTAGAATAATTTATTATGGGAGACAGAAAATTTAATGACAAACTAAGATGAACCATTTTTATTAGTTACCAAGTATTGTTTATTACACTAATCTACAAAATTGAAATAACTGCATAAAAATTCATGCTTATAAAATTTATAAGTCTTTTAAAATTAAATTTATTAAAAGAACAATGAATATTTTAATCATGATAATTAATTTTACATACATTAAAAATATTCTTAAAAATAATAATGAAACTTGTGTACTTTGTCATCTATAGGGAAAAAGTTTTCAACATAATTAACCTTTTAAGATGGTCTCCATAATCACAGATGGTTTTATTAAATGCATTAGATATTCTCTGGTTGACCATTTTATAAGATTTATAAAAGTAAAGTTACTATATATTAGACATAAATTTAACTAAAAATAAACATAAGTTATATAATTTCGAAACAATTCAATGGTTCTACATTAAATATAGTAATTATTATTCTACTTTTACAATGAAAATATATTTTGACCGATTATAAATATTTGAATATTGATGAAATTCCTGGCATTAATAAATTTATTTAAGAAGTTTTGAATTTTTTTTAATTTTAAATGATAAATGCTTTAGGTTAAAAGTTGTGAAAATCTTTTTTCTATGAATAATATACTTGGTATTTAATTATTAGAGTTAACTTATATAATGTAAAGCTCATTTAAATTGATGGGCCAAATTTTAAAAATTAACTTTTCAAACATTTTTTTTTAAAAGAGTGTATTGTTATTGTATGTTTTACTTGTAATAACAATATACTTTCGGTAAAGTAATTATTTTTAATAGAGTTTAATATTTACTTAATAAAATGCAAGATAAAATATTTATGCAGATTTTTTGATAGATTCTTCCATTAAATAATATGAAAGGAAGATTTTTTTTTTGTGCGTGTATAATTTAATTTTTCATTCAAGAATATTTCAAAAAAGAAAAAGAAATATGAGGTAAAAAATTTCTTTGTATTTGGCAATTCAAATAAATTAGAATAAAAAGATTTAAAAGCAATAACAAATCATATATACTAATAAAAACATAACATTAAAAATAATCTATAAATAACATATTACAAAGCAACTTTATATTAGATACTGTATTACCTTATATAGTGAGTTGATTTTTTTATAACCATAAAGTTACTGGCAACACTTTTCAATTATACAAGTTTTGAAAGAATGATGAATTATGAAAATTTCCTGCACTAATGTACATAAAATTTATGCCATAATCCAGAGCAGTGTTTCTTAAAGTGGGGTATGTGTTCCCCAGGAGAGTACAATAAGAGTTTGATGGGGATACAACTCAGGCAAAAATCAGGTGATTCTGTCCAAAACGAAAGAAGGCCCCACTGATCCTCCCTATGTGACCGAAATAGGAGAAACCTTTGATTTTTATGTGGATAAAGTGAAGAACCTTCTGTAGCTTTAGTTTACTTGTTTACAGCAGTGCTTGAATGAAAACACCTGTTTAGTCTTATAAGATCTATGGTTGTAGAATTGGGTGGGAATATGCACTGCGCTATGTTTCTTTCAAGAACAGAGAAGAAAACCTTTTTATTATTAAAATACATCCATTTTTTTTGACGAGGGGTACTCAGCATTACGAAAATTATAGAAGGGGTACACATGTCAAAAGTTTTGGAAACACTGGTCTAAAGCATCCACACTAAGTAATACAGATATACAAAATTAATGTGAAAAAGAAGTCGAATTACCATTCATATAGCAAAGAAATATATGTCTAGAATAGTTGCTCATTACAAGTAATAAAGTGATAAACATGTGCTATAATTAAATTGTGAATCAAGCAAAACTTAGAATAATCTCATTTATTCATAAGTGTTTGAATAACAAATGGAAAACTATATTGACTAGAAATTCAAATTGCTGACATTTCATTTTAGAAAGGATTTTTAAGAAATGTCCTTAACAAATGACTAAATACAAAATCATTTGCACACAACATTACAATTATGCAAAATGAGAACAGATTTCTTTGCATGTTTAATGCAAAAAAGATGTCAGTTTTCTTAAATACTTAAAAATATGTTTGAAAATTAAGAATAGCTGAAAATATTAATTACAATTATTTGATAATATCTCCACAGAGTAATTAATAACTATTGTTATGAAAATATTTATTGCTTTAGATACTGCTGTAGAATTGTTGGAAACATGATTTATCTTAGAAATTAAATTAATCTTATAAATTAAATTTTAGCGATTTTATTCAAAGAGTAAGAAAAGAATAACATTTTATAACACATGACTGTATCATCAATAATAAATTTTGAATGTTGCTACAAATGATTAGAATTTTAAAATTTAGAAATTTATGTTCAAAATTTTTTCATGTTTTAAATACACTAGGATAAAAATAATTGATAACATTTTCATTTAAATTTTCCTTAGTACTGAATTGTATAAGAATATTTTAAACTTTATTTTTGTATACAGGAAAGAAATGAAAGAATGCAAATTTTGACAAATCCAAATTTTTATATTTTTTATAAGATGTGAAATTTTTTCTAGTTTTCGAAACGATACCAATTAAATGTTAATCCATATTTTAATATTTAAAAAAATTCATTTCGACAAAAGACAGAAATAAAATTGAGAAAAAGCACTTGATCACTAGGATAAAAACTTTAAAATTACAATACAGTTTTTACGAACTATCACGATTTTATGAACTAGAGCTCAAGCATGATTCTAAGCATGGTCCCAAGAATGGTTCTATAAATGCAATGATAATTACTATTTACAAGCCAAAATTAAAAACATTCAACAAATTCATTTTAATAAACCTGTAGTTTATATTTATTTTTTCTTCAAATTTTTTATGATTGAGATTGTTTTTATTGGAAAATCTTAAATCTTTTGAACTATGGATGATTAACTACATTACTGATGCTTAAGCCTCCGAATTCGTTATGCAATTTGTATTGAATTTCCTTAACCTAGTTTAACTCCTTTCTTACATCCAACACATTAAAGTATAATCAATAGCTTCAAAGTGAGCATATCTTGAGGTACCACAGTAAGGACTGTTCATATTTTGGATTGGTTTATGAAATTTTTTTCTTGGATCAATACAGTTGCGAATATGTGTTTGTAATGATATTGCAAAAAAAACTATATCATAGTCTTTTGACATTGAGGATTTATTGAGAAAACAGCCATAATCGAAGGAAGCCAAAAATCTGATGACATGAGGGAAGATGAATAACTCATTTAGAATTTTGACGAAGGAATCCATTGCTCTCAAGGTACTTTATTTTTAAAGAGAAGTTTGATAAAAAAATAATTTTAGGTTTAACATTTATTCTATTAAGTTTTATTGACACAAAAGGCGTTTGAAAACTTCTAATGTATCAGTTTTAAAATAATCAAATTAATTAAAAATCACATTATTAAAAAGAATCACCTCATATTAGAATATTTCTTGTTGACTAACAAAAGAGTGCAATGCATAAATAATGGACCTCTTCTACTGTTCTGAGATTTGTGAAAAAATTTGTGTGTTTTCTTCCCATTATTCAATAAATAATATACTATCACCATTTTATAAATTATTACAATACAAAAAATATTTTTGTATGTAATGAAAGTAAGCAAAATTTTTTTTGTTTTATAATGAATTTTATTATAATGATATCTATTTTCACATTTCCATCAGCTCGAGCAGTATATAAAGCAATATCATATTAAGTGAAAAATTTTGTGTACACCAGCAATTGCTTTTACTAAATATCTAAAGCGAATTTTAGATCTAAATAAAAGATACCTCAATAATTTTATATTAATAAATAAAAATAAATTTTGAGCTATTAAAGTGGAGATAATAATACACACATTTTTTTTCTTAAAATATTATAGAACAAATTTTGATACAATTAGCAGGAAAAATTATTATAATGCATTTATTAACTTGTTTTTCTTAATTTATGATTAATCTCATAAAGATAGGTGTAACATGTTATTTATACTTTGAAAATAAAATTCTTGAATTAAACTGAATTATAAAGATTCAAGTATTTATATTTAAAATTTCTCTCAGGTAATAGGATTTGTACGTATTTCATTGTACTTATTTGAATTACTTTCAATTATATGTAAAATGCATTTATTTTTATGTAGATTACAAGTTTTATCGACTTTAACTTACCACACTAAAAATTTATTATTCATTTTATATTAACAGATTATATATATATGTACAAAAAAATTTGCTAGTTTGATTTTTTTTAAGTCATTTTAAATATTTTTTTGCTTTATTAGCAAATAATTTAAGTACTTCATTTATTTTTTGTGAATGAATTATTATTGCTAATAATAACATTTGTTAATTATATTTTATACAAAATAATTACATTTTATACAAATCCGACTAACCTTAACAATTCTGTAGCTGCATCATAAGATTTAATACTATTGATTTGGCTTAAGAGAATTACAGGAAATACTTCAGTACTATCTTAAATATACATGATGCATAATTCAAAATTGATTAATTTTTCAAATTCAAAGAAACATTTAAAAGCATCCACCACATGACTAATTAAATATTTAAAATAATCTTTACAAATAAAATATCAAAATTACTCAATATATGTTTAATAAACATAAGTATAAAGGTAAAAAATATATCACAATTCTAATCACATGATTTAAGTAATAAGAGTAAAAAATTCTTAATCTAAAATCTACACACAAATATCATATGTAATAAAATACAAGATAAAAGTATTATATACATAGCAACAGAAATTAATTTTTTTCAGGACTTCTGGGCTTAGAACGAGATATGCGAGGTTCTATGCTTAATAATCTGGATTCTAAAGCTGCTTGCTGACTTCGTCTTACAAATGAATCCTTATCTAATCTTTGTCTAATAAGGTCACGCAAATCGGATGCGGCAAGAGCTAACTGACGTGACTGAAATAAATTAGATTATTTTAATAAATGATTGTGGTAATCAAAAATATTTATGTTTTGGCTTATAATAAAAATTCTACATTTTTTCAAGATAATATAAAGTTATAAATATTTGATAAAATGATAGCTTTATATTATCTTGAAAATATATCTGTTTGAATAAAACTGAACTGATTGAATAGGAGCTTTCTAATCCATTGCAATTTCTAATATTTCTGAAACTTTTTGCATAATTTCAGTCCTTATGAAGATCCATTGAAGTTTTTTATGGTTTATATTAATAAAAATATGAAGTAAAATTTATTTTTAACTCCCTATAAAAATAAAAAACATATTAGAATTAATAATTTTATAAAATCGAGGAACTAAAAATAGCACTAATAAAACATATCAATTTGTTTTATAAGAAGTTACAATTTTTCGGTTTGATAAAATTTGATAATTTTAGCCTTAATTTTTCCATATGCACTGTATAGAAAAACCATCGCTGAAAGTTTTGTTTTGCAATTCTTTAATATTTTCGATTATTTATTAATACAATGTATAAAACATAATAAACAAAATGATTAATGACTATTAAAAAGCATAGAAAATAATGTACAGTTTAATTACTTATTTACTGTTAATGAATGAAGATAAAACAAATAAAAAATATTTATTATTGCATTACCATGATATGCATTTAGTATAAAATGAACAAACAATTATAAAAGTAAATAAAATTCCTTTAAATCTAACACTAAATTGTTGTCAAGAGCTGACATTGTTAAATAATAAATTTAGATTTATTTTATTTCCAACTTATTTGTCAACTGCATTGAAACTAAAGTTAGAAAACAGCAACTCAAATGATGCTAATCCCAAGTTTTTAATATCAAGTATGTTTACGTATTTCGATTATGTTTGATTTTATTTTGCTGATCACAAAATCTAGCAATTGAAAGTTTTATTTAATAATTTTATAACTTATTTTTTGAAATAGTTTATATTAAATTTTCACAAAAGCTTAACTAACAAAATTGATTATTTTAATTGAATATGTAAGGCTTTACATTAAAAGAGGAAACAAAAAAAAATGATATTCAAAGTTTGTCAGATTCTACTTTGTAATTTATAAATAGTTCACCATATTAAAATTTTATTCTGCGAAATAACTATTTCTTTGACATAAACAAAAATCAATTAAATCTCAAATTTATTTACCAACCGTGTTCTTTAAGGTAAAAAATTTATTTGGTTTTCTAAGGTATTTCCAATTATGTTAAACTGTCTCAACTAATTTAATGACCAAAGGATGGAAAGATTCAAAATGTCATTATTTTAAAATAATTAATTTAAATGTCAATTCAATAATCTATTTAAAAATATTTTCAATTTTTGTGAAAAGCAATGGGGATTTGGTTTACATATTTAAATTACTTGGTTAAAAATCAATTAATTTTAAATGTTGATTAATTTAAATTTATAATGTTTAAATCATATTTATATGTTTCTTATAAATTTAATATATAATGCAAAATGAATGAAAAGTTATTTTTAATAAAGAATGATTTTATCTCATTACACTGATTTTTGAATGAATGATAATTTTAATTACATTTGGTGATATGTTTAGTAATAGCTTTCATTGATTTATGAGCTTTATTTTTTCAATATAAAGTTTAATATTTTATTCTGAAAATTTTAATAATAGTGACTTTTCGTATATTTTGAATGCTTATATTATAATGCAAAATTGCTAGGATTATAGGAGATATTTTATGAAACATAATGTGTTTTTATGGTTGTGGAAGTACTAAGATTTATATTTACAAAAGTAGTTCAGTTATAGGTTTTAAGATAGTGGTTGATATTCACATTATGTAACCCACAAAACTTACAGCACCCAACAAAACAGACATGAATGCAGAAACATAGTATCCTACTACTAAATCATAATAAGCAAAGTTAATATTTTCCCCCTATATGTTCAATCATTTTTTCTATAGTAGAAAAATATACAAAAAGTAGATGGATATCAAAATAACATTAATTGATTTTTATTTCATTTTAAGGAAGTATACTTAGTAATAAAAAAATATAAAATCTCCTTTATTTCTTATGTAGAATAAGTAGATATGGTTGAAAGAAATTCTAACTTATTTTATAGGAAGTGAATATTATAAATTCATGCAAAATATTTGCACTTAAGAAAGTGGATACAAAAAACTATCAATAAATTTATGTAGAATTTATTTTATATTGATAATTAAGAGAATTATATATCTTTAATATTTCATTTATAAAAATTCTATTTTGTGAAAATCATTGTAATATTGAAAATAAAACTTATTTTTTGTTTAAAATCAAAAGTAATTTGCACAAATTTAGGTATCAAAATTCATCATTATTTTATAATACTAAGTAAGATAAGTGTAATATGCAAAACATATCTTTTCTGAAAATTATTATTTTACATTTAAATATACTTTATAATAACACTATGCAATTTATATAATCCTGTTATTGCAAAGGAGTCATTTTATAATTTATTGTGTAAATTATTGTATATAATTGCTACTTCAAACCTTAAGAAGAAAATACCAACGTTTTTTCTAACACCTTAGTTAATATGGACTCTCAAAACAATTCTGCAATTTCAAACATGAAATTGCATAAAAAGCAATGTAATATATATGCATATGCTATATATTCCTTTCTCTTTGGGTTTTATTATGAAAAGAGTATTTAATTATAAAAATATACTACACTTATTTAACTTAGAAAACAAATTTAAGCAAACTTTTAAATAAATTTGAAATATCTTTCAGATTAGACATGAACATGATCGGTCTTGTAAATTAATTTTTTTAATTAAGGAGCTAAATTTATAGATCAAAGCTAAATTCATGTTGTTTTACTTAAATTGATAATTAAAATTTAATTTTATTTTTCAAGACCTTTATTTAACACAATGAGACCATGTGTATTTATGTTTAATACACAGACATCAAAAATTAAATAGTGATAATTTTACTACAAGAAAAAATTCAATAATTAACTTGTAAGAACATATAAAATATGTAAATTTATTGAAAATGAATATTTTTCTTTAAAACTCATAATTTGCAGTTATTGTTTCTAGGAATTTCAATTCAATTTTCTCAAATGTTTTTAGGATATTTAAAAATATCTTAAATAGTGCTTCTAAATTGATTTTATTCTTTTACTCGAGAAAAACATTTTCTTAGTGCTAAAAATTAAACGTTTATGTACTTAAATTAGATTTGCTATAGGTAAATATTTTTAATATATTATGAGTTTATACATAATAAAGTATAAACTCATACAAAATAAAGTAAAAATTGTATGCGTGATTTAACAATTAGAAAACAAACCTTCATTATAATCATTTGTTAAATATTTTATAATCTGTTTTGCCAAGAACATCAGTAAAAATAATATAATGAATTAAATCAGAATATTACTTGTTCAATGCAAGAAGTTTTTTCCTCTTTAAAAGCTTTACAGCGTTCATCTTTCATACGCAGTTTTTCCATCATTTCTTGTAATTTAGCATAGTCTTCAGCTTCAATTCTATAAATAAAATTTTTAATTAATTTAAGAGAAAAATTTACTCTCAAAAAAAGCAGTTTATCAAGTTACTTATCCATTATAAATAAAAAAATTGTAAGGTTTTAATTAATATCTTAATTATAAAATAAAATAAAATTGTAATAGGATAGTTAATAACTTATTATTTGATAATATAATCTTTAGAAGAAAATAATTACTTTTTGTTACAACTTTAAATAAATGTAAAGCTAATAAAAATATTTATTGTTAATCCCTCTCAAAAAAATTTGATATGATGTGATTTAATGACAAAAGTGAATGAAAAATATTGTTTAATCACCTATAACTCGACTTTATGTACATTTAAAATAGAACAATCAATTTTGTTGAATGAGATCATAATTTTTAAAGCATAAAAGATTTTGCAAACAAATGTCCAATTTTGCAAAGGTTAATATATGCCTCAGAAATAAGCTCGTGAAACAAAATTGTCAGTTAGCATATTCACTGAAGCAGCGCGGTAGATGAGTGACTTAGTGATAACAAATCAGAAATAATTATCAACTATCAGTGTGAATTAAGACACTTTTGGTTTAAATGCACAATATTTTTAGGCACTTTTGAGAAGATCATGTCAATATGAAAGTAGCAAAGTTTACACAATAGGTGCATCTATAATCTATTTAGAAATAATTGCTAATTACTATGGATTAATAAAATGTACACTATTTGTAGAAACTTGGCAGCTTTAAATTTAAATTTTGAAATCCATTGAATGATTGCTATTAAGCTCTCAACATAGCCAGTACAAATTGGACTGGTATTGCTCTTAGGTATATTGGATTGTGTGTTGATGACAGAATGGTATTTTCAGCCACAAATTTCGTCTTTCTATCAATGCTGATATGAAGAATCATGTATTATTTGTCAAATCCAACATTTGCTCTTGAACAATATATAACTGTAACACTTGGGTTAGGTTTATTTGTCGCTCAAGGGTCATTTTTTGTACATGAGAGAATTTTGTGTATTATGTTGCAAAATATAATGGCAAAACATAAATATTTTAAAGATATTTAGCAACCAATTGTGTATAAAAAATTGTAGTTGTTTACCAATAGAATATATGCTCTGAATTTGAAACAATTATGCATCATTATTATCATTATGCAACATTAGGGTTCAAACCATTGTATATGCATCAGATTTCATGGCTGTTGAATTATTTATAGATGTGTGTGTTTTGCTAATGAACATATATAATACAAATTTACCATACATTTCTTAACCATATATTTAACATGAATAATTCATACTTCTGCATGTTCTTTTTATGCTCTTCTTGTTTAGAAAGTCTTTCTTGCATTGCTTTAAGGCGCTTTTGTTGAACTACTTGAGCAACTTTCTCAGCTGCTCTCATATTTGCAACCTCTTGATAGCATACAACTTGTTGTTGCCATTGCTCCATTGCCTTATCCATTTCTTGTTGATTCATTTTAACTTGTTTAAGTTTTTCTTGGAATTCTTCTCTGTTATGTTTAAATAAAAGGAAAAATTATACAAGTAATAAAATATAGTAATGAGATAATATATTTAAAAGAATGAATATCAAATTTTAAAACCATATGTATTTTCATATGTATAAATTTAGAATAAATTATGATATCAAGTCAAATAGGGTAATTACAATATAAAGAAAAAACAGCATTAATATTTAATAGTTTATTTGGAAATAATTAAAACAGTGATAAATTAAAAAAAATCTAAAATCTTGTAGTTTTAATATATAATTTTTAAAAAATATTATCGTCACTGTTGATAATTTTTAGAAATATTTTAATGCATAGCAAACATTAAATTGTAAAAAGAATTGGAATTTTATTGTTGAAATAATATTACCATTTTATATTTATGCCAGTAAAATTACTGAATTAGTCATTGCTGATTAAGATAAATATAAGTTTATTCTTCAATGCATAGTTAAAATATTCAAAAACTGAATAAAATTTTCTATAAATTGAAATAAAGTTATTTAATTAATATTGAAGAGCAATAAATGGACACCCACGCACTTCGCTTCAGCACACTTTCACGTTTTTGAATAATTTCCATTCGTCTTTTTTTAACTAATTCTTGTTTTTGTTGAATTTCTTTAAGTTTTTGCTCAGCTTCATATCGGGATAATCTATCAGAAGCATAATGTCTTTTAGGATTTTGATGATCTTCATATGATTTTTGGTTTTTGGCAACCTGTTATAAAATATACTATAATGTATATAAGCTGAAGTAATAATTATAAATTATTAATCCATAGCATGTCAAAAAATAATAAAGCTATGTTTTAACATAAGAATTATTTTGATCAAATTTAACATTCAAATGTTGAAGTGAAATTTTTCACACAGCCTTAAATTTTAATGTAATAAATTTTTTAAAAGTAAAATAAATATTTAATAAAATTTAATATAACATAATGAATACATTATCCGATTTTATTAAACTAATAAGGAACTTAAGAGCACAAGAGAAATCATCCTCATTATAAATAACTGTTTTTTTTTTGTTATCTTTCTATTCATTTCTAGTAAAGTTACAATCAGCTTAAAAGGATCAATATATTAAATTAATACCATGTACAGTTATGTTTTATCAGTTTCTTCTAATATTAATTAGTATATTTTTAACATAATATTTATTTTATATATAATAAAAAAATTAAAATTAACTTAAATATCTAATTTTAAGAAACTAGAGGTGGTAAACATTACATTTTATTTCTTAAAATGTTTTCAGTTATTTATTAGAAATTTATTTAGAAACCTATCCATTAATAAAACAGTTTTAAATGTAGCAACTGGTTAGATTTTATATTTAGTAACATTGACATATGCTAGCTAAAATGGTTAACTAATTTGTTTTGCAAAAATTATGTTTTCCAATTAAAGTACACACATTCATATTAGATATATGCAATGTATATATCTTAATTTTAAAACATTTTCAATATATTTTACATATTTTTTATTTTAATAACCATTATTTTTAAGCATTTTTTACAGGTTAAAAAAACATGCATCAGATATATTATAATAAAATAAAGCAATAAATATATTCATATTGTTTCTTAAAGAGAAGTATAAAATATTTGGGTGATGTAAATTTGACCTACATATATATATTCATGATATTAATACAATAAAAACTAAGAAAAAAATTCAACTTTTTTTAAAAAAGTTTAATCATACAAGTTTTTAAAAATCAAAATAAAACATAAACTTTGTAAATCCAAAAAATGCATAAAATGTTTATTAGTAAATACTCAAAATAAAAATAGCTACAAGTAATAAATACTTTTCAATAATATTTCATAAACTCATATTTTGCAAATCATTTTTATGGAAATCAGTACAATATGGAAATCAAATTAAACACACAAAATAATAGTTAATAAAGATCTTATAGTTAAAACTGACTTACTTTGAAATTAGACTGCAAAATTAATGGATATAAATAGTGTTCATTTTCATAACTGTCTGATTCTTGTTCAAACTTATCAAGATAGTTTAGTTTTATCCAACCAAGATGTCTTGACATGTAGATTTAATACTTATATACAGATATTACAGAATTATTTAAACTGTTAATAATAAGTAATATTCTGTCTTAAAATAATGCTTACTCAAATAATTAATTGCTTAAAAATCAAGATAAACTCATCAATTAATTTAAAGAAAGAAATGGATTTATTTTTAAATGAATCTTTAATCTAAATTTTTATTAATTGATCACAGAATAATTCATTTTCAATAATTAAAATAGTTTTTTTTTAATTTTAAATTTGTAAATTCTTTCAAAAACTAAAAAGTCTAAACTTCACCATAAAACAAACTTCTATAATACTTAAATACTCTCTCTTCTTTTAAATTATTAATACTTTAAATTGTTAAATATATTAATTTTTATTAATCCCTTATATAAATTTCTATTATAAAAATAATTATTTATATGGAACAAATTCCAACAAGCTATAATTTGAAACAGTTAACATAGTACTCAAAGACAAATGTTCAGCTTTTGAAACAACTATGTTGTTTTCCTGAATATTAGAGCCTTCAATAGGATCTCATAAAAAAGGGAGTACACTTTGGCAACATGCCAAATCTCTAATATATGCATGTCTGAAAGTAGGTATAAACCCTAGGGATCAGTAATTGATTTTTACAATAAGCTTCCTGTCTTTAGCACTTATTTAATTGGAAAGGAAAAATGTTAAGTAATCCTACATTAGAGAAGCTGTAAAAAATTTGTATGATTACATTTATAAACATATTTTAAAAATTAAGAAAATTTTATAAACTTCAGCAATCGAATTTATTTTGATTACATCAATTACACAATCATTTAATGTATAAAATAGTTCAGTATGCATTAATCCTTAAATAAAATACAAGTTTTATTTTCAAAACACTGACTTAAAGCATTTATTTTACACTAGCTTGAAATTTTAATTCATTTTGTTCTTTTTAATAAGACAAATTAAAAATTCATAAATACTGTTATAATTTCAAAACATATTTTAATACCTTAAAGCTGTGTCTTTTTTGAAATACTGCTCGACTGTCACTGCATGACATCTCTGATGCAGCATATCGAGAGCAAACATGAGTTGGAGTGCTTTTTTCAGAAGTTTTCAAAAGCTAAATTAATAGAAAGAATCATAAAACAATTTAATAAATAAAAACTAACATTATTTAAAGTTAATTAACAGCCATAAAAATGAAATGCAAGATGGCAACATCTTTGATTAACTGTTCTGCATAAATATGTTGCCTATGATTGGCACTTAGTTTAAAATACTAATCAAAAAGTTAACAAAAATAACCACCTTTTTTAAATTTTAATATTAAATATATTAACTCACATTTGAATCCATACAACATTTTAACAATTTTATTAATATCTTGATTTAATAATTACAAACATTAATGTAATTAACTCATTATTCTAGAAGCATTATTAAAATTATTTCATGTCGCATTGAATTAATGATGAAAGACAAATAGATAGACGCATAGAATTGAATAAATTCATAACTACAAAAATATATTAGAAAATAAAATACCAAGTTAATTGCATGTTAATTTTATTTTTGTTTGCAATGTTTCTAATAAAGATATTTAAGAAAATATAAATAGAAAAAATTATTAAATGAAATATCTGTTTACTAATGTTTCAGAGGGTACCTATTCAATAAAAAAAAGAGATTCCTTTAATATTTAACTTCTCTTTTTTTATTCATTTCCTGACACATAATTGAAATACTTTTTACTTTCTCATCAAATGAATTTTTATTTAAAAGGTTTCCAAATAATATCTTTGACTAAAAGTTAATCAAGCATTCCTGTTTAACGACTACTTTTTTGGTAGTAAGTTGCCATCATGAATAATACATTTAACATCATTTATAATTTTCATGGGATTAGAAGTCTCTAAAATTTAGTCAAAGAAGCTTTATTGCTGCAGAGGACAAAAATGGCAAATGAAATGTAATTACATAAAATCCTTGAGTGCAAGACAAAAAAAAAATTTTTTTTAAAAAAAAAAAAAAAAAAAAAAAAAGGTAAAGCATAATCTCATTTACTCTTTTGACACAAACATAATTCTTAAAATAATGACACAATATGTGATTTCAATACTTAAAAAAATAATATTTATATTTTTCTGGAAGATAGAAAGGATAAATATACAAATCTCCATTAAATATTTATAATAAACTTAAGCAGCTGGACAAAGGAAGCAATATTCATGTAATTTCTAACAATTTTCAAGTAAAATTAATGCTTTTTCAAATTACTGCAAATTAGAGGTCACTGTAATAAAATGTTAATACATTATATTGGATGAAAAATAGACTTAAATTTTTATAAACAAATAAAATGTTAATACATTATATTGGATGAAAAATAGACTTAAATTTTTATAAACAATCTCTGTTCAAATTTATTAGTAGTAAAAGAAAATGTGGTATAATTTTCATTCTAGATTCTTTTAAAATTTATTTTTATAGATTTAAAATAATACTAAAGATGAGACACATAAAATATTCCATCCTTGAATTTTAAATGCATAGAAGGATATGAAAACTTGAAATTTGAAATATTTTAGTGGTTTTATATATATATATATATATATATATATATATATATATATATATATATATATATATATATTTGATACATAAAAATTTGAATTAAAAGTAGTACGAGGGAAAAATATTCTAAATCAAATAAAAGAATTCTTTAATTTAAATCTAATTAGCTTGAAAATCTAGTTAGCAACATTTATAAAATCTTATAATTATTATTTATATTATTTACACTATATTTAATTTGTATTATTAAAAACTGAATTATTTCATCAAATTATTTATACATATAAATTCAAAATACCATATAAATAAATTATTTTAAAAATGTTCTCTCATATGTTTAATTGCTTAATATATTTCTAGAATTTCATCTAAAATAGTCACAATACCAAATTCAAAAAATGTCGAAGATTAATTGTTAGAATTTCAAATAAAGATTTTTTATTACATTACTTGGAACCAGGCATTATAAAATATATATAATCTTCAATAATATTTAAAGATTCATTAATTTAGAGAACCTTTAGGTAAAACAAATGATTATTGATAAAAATGATGTAAAATTAAAATATATTAAAGGCAAATAATTCATGCACTTTTCAAAGCCTTTTCTTTAAACAGAAACAAATCACAAAAAATTAGATAAGAAATATTAGTTTGCTATTTATATAACTATTATTTCTATATTATATATATATTACTAAGTAAATGAAAGTTTAATATATTTGAAAAATAATACAATAGAACTCCAACTATACAAGTCAATTGAGACTGGACCATATTCGGATTATCAAATATTTGATTTATCTGATTTTTTTGAAAAAATGTCTTTTTCCTTTTCTTATACTTTCTTTTCTTCAGTCTAATTTACTTTTACGAAATTCTGAAAGTGATTCAGATAACTGAAGTTCTACTATAAATGAGAATAGTTAATAATGCTGAGTAAAATTAAATTTAGCATTGCCATGATTACTGCTAAAATAACATACTGTATTTGTTAATTTGGTATTGTATAAAAATTATAAATCTTTAATACATGCGTATTTGCAAGATTTTTTAGCCCTTTTTAAAGTTTCCAAAACATTTCTTGGAAAATAAATAGTTTATTTACTTCTACATAATAATAAATGACAGAATAATTTGATAAACTTATAAATCATTTATAAATGTAAGTTTAAAAAATTTCAATAAAGAATTCAATTTAGATAATACTTTATTTGTTAAATTTTATTGATTCATACTATATATACATGCAAAACTTTGAACATTCTTATTAATTCACATGGTTCTTATGTTTTCATTATATTTTTAGTATAAGTTATTATGTTATTTGTATTGAATCTTAATAGCAAGTATTATATCATTTATAATAAATTATAATTTGGAGATTGATTTTTGTTTGACAGATTATTTTTTGATAAAAGGCTTATATAAATAATGAAATTCATATTATTTATTAAAAGTTAAAATAAACATACCTTAATAAAGAAATATTACTCTAAATGCATAATTGTGCTTTATTAAATCAATATTTCGATTCAACAAGCAAACTACAAGTCAATAGTTATAAATATATTTATTTTTTATTTATCAGCTATTTAACCAACAGTCATCTATATTTTGCTGAACCATTTTAAATTAATTTTATTATTTTTCAGCCCTTGAGAAAAGAAAATCATACAAAATAAGGATATGATGCTAAATGAATAATAAAAAGTCATGTAAATTAATAGTGCTACATGAATGTAACAAGTACTACACACTAATTTATGCATTCAATAACTAGAAGGTATTTTCAATATTCAGGAATGTGTTTCAGATGATAGTGTGTATTACATTTAATACTATTCTAACATATTTTCAAATGTTAAGAAGTACTTTTATTTCTATGTTTATTATTCTATATTATTAGAAATGAAATTTCTTCTGGATCTCCTTATTACTAGATTAATAGTAACAGTCTCATTAATAAGTAAGTATATTAATAATAAGAAATACTTAAAAAAATGAAAAACGTCAATAATAGATATAAAGTGTAAAAGATGAAATAAAAATATTTAATATCGAATTTTGCCATTATTCCAGAAGATGAAAATCATATCTTATTTTTATGTACTACTTTTATAGCACTATCATTAGCTATTTTTTGCTCAAAATAATTGACGATTAATAATTGTGTTAAGCAATAAACACATTCCAGAAAATGGAAAACAAAATATAAAAAATCCTTTATAAAACCTTAAAGGTGATCTGACATAACTAAAGAGCTAAATTAAAGTTTCAAACATAAACAATTTTGATACATGAGTCAAAGAAATCTTGTAAAAGGAATGGAATAGAATAATATTTTCTCTAACAATATTACTTAATAAACCTTAAACATTCATTATTATACTTCAATATTCAAACAGTTTGAGTATTTCAGTAATAATATATGTATCTGAGTATATCTAAGTACATTAAATTAATAAGATCTAACTTAATGACCTAAAATTATAATATATTTTTGAATTCTTAAACATTAAAAAAAAGACTAATTTTTTAAAATTTTCTTGTGATTTTCACGTTTTTTAAGAAATGGAGGATCAATTACCTATTGAGCATTCTTTCAGAAACTATATTGTTTTAGGCAGAGTAAAACATTTATTATAATTAAAACTGAATATACATACATATGTACACAGACACACATATTTAAAGAAATTGAAATATTTCTGAAGTAAGTTAGTTTTGTTTTCATATTATTTGATTATACAAATGAAGTAACTTTTCCTCAAGCAATTAAACACCATCTGTCCATATGACCTTTACTTGTGATGTAGTTCACAATGAATTATCTTGAACTAGATTTGAATGATTGGTTTACACATACATCTAAAAGGAGTAATACTTGTCATGCCCTCAAGAGTACCTGTTAAGTCAATTTCCTTTGAGTTTTTATAACCTATATGCTTGTAAAAACCAACCAACCGGAGTTCATTTAAAGTAAATATCCCTTGTGGCAGTTTATTCAAAGATAGCAAAATACAATCTAAGATCAGTTAAAACTTTTTCTACAATTAGAAAGGTGGCAAGATTTTTTAACAAGATTTTGAATAAAAAGTGCATCCTATATTCATATACAGTTTAATTTCACATAAATACAGTATTTTCAATAATTAAAATAATCTATTCAAAATACTCAAGAGATAATAATTAGTTTAAATAAATGAGTTATACTTTTTTAAAAATTAAGAAAAAGGAAAAATAAGGTACTTACTTCAACAGAGCTACTCCTTTTTTGTTTTAAGGCAAAGTTTTTCCATCTTTCCATTTCAGCTTCCTCCTTTTTCTTTTCGCGTTCTTCTCTTTCCTTGTCCCATCTTCTTTGTGCTTTTGCTTTCCTTTCTTCTTCTTCTTCAAGTTTTTCATATTTCTGTAGAATCACCTCAAGAATTTTCATATCCTATAAATTTTAGCTAATTACTAAAATCTATTTTATCTACTACTATGTAATATATATATATACATAAGTTAACTAATTATAGATAAATACAAAATCGCTTTAAAATATGACTTCTAAAGTTAAACAAATATTTAAATTTTTTAAACTTAAATTTCATTTATTGATTCAATTGTCATATAATATACTTAGTATATACCTAATCAACTATATATACATATAGCATTATTTAAAAAAAAAAAGACTTATTTTGATAAAAAAAGAGAAAATGATGTCTGTCGTATTAACTATTTTTTTTAATTTGAAAGAAAAACATATACCTCTCTCTGTACCACCAAGTAATATATAATATATAAAGCTTAAAAATATATTAAGTCAATGAAAAGTTTTAAAAGATAATAATATGTAGTAATGAAGAAAAATACAATAACAAATATTGAAAATATTGAATTAATAAACTATTTCAGAAAAAACAAACATTCTAGATTTAATCAAGACGGAGGAAATATGTGGTGCTTTAATTCTTCATGAAAAACAATCCTTTCAATCGTTTTGATAATCAAGTAGTATATGCAAGGAATTTTGAGAGTCAAATATGAACTTGCAGGTGTTACTGCTAGGTAAATGAAATCAAAATAAATAACTTTTGAATCTAACATGTCTAACTAAAAACTGGATCGAGTTAAACTTGGTATAAAAGTGATTAAATTTAATCTATGATACACTCTGTTGGGGAAAAAAAACTTTTAGTCCATAACACATTTATCAAAATGATAAATTCTTCATTAAAGTTTAAGTTAATATAATTTCTATAATGATGTTTAAAATATAATACATTTGCTACAAGATTAATTATAATGTTTAAATAAATACTATCTTTAGCTAAAAAATTAATGTAGTTTATTAGACAACATCGGCTTACATGTGTTAAGTCAATTATGCAATTATTTTAAGTGTAATAATGAAAGCAAGTTGCACATAGACCTCACATAGACAATAAATTTTTTGCAACTAAAAATTTTTATAAAGAAAGCAAGGAAGACAAATAAGGCGTTTCTCTGTGGAATTTTTACTGTATCTTCAATTGCAATTTAATATAGAGAAGTTCAGCTTGTAAAACAGAGTATTCATTATTAATTCTATAAGCTATTGAATTTAGGTTTCTAAATTTTGTTGAAGTTTACCAAATGGAAGGTCAACTCATACATCAGTGTTTTCACTGCCAAACTTCTCTGTGCCAAGACCAGAGTTGGGTTCTTAACAGTTAAGTGGAAGCTTCTGTGTAAGAGACTTAGTAGTTTAGAAGCAGAAACTATGCATATGGACCCCAATACTTGACTTGCTACTCCTAGAGGTATCACTTTATTTGGAAGACACTGTAACCACCAGGAAGCGAATTACACTAATTGGAGCCTGGGTAAAAAAATTTCTTTGAGGGCTTCCCTCTATTTCACTACTTTAGTGATGAAAAACCAAAACTTATGGAAGTATTTAAATTTTTCACCTCATTATAGATATGTAACAAGAAAAATTACTAGAACCTAAAATAGCTGTAAAGTGGTCAGATAAAACATTGTTCTGTCCATCATTAAAAGTATAAAGCACATCTGAACATATATATGACAGATGTTCATACATTAGATCAACGAAGAAGTGAACATAGAATTAACGGATTTCACAAGTTATTGATATTTTGTTTACAAAATGTACATCAAAGAAAGAAGTGTAAAATAAATTTTCTATTCCATTTGGGGGTCTCCTTTGATGTAGAGGCTCATGTCAACTGTCCAGGTTGTGTATGCTCATGCCTTAAAATGAGGCTCTGGCAACCATGACCTATTTAACACACCCCAGTCATCTTTAGCGAACACAATGGATTTTCAATTAAACTCAGGATTCAAACCTACTCTCTTTCAAGAATAAGAATGTAGTTCTAAGCCACCATAGCCTTTTTATATCTGTGTAGTAAACTGCATAGTTTTCCTTTTTACCACTGTAAGAAAACAAGGAGACAGAAAATCTTGGGAATGGTGTAAAATTGATGCAACCAGAAGTTTATCATTCAAGCAGTTATTGTTAAATGAGTCTGGAACAGCATTTTTTGTATTTATATTTCTATAACAGGAGATAATCCAGAAATAAACTGTGAACTTAAAAAACTATATCCTTTAATCATTCTAAAGTGAAATCTTTGGTTTTTCTAATTTTATAACATTTTCCTTAAAAACTTTCTCCTAAAATACTTGAAACATGAGAAGTTACAGGTTAAATTCCTTATTAGTAAATTACTTTTATGATATTATTTATACTAACTATTACACTATATTATATATATTATTAGATATATTAGCCAAGAAACAATAATTATTCCTATAAAAGAATAAAAATACTTTGATTTGAAAGACAATCAAATGATGAGAATCGAGATATTTTTTTTACACAAATTTCATTTCTTTACATTTTAATAAATTTTTGGGGAAATAATATGGGTTAATATTATAAACAAACTTTTACCAGTGATGTAATTTCTATTAGATTATTAAAAAGAAAATAAATATAAAAATTTTTAGATCTACTTTAATAAATGTATATTTTAAGGAAAATTTTAAAAACTATCATTTTTAACAGAAAAAGATGAAAATTTTTTTAAAAGTTGAAATGATATGCACCAAATTAAAATAATTAAATAATCTTATATTTAATGCAAATTATTTGAAAATTTTAATGTAATTTATTTAACTCTAAGACATACTAGGCAACATTTAAAATTTTAATACCTTTTAGAGTAACATTTTATAACCAGTAAGTATAAGCTACAGTAAACATAAACTATAAAAAAAATCATATAAATTTAAATCAATTTTTTGTATTAAGAGAAAAATTCATGGGTATGTACTATTTTTTTTTATGAATTATTATGTATTATTTATTATATACTTTAATGTATTATTATGTGATTTTTATTATGCATTATTTTAGCAAATAAATCAAAGAATAAAACTAGAATAAAACAGAAGTAAAACAATTGATACATACTCTAAGATATAATAATTTAGAAATTTAAAAAAATTAACACAATATAACAATAGTTGAAACAAAAATAAGAAAATGAGAAAAATAAAGTATTTCGTTTATTTATTTTTGAAAGCAAAACACTGAATCTTTTCTCTTATAAGTTTCTGAATATTATAAGCAAAATTTTCATAAAGCACCTCTACAAGTATTAATTTTTTTCTATCTAATTCTTTAAATGATAATTAATGAGCATTTGATTTATCCACAAATGAAAACTTCTTCATTAATAAATTATGATTTATAGCTACATCCTTTCTTATATTTATCTTCTTTACTGGACCACATATCCAAGGATGGGTCTTAGCCTGCAGCAAAATGTTCCTCCAGACAGCTCTGTCACTGACATTAATTCCCCAGATGCAGACTTTTAAAATTTTAAGATTGTTCAATACATTATTAAGATACTATTTTTGCCTTATCTACCACTTGGCATTTTGCACATGCTCTTCCAATGCAAGATCTTAATTATTCAGTTATCAAACGATTTTTCAATCTGCCTAAATCATGAAAGTTTCTGTATTTGCATGAATCATACAATATTTTTTGAATTTATACTATATTTAAAAATTAAAGAGCTCCCAATTCATCACTAATTCTAACTCCACAACCATTATTGCTTAACTGTAATGGACCAAAAATTTTTCCAAATATTTTTTGATAAGAAATTAGCAAGCTGTTTGCACTGTTTTAGGTCTAAGTCGTCCAAGTTTCACAGTCATGTAACTACAGAATGAATAATTGTTTTGTCCATTTTTAGTTTCATTATTTTCCCACAGGATCACTTTATTTTTCAATAGACTTGGATTGTTTGTCGCTCAACGATCATTTTTTGCACACAAGGGCTAATTAGACCGAGACCTACGGTTTAAAGTGGATTTCGAACCACTACAAACATCCATTTTTCAATAGACAATGGAAAAAAAAAAGAATCCTTTTAATGATTTTGAAAATAATATCTTTAATATATTTAAAATACAATAATTTATTTAATATTTGAAAAATTTATAACTGTACCCAAATATGTAAAATTATCATCAGTTTTGAATTTAAAGTAATCAACTATTAGATAATCACTACAACCACTGAGAAATTTAATTTTTCCGTTTTATTTTGTTTTTGGTTCATTAAGTAAAAGGCCAGCTGTGCCTACTATTTATACTAATTTTTTGTTGTTTTAATTAATGCCTCCCTGTTTTCAATCATTACTTTGTCATCAGCAAATGCACAAATTTGAGATGTAATGAGACCTCTAAAATTCCCTTTTTTTAAAAAAAAAATCTTCAGGTATTAAATTAAAAATTAAAAGTAATAATGCATCATCCTGTTGGACACCAGCATTATATAAAAAATTTCTGTGAAATCATTCTGGATTAATCTTCCTTTATCAGGATTAATATTCTGGTGGCTTTATATTCCTTTAAAGTAATACATAATAATTTAATCAATTTGATTGGAATGGTATCTTTAGCTCAACTAAAATTTGAATCATTTAGGATATATCCACATTATTAAAAACCTGTTTCAAATCTACAAAAGAGACAAACAAGTTAATATTATATTCATAAAACTTTTCAACAATATGAATTTGTTTGACAGTGGAGCAGTTTGCCATAAAATCCCATTGATAGTCCCCTAGAATCTCTAATAGTACCTATTATAATAGGTTAAAGCCTCTTGTAAATTAAGCAGATAAGTATTTTGAAGATAACATTTAATTAAATATCTACATTTGTTACAGTTTAACTTGTCACTTTTTTATAAATCGAGACAACAATTCCTAAGTTCCATTCTGCTGATATTGTGTCTCATTCCAAGATATGGGTGATTAATTCATGGATTTTATATTATAGCCTAGCTCCTAGATGTTTTATGAATTCCATTCTAATTTGATTACTTCCTGGAGTTTAATCATTTTTAAGCCTTAAAATGATTTGTTTAACTTCTTTAAATAATAATACTGAAACTTTTATCATAATTTGCACTGTGGACACCAAAATCATTCCTATTTATTGCACTATAAGATTAAGTACAATATGGAAGCAATTTTTCCATCTCTTAAGCACTTGGTAGATCTGAAATTATTATACCATCAATTCCTATGCAGTTTAAAATGTGGGATCAGAAATCAATAACTGAGTCTTTTAGTTTTCCTATAAAACTTTTTGCTTTAATTTTTTCTTTTAGTTTCAAAAAATTTTTAAATTTTTTATTTTATTTTTGCATAAAGAATTTGTTAATCTATGTAAACATTGATAATCCTTGTTATTTGATCTACTGTAAATTTGTAACATTCTTTGCCATGCAATGTTCTTTAACAACAATGCATTTTTCATTAAACCAGCATTAGTTACCATTCTTTATTGTTTTAATAACGTATAAGCAGCCTCCAAAATAGTCTTTTTAATAAATCTCAATACAGTTTTAATATTTATATTCAAACTAATTTTGGAGATATCTTCTTCTATTTTGGACATAAATTCTTCTTCTGTAGAATCAACCATTAGTTTTTCAATAGAAAATTGGTATTTTCTTAATTTAGATTAATCTACCTTGGATATTTTATGATGGACTTTAGCAACTACAAGAAAATAGTCAAAATCATAATTGGCTCCCTAAGAAATTCTAACATCAGCAGAAGTAGCCCACATTTTTAAAGTCAAAATATGATCAATTATATTACAATTGTTTGTTTTGATATCATTCATGTCCCTGTAAATACTTTATTTGGAAAGTATGTACTCTTTATTTTTAAATTATTCCTAATGCCATTTAAATTACAAGTTTACTATTTTCATTAATATTGTGCACCCCTATAGCATCTCTATAGATAGATATGCATAATACAGTCCTCTCTGTTGCTTGAGTTAATAGCTATCTACATCTTAGTCTAAAATTATTCTTCCTATATTGATTTTTCAGTATTGTTAGTAATGGCATAATGTTAATGTGGGCTTTATTATGAAGACATCCTTTCACACAAAGTTTGTATATTCTTTCACTAACTGGGACAAAACCAACACAGGCCAAGAAGTTTTTTACTAACAAAAAACCAACTCTCTTTAAGCCCTGATTCATGGGATTACTATAGTAAACATAAAATTCTATTTTTCATAATTTTACTCCATTATTTTTCCATCTGGTTTCTTAAAGTGCAACAATTGCAATTTCATTCTTCATAAGTAGCACAACCACTTCCAATATTTTCCCAGGCAATAGAATCGATCTAACATTCCAAGTTCCAACTGAAAAATTAAAGTCAAAACATTATTTTTAATCATTCCAAGTTGTTGACCAAAAGTTTGGCCTGAATTATATTATGTAGTTTACAAAACTAATAATTTTACAAGATGACAAAATTAGTCTTATGCAGAAGAGGTCAACATAGAACTAAGCCTTCCTATTTATAAATCCATAGGAGGCAGGGATGCTCAGCTATATCCTTGGACACAGTGTGTTCAATTTAATTACCTCTTGTGATATACAAGGAATACATTGAGACTATTCTTTCACACCTGGTCACCACATGGATAACAAATAAATTTAGTTAAAATAGTTTTTAAAAATTCTACAACATATCAATATTTAGCATTTCATTTTCAGAAAAAAAAAATACTAAAAATTCCTAATATTATCATTAACTGTTAATCTTTCTAAAAAAAGTACTGTTATCAAATTTCAAATACAGAAATTTTGGGCAATGATACCACCTAATTCAGGAATTTAATATCTCATGTAGGGTAAATAGTACTAAGACAAAAAATTAAAATAACTTTTACTAACAACAAAACATTTCCTTGACATATTTTTAGCTTAAGCAGATTATTAAGTATATACTATTTTATACTTTTGAACAGCTTTTTAGGTGATTGGATTTTTATAAGCACTGTTGATTCTTCAATATGATAATGAAAATGAATGATCGACTTTGTTCAACTCCATCAAGGAATATACAATTGTACAGCATATCCCTTTGTGTTTCTGTTTTAATCATATGGAGAGTTAAAAATATTTTTGAAGTCAAACCATTTCTTACATAATGAGAAAATTTAAATAATTGGAATTTTCTCATTTTTAAGAAATTGTTATGAAAGTAGTTATAATTACAAGTATACACAATAGTATTCACCTTGGGAGGCAGTCTCATTTTGGCTTTAGGAAATGTCTGAAGTTTGGCACATACAACCGGTGAGGTAATACGAACAAATAGGTTACGAGAACCTTGATAATATGGAGAGGCAGGAGTTGACCAACTAATAGGTCTACATCCTCGATGAAGATTTTTAACAGAAGAACTTTGCGAACGCTGAAGACGACCTCCTGAATGTTCACCACTACCACTTGATGCAACTAATATATCATCATGGGATTTTCTTCTGGATGATGATCGAAAAGACTGAGATAAAGTTTTGGTTCCCTGTGTTTCTGCAAAACAATACAATTAAAACCAATATAAATGCAATAAAAGAAGGTTTGAATAAATTATACATGTCAAGTTTTCCATAAGATAATCTGAAATATCTTTCAATTTAAAAAAATTGAAAATTTAATATATTATCCAACTCATTCAATTGTGGAAGCAGATTGTTAGAAGTGGTATAATGATAAAAATAATTATTCCGATGATCATTTTTCATATACCTTACATAAATATTTTTATTTTCTTGTAAACATGAATAGTCATAAATTATTAAATCAAAGAATAAAAGAAAAATTTAGGAAAAATCATGATATTTATTACTCTAACCACATAAATATTATTAGATTCAAACACTTATAATAAAATAGTAATGCATTTAATCTATTATTAATAAAAGTTTGTCATATTTTAAAGATTTCAATGACTTGGAAATTAAATAAGCACTACTAATTTATATTTTCATTGTGACATTTTAAAATGAAAATGTAAATTAGTACTTTTAATAAAATTTAAGAGACTACATTTAAACAAATCAAGAATTTCTGGTTTTGCTTATAAGTTTCTACATCATTAAATTTTAATAAGGTAAATAAAGTTTTTTAAATTCATTTATCAATTCAAGTAAGTAATGTCATTAATTTTCATTCATAACAAAGGCTTATAATGAAAAGTTTAATCAATGACATTAATATATTTTATTCTAATTCTATACTGAGTAATAAAGAGGTTAATTTATTTTCATTCACTCACAAAACATCTGAAAAATGGTTCTTTAATCTTGAAGATATAAAGAACTATTACTATTTTTCTGGAAGATTTCATAGGTATGAAACTAATATGGAGGAAAATAATGGGATATTAAATTTAAGCTTACAATAAAAAATTTGCACAAGTTTTTAACTATAGTAATGGATATTATTTAATAATTTTATTTTTACTTTTTCTATAAAAGATTAGAGATCTTGTAAGGTATAGTAGCACAATTATAAACAAAGTTATTGTTTTTAAGAAGTACACTCACAACGTGAAGATATATTTTTTTTCCCATTTTTTAAAGATAATAGAAGTTTCACATTTTTAAAGAGAAAATATGATTTTTAAAATCAATGAATGTGGCAAATAAATAATGTAATCTATAGATTATACCTTTTATCAATAGAGAATATACTGAATTGAAATTTGAATAAATATTTTCAAAAATGCATACAAATTTACAAATAAAAATACTGCATTTATAATACACACATGCCAATAAATCTATGTATATGCATATTTTCACATAAATGTGGAATGCTATGAGAAATATCAATCATACTTAATAGATATGAATTATTATTTAGAAAAAATACTATTGAAATATGGCATACTTCCCATGCTAGATATGGGAGATCAAAAATAATAAAAATATGGTCACTCATTTCAGCCAGAAAGTTAATAGATATAACATAATTAACAAAATTGACATAAAATATTTGAAAATGATCAAAAACATATAGCTTGAAAATGCAAATAAAAGCACATATTATTATGGAATCCATAGTTTTCTAGTTAAAATAAATAGTAATAGTTATATGTTTTATCAGTTTCATCTTGCTTACTATGGTTGGATTAAATGGTGTTAATTTTTCTTAGAATCAAAATAGAAAAGTAAAAATTGAATTACCCAAAATGACTATAGTAATAGTGTACATAATTTTTAAAGTAGAACTCACATTTAAATCCTTTAACATTTAAAAACAAGTTTTCACTTTAGAAAATACTTTAAAGATAAAACATCCTAATAAAAAGAAAAGTAGATAAAAAAAGTAAAAACAATCAAGAATAACCTGTACTATAATAAAAATCTTATAAGTTTCCAGACAATTAAAATGAAGAAAGCATATTTAATATCATTTAAATAAATGTTCAAACTATATTGATACAAGGAGACAGAAAGGGGAAACTATAATTGTAAACAATCAAGAATATTGTTTAGTTTACTATTTCCAAGACTGTAATTCTCATAAGTCAAAACTTACTTTAAAAAACAGACATGTATTAAATAAACTCTAGCACTTATATGAATAAACCGGGAAGGTGTTGACAAATAAATAACCAGTACTAATATTGAATTTATACATTTTGTACCATTGAAAAGTATTGAAATATTATGATATTCAAGTTTCAAACTAAATAACATTGGCAATAAAGAGGAGGTGAAAATCAAAAATCCAACCCCCCAAGTCCTACTATGCAGCCTCATTGTGGCGGGGGTGGCACTGGACGGGATGGGTGAAGTATGTCGGGAGTTTATCTCCTGGTAGGGTCCCCCTAGGCATGAAGGGCACCCCACTATGTCCAGCTAAGGCTAGTAGGTGAATGGGGCCAAGTCAGACTTCTACCACTGGTGATCCTGATCTTTGATCAACAGAAGCTGTACCTTTTCTCCTTTACCATGAGTTTATCACATTCAGCCTCATGGATCTAGTAGCAACAAAAATCCAAAACAGTAACAAGAAAAATCCAAAATTAGTAACAACAAAAATCCAAAATTATTAATATTATCATCAAATTCATAGTATTTGAGATTGATATATTAATTAACAAGTACTAAGGCATTTGTAACCAAATCAAATTGTTGAACTTTGTAAAAACAAAGAAATGTTTAAAGGTTCTGAGCAATGAAGTTGGAATATAATTATCTTAACAGGAAAATAGAACAACAAAACAACTCCCCTACATCTATGTTGTAATGATTGGTTTCAGTGAGATATCACTCATTCCAAAACACACAAGTGCATTTAATTTTAAGAGTTTATAGTTAATCTGAATAAAAAATCCCAACCAATGGGATATCACAAAAAACTAATTTTTTTAAAATAATAGCATGCCTCTATTTTAAATATTTTTATTTTATTCACTAGACTAGATTTTTTTCCCATCTAAAAAAAAAAAGTGTAAAAAGATTATGCAAATCAACAAGTTTAAAGCATAAATTAGAATTACTATACATACCTTTTGATTTATGCTGCCTATGTAATTTATTACGTCTACATGGCGAAAGTGAATGTGCACGTCGTTTAGAAGTACTTCTCCAAATTATAAATTCTCGTTCTGCTTGACATTTTTGAAGAAGTACTAAAAAAAATATACATACGTTAAAATTTGAATGATCATTGCAATGTCATGTACAATAATAAATATATTAATAACTAAGTATTTCAAAATTAGATTTTATTTTTGATTTGTTAAATTCCAAATTATAGAGAATTTGGACATTTAATGATGACTGTCAACATATTCTATGTGCATCAGTAAAATATCGAACATTTGATTCCTTCATATACATTTAGACTATTATTGGTGTGTGTCAACAATCACCAAAACGTCCTGGTTGATATTGAAAAGAGAAAACTGAGATTGGCAATTGCTACAATTTTGTTGTACAATGAATTTTTTATACTATAGGACATTACCATTTGTTCTATTGTAAGGTTTTCTTTAACTTAATTTTTTTTTTCCTGAATATTATTATTATTCATAGTGAACAGATACTGCAATGAATTGCAACCTTTTTTAAAAGTCAAATGCATTAATTGTGGATAAGATAAATATTTTCATTTTTCTTCTCAAGAAAAGTATTCTAACATATTTTCTGAAGTAATTTCTGCTAAACTAAAAACAGAACATCTTTGGATTATAGATGATTACGACATTTTGATGCTTTAAAAATTTATGATAAAAAAATTAATTATATCAGTAAAAACAAGAGATAAAATATACCATATTACATTATCAATGATTACTTGCATGTTCAATATATTATTTGAAAACAACTTCTGAATAGAGAAAGGAAGAAAAACATAAAATGTTTAAAGATTTGGTAATTAAATACAAAAATATTATGCATGAAGTTGTAATATTGTATTTAAATTTATCTAAGCAATATCAGCTGAAATATAGTGTACATATAAAATTGTTATGAAATTAGTGAATCTGAATTAAGCTAAAAAAATCAAGATGATCTAACAGACCTAAAGTTATACAGGAATAGCAAATGTAAATTCATGATGGTGCATTAAAATCATTTGATTCATGGGAATGATAAAGGAATTTTGAATATTATTGCACTATTTTTTAAGAAGTTTGAATATTTGGGTATTGGATTTCTTCATTAAAAAAATTAATCAAAACATTTCTTGGATGAAAGTCCCAAAAGCATGCATAAAAAAGGTACTAAGGTAGAAATTTCAAGTTCTTTATTGAACTAAAAGTAAACTTTTAATATTTAAACCAAGTACAATTATAATTATTATGAAAAAGATATCCAGCATCCTTTCCTATAAAACTAGAAACTAAAGCTACATTTCTAAAAAACCAATCTTGTCCTGTATTTCAAATCTACCATTTATTTAAAGTTCTCTCTTCTCTACTAAAAGACAACCAGCGTTGAGTGACAAATTCTTCTGCTCAGTATCACTGGTCATCCCTCTCAAATATGAAATGGAAATATAATGTCACCCAAAAAACATTTTATTGTTCTTGAAATACAAAAAAGAAAATGCAAACTCTTCATGTATTCATCATTTGTGCATGTGGTAAGTCAGAAAAAGGTGTTTTAAATGAGAATTTTGGATATACACCAAACGACTAGGTAAATGTAATCATTATGGAGATTTCAGTTCATCACAGTAAGATATATATAATCATTAGGAATATATGAATGAATACACACTATAAGTTATTTAGGAACAAAAGCATGTTGAATTAATACATAATTTAAACACATTACTTATTTAAAAAATGTAACCAATATTTGTTATTACACAGGTTTTTAGAAAGGTATTTTTTTGACATTTTTCTGAAAAGTAACCTTTTCTAATATACTTATAGTTTATAAATAATGGATTTGAATTTTCTTATTATGTTATTCTCCCATAACAATGGATTTATTTATACTTTAATTTCTACAGTTTATCAATGATAAAATCAATAACCACCAAAGTTATATCAATCCTAATTTGATATTTAAATTTATTTTCATGTTTGATACATAAAATAATAATGATGACATAATAAAGTATTTCTAATATGAAAAACTTAAATATAATATTTATCAAGAAGATACTTAATAAATAATTCTTTGATTTATACTTTTTTTGTAAAACTAAAACTGAATTAAAAGATACATTCAATTTCTAGATAATATATAAATTTCATTTTCTATAAAATATTTAATAGAAAATTATTAAAAAAGCAATGATGCTTTTAAATTATTTTGAACTAGTAAATTAAATAAACACAATGCATACTTTATTTTAGTAGAATTATAAATTTGTTAAACTGAATACCACAAATCAATTTATTGAAAAATAACATAAGAGTCATTTACTTATTCGCTGATGTTCATATTCATCATAAAGTTTAACTAGTTCCTCTAATGGTTTATCAGACTGAAGTTCATCAGAGAATTCTGCTAATGATTTATGAAGGAGATCAACTGGCTATAAATAGCAAAATAAATCATAATTATAAATCAATTACAATATTTGATGAATAATTAAAGGAATTATGAGACTCACAGAAAGTAAATAGCCATTATAAGAACAGTGATTTACTTTTATAAAAAAATATAAAATATATTAATATAAAATTTATGAAACTGTTTCACACTTATTTGAAATTTTATAATTTTCAAGTAAACAGTTGCAAGGATAAATTTTTATATTGATGTACTGAATGATAAAAAAAGTCTTTTTTAATTATGTTAGAAAATGTGTTTGCTATTTTCTGAAGGATATGAAAAAATTAGTAAAAAAATTGGTAGAAACCTATATGCATAAGGTTGGAGAAATAGTCTTGTAGTGATTGAAATCTCATAAAATATTGATTAAACATTTTCATAGTTATTGCTCATTGAAAAAATAATATATTTTTGTTTGATTTATTTAGTTGTGAGTTATAGGTATATGAAAAAGAAACCAGCAAAGAAAAAATTTGGTATAATTCAATTTTCCTTTCATAAAGGGAAAAGTGCACGCTTTTCAGCTGAAATTGTGAATGGAGTATATAGTTCTGATAGCCAATAATGTGCAATTTCATTTTCATAAATTCTATTCAAGTATTTTTGATGTTAAAGAGGCACCTCATACTGGTATTCTTATTATTAAAAATGTTGATAAAATCACAAAAATTATCAAAGTTGATTGGAAGGTTATCAATTGTAATATTAGCTAGGTACTAAAGATTGGCCATAAAACAGTTTTCAATAATTCCCATCAAGCAAATCTGAAACATATTAAATAAAATCTTGCAGTTTATGCAAAAACAGATTTCCTATTCCCCAATCCAATTTATGAAACTAAAAATTTATAGATACAAGCTACATTTTATTTCCATATAAATATTTTTTTATTCTGATTTATGTTACAGAAATGTATATGGAAAATCAAGTTTTGACATTAGAGAGCACATTTTACAGAAAGAAGTCATGTAAACATTGATTTTTTTTTTGAGCAAGTATACAAAAATGAAATTTGATTTAAAAGAAAGAAAAAAAATTTAATTTATATTATAGTTAAATTAGTAGTACTTTAATAAAATCATATTTTCTCATTTTTATCAATATAAACAAAAGATAAAAATGGTTTAGAAAAATAACATATCAAGATTTGATATTAAATGTATCTTTGACATTAATAATCAATTACAGAATAAATATGTTTTAAAAAACAAAGAAAAAAAATGCTAATTTGGAGATAAAAATACTATAAATTTTGCATACAGAGCAAATCATAACAAATTTAAATAATAAATAGTGGTCTTTTATCTTCAATTCATCAATTCGATTTTCTGGAGTAAATTTCCACAATGTAGTATATTTTCAATTTATTTTCTTTCAAGACTTTAAAAATAATTATAAAAGACATTTTTTCCAGTCACAAGAAAATATAGATGTTTATTTGAATTTAATATCTGACAAATATGATGCACTTTATAAACTACAGTAAAATTATTGTGCTCATAATAAATAGAAAATAAAATCATAAAAATATAATTTCATGAGAAGAATGTAATTGAGAGGAATAACTGCATTTTGTATTACTTCAATTATATACAATTTCATAAGCAAAATATTCAGTTTATTTAAATATAATCTAAAAATATGAAACTTTTAAAAAATCTATCTGATATTTCTCAGCAATTATATATATATATATATATATATATATATATATATATATATATATATATATATATATATATATATATATATATATATATATATATAAAAAAAAAAACTTACACAACAATATCACAAAGTTAAAACTGTGTCCTTTCTTGTTTTAAGCCTTTTAATGTCGTTTGCAGCAAAGTATGTAGGCATATTCATTAAATTATCACAATTATTTATGAAGTTGTAAATATTGCAAGCATCTTAAGCAACTACCCAAATGTACAAAATAACCATCTTAGTTCTGTTGGTTATTGTAATACTTATATTTTAATCTTTTTCTTTGGATAATATAAAATGTGAGCCTCTGTTATGCATAATTTCAATACACAAAACAGCTATCAAATGCAATCATGATCATTTTATTCAACAGAAAATATAAACACAATTATTTCAATTCAATGTATTTTTCTTCAATCAATTTAATAGAACAATGAATAAAATTTTTGAAAAATGAAAGATAAATACATTCAAATGCATTATCTTGGGAAAAGTAATAAATTTTACAAATGATAAAATAAAAAACCTGTGAATTCCATTTCCAAATATTTTATTGCTTATTATCAATATATTAAGACCTATTATCAAACAAATAATATTGCTTCTATTAAAGAAACATTAAATAAAACTTGTAAATGTCAAATTTTGGAAAAAAAAAAAAAAAAATGTGTATTAAAAAATAACTGTTATTTTTTTTTTAAAAAAAAAGGAATTAAATTTTTTTAATTTTAAGATTGTATTTTTTAATAAATAGCATTAAATGCTATGCATCATGCAAATCTCATCAAAAAAAAAAAAAAAAAAAAAAAAGAAGAAGAAGCATATATGGATATATTGCAATCCTTTATTAATCTGAAAATTTTAATATGTTTTAAACTGTAAATCTTATTTTGACTTGAAATAATAATTTAAATACTACTAATTCGTCTGTACTTATTCTATAATTTTTTTACTGAAGGGAACATACACTCACTCTTGTTAGGATAAATGAAACTATGGATTTTCACATATAAATTACATTGTTAAAAATATTTTCTTAGGCTTTAATTTAGAAATATGGTACAGATTATAATGCAGGATGCTAAGTTCTGAATTTTTTTGGTGATAAAGAAAATCAGCCAAGATGATGTATTGTGACTTGCGATGATGTATACGTTCATTACCAAAATATAATTTTCTGCATAGTTCTTAAAGGTTTCCATGTCTATGATGCAATAAAAACAAGTTTCCAGATATATAAAAAATCTACCCAAAAAAAAAAATCGCCATACTCTGAATTTGGCATCCTGGATTATATAGCATCTGTGTCAAAAATATATCTAATTAAACATTCTAATAAGACAAAATGACGCTTTAAGTTTTGTTGTTCAAATTTTATGTGTATTGTTTCAAGTTTATAGAAATAAACAAATTTTCCCAAAGACTTTCAAGATTAAAAAGAAAATTAATAAATTCTAATCATACATTTGTACTTAAGGATATATAAACTTCAATATTATCGTAAAAATGCGTAAACTAAGATTATTTTTATTTTCTCATTAAATAAATTTTCACATTTTATTAACTCATTAAATGATAGAAACGAAAAATATAAAACAAAACCTGGCAGATTTAATAAAATTGAAGATAATAATACAAATGTTTAATTATTTTACAGTAGAAGCAGATGTAAATTTTCATAGATGTCAAACTTACTTTTATACCAACACGAGAACAAGCTTCCAATGAACGAGGGCTAGTTAGAACATATTGGCAAGACTGAGCTTCAGGTGAATCATAATTATATAAGTCAAGATTTAGAGAAAGATCTTGAGGTGGCATAGGTGGTGATGCCGTGATTTCTTCTTTTTGTTTTGACTGTTCAGCATTTTCAGAAGCAACATTTGGTCCTTCCGACATGCTACTGTTCATAATCTATGAAGATAATTAAAGATCTAAGCAAAATAATTTACAATAAATTCTTATGAACAAGAATAATATCATTGAATAAAAAATATACCTGATTATATCAAATTAATTTTAATGTGATATTTGAAAAAAATTCAGCAAAAAACTACTAATAATTCCAATCCTTACCATGTATTTCCATTTCTTGTTTTTGCCTCATCAATTAGCATAGTGAAATAATATTTTATAAGCACTGTCAGCGTTTATTATCAACATAACCAACTTTCGCAAAAACACCGCAACGGACAAGCGCAATTCCTTGAGCAAAACAAAACTAAACGCTTACTCTCGACATCAGGGGCTATTAACTATATCTTATTTTAAATAAAACACAATATACAATGTACAATTATAATTAAATATCTAACAGAATTTCTATTAGCCAGAATGACAATAATATTTGTCATGTAAATTTTAAACAATTTTAGAAAAATAATATATTTCTAAGATAATTTATATTTTTTTCCTTCGAGAGGTGAAGAAGAAACCAGGCACATTTTCGCGGGAAAAAAATAATAAACAAAACCACGTGAAAACTGGAATTTTAGCCTGTGGACATATCTTATCAATCGAATGGACTGTAGCATTTCGCTTGTGTATTAATTCAGAGAACAATTTGCCATGGAAGGTAAGATATTTACGGTATACCATTATTTGGGAAATAATTTAAGTAAAACGCATAATTTTATATTTATATGAATAATTTTAGGCTGAAGTATGTTTTAAATGTATAAATAATTTTTATTTATAGGAGACACAGATACTATAAAATCTATCGTTTTAACCAGTTTTGGAGGCTATGACAAGATTCAGTTAGTGCAAGTTCCAAGACCCATCGCTCAAAAAGATCATGTTGTCATTGAAATTAAATCGTGCGGGATGAATTTCTCTGATTTATACGTTAGACAGGGGATATATACATTTAAAAATATGAAACCTCCCTTTTGTATGGGATTTGAAGGTGCTGGAATTGTGTCTGAAGTAGGAGAAAATGTTACGGAATTCAAAGTAATTAATGTGCTTAAAACTATTTTTTCAGCCTTGTAGCTTTTGTATGCCATATGTTTGTAATTTCAAGCATGATAGTCTGCTAATTATCATTATTTTTCTTAGCTTAGCAGTAATCTATCAAGATCATGAGTTAATCAAAAATTAATCATTAACTCATATAAATTAAAAAATATATTGCATTAATCAAGGTAATGTAATTTTTCATAAATATTAATATTGTGATTAACTGAATAATAAATAATTATCATGGGGAATATAATATAAATTTAAACTTTTCAAAATTATAACTGGAAATTTTCAATAAGTTTCTAAATGTTATTTTTAAAAGTTTTAATTATTCTAATATTTCATAAATTTTTTTCAGAATCCTTAATTTATGGTTTTTTACTTGATATTTGAAATCACTCATTTTATGAGCACTAAGCGCAAAAATTTTCAGAGCTTCCGATTGTCTGTTACTTTTAAATATAAAAAATTTATGCAAAAGGATTATAATTTTAGCATGTTTCTGTGAATTATTTTGAAAATATTTATCATAGATATATCTTAATAAAATGTTCAATTAAATACATTTTCTCAACATGCTCTATTTTATTAATAATTTTGTATTACATTTTTATTAATTATCTATTACTAACAATATATCTAAATCAGGAATTATATTGAGCTATAAATTCAGCATTGATTTTGAAATGCCAGTAAGGTAATCGCATTCAGGATGATTGTTAAGTTTTATTACCAAAATATATAATGCTTAAAATTATTGTATGCCATCTCAGTAAATTTTTTAATATTGACAGTAAGCTAAAATTTTTACCTTTGATAGTGTTTTGATTTTGTTTCTTATGCAATTTAATAACTATGCAATTGGAAATTTAAGTTATCCAAATCACAAAAATTATATTGAGAAATGTAATTTAAAATAATTTTTTATTTTTAAAAAAAGGAATTCTTTTTATATAAATAAAAAAAAATTATTTTTATTATTTGCTTTAAAATTTTTATAATTGTAATACAGTTTTTATTTTTTATTTATTTTTGTTATTTGTACGGCAGTAAGATTTTCTACTTTAAAAGAGCATTTGATTAGCATATGTTTATGTATTTTATATATGATAGAACTATGTTTGGTTCATATGCCACAATATGTCAATAAATTTCTTTATTATATTATTTAGAGTTTTTAATTGTTATATAGTTATTGGTATATTATGAACCTATTTTTAGGATACAAGATTTAGTTTTTTTTCTTGGCCATTGAAACTATTCATAATTTTAGAGCAATACAAAAATTTTGCAGGGCTTGCAATTAACTATTAATTGTTAAATGAGAAATTTATATGCAGAAATCATTTTAATTGTTGCATGTGTATTCTCCTTTGCTTTAAAAATATTTATCCTGTAAATCATATAGATGGAATGTTAATTTTATTACCTCAACATTTTCTGCTTAATTTATAAATTTCTATTAATAATTTTATGATTTTAAATGGTAAAGTATGCTAAAAATGTATTTTATTAATTATGAGGAAAACGGTTGAGAAACAGGAGTTGTTTTGACTTTAAATTTATTTAAATTATCATAATTTCATCGAAATCTTATATGTCAGTAATTAAACTAAAACTTGACAAGAATTTTAGCTTAATTTTGATATATTTCAGTAGTGTGTGTCTAATATAATTGTGCTATCAAAGGAAAATATTTGCACTATTAAAATCCCTTCTTTTTTTAAAAATTAGTTTTAGATATTTTTAAAGTTTTTCTTTCTTTAAAATCATTTACTTTAAAAATATATTTTAACTTTTTTTACTTTAAAAATATATCATTTACTTTAAAAAAAAAAAAAAAAAAATATATATATATATATATATATATATATATATATATTACAGGCAATGAATGATTGTATACATACATACAATCATTCATTGCCTGTAACATTTTCATGGTTAAGAATCTGTACTTTTTTATTCTGAATAGGTTGGTGATCGAGTATTGTGTTGGAATTTTACATACGGAATGTGGGCAGAAGCTGTGTTAGTGCACAAAAATCAATGCTATTTAATGCCTGAAAATATGACTTATATGGAAGCAAATTGCATAATATCAAACTACTTAACTGCATATTTTGTTATTGTAGATTTTGGAAATTTAAGGCCTGGTCAAAGTATTTTAATACAAGCTGCTGCAGGTAATTTTATATTATTGTTAAAAGATATTTATGTTTTGTATTTTCAGCATGATTTTCGATTAAAATCAATTTTTTTAAACGTCAGTAGTTTTATCAGTTTGAAACCTATCACACTTATTTTATGATTGTTTAATGATTTATAAAAATGTTATTTTTATGCAAATAAATGACCTAATACTATTTTTACTACTAGTTATGATTTAATTATTTTATGGGAAAAGTCTAACATTGAGTAATTTTAATTAAAAATTTTAATATTAAAGAGTTAAATATACCAGAGTTTGCTACATAAATAATGTTTAAATCACTTAAACTTATATTGAACAATAGCACAAAAGCCAAAAAATAGGATGATAAAGAATGATTAATTTGTCACTATATGCAGATAAAATTAAAAAATAATTTTTAAAAAAAAGCAAAAAAAAAAAAAAAAAAAAAAAAAAAAGCAACAAAAGTTTTAAAAATTAAGAAAAATATCAGAAGCAAATAGCATTTATATGTGAAGCAAATATTCAAAGAGTTACTGTGCAGTAATAATGTTGAAAATGACTTGTCACAAAATTGTTGAACAATAGAACACCTGAATAAAAAACTAGATCAATAATTTATTCGCTTAATCAGATTACGATAAGTATAATTTTTACAAAGTTAGCTTTAATAAAAAAGTATCAAAGAAATGTGTGGTGAAAAGAGCACAAAAATAATAAAGAACCTGTGTAATTTGTAATTTCCCAAATTGTTTTTGTAAAAGATGTGGAAAAACTAAGGATAGTGATTTGAAATGTCATTTAAAATAATTTAAGAAATTCTGAAAAGCAAATATATTATAATTAAAACTTAATGATTTGTTGAAACTTGACTAACACATTTAACCAATTGTTATCTCATATTTATTGTTAAAACTTTGAGATTCACTACAAAATACTAAATATATTTTTTTTTTTAGAATTTGTTTTAAACCAAATGTTAACTTTATTAATTATTATAGTGGTGTGTTTGTATTACAATTTTTTTATACTTCATTTTAAGTTGATAGTAATAATGATATATGCACAATGAATCTAAATATGTGTTAACATTTATTGAGTGATATAATACAGTTATAAGAGCAATGTTTTTCATAGAATTTATTGTTGGAATGAAAACAGTGAATAGTTAATCGATAGATTTTTCATTACCATATTTAAACAACACAAAAATGAGAAGGCATATTTCAGAAACATTATTAACAGCAATCTTAATCACATGTTAAAATTTGCTCTAAAGATGTTATGCCACTTGTAATGCAGGATTTTCACCTGCCCAAGTGGTGCATACTTGTTAGATTCTAGATAATTTCCAAATGTTGTTGACAAAATTGATGAATCTGTAAATTAGTTTGATATCAGTTTCAATGAGACACTCATAGATTAAATTTCTCAAACTCTCAAACAATCCACAGAAATATGTACATATATTCCTGTGGATTGTTTGATATATATATATATATAACATGGGAGATTCAGCGATCTTGGTAGCTAACAATGGGAACACTTTGATGATTCTGTTGCTATGAGAACATTGTGCATTTAAAGTGTTCTACACATATAACTTGAAGTATGCAGGCCCATCATTGTGCATGAACCACATTCTCAATTTGAGGAGGTTTGCAACTGGAATTAGTATATCCAGTAACAGTTCTTCTAAAAATATGACAAGATTCTTTGTTCACATGATGTGGCAGGAGATTTGAAGCAAACATAGTTTTGAAATCTACTGCCCATGGAAATGAATGGGGATGTGTCCCATGTGGGTTCATTGATGCCATTTCAGTGGTAAATATGTATATTTTATACAAATATTTGTACCTACAACATATAAATTGAAATGTACTGCAACTTCAAATATTTTTACACAAATACATACTTAAAATTAATTACAGGTACTTGAGATTAATTAGAGATTTATGGAAGATATGAAGTTAAAACCTTTATGAAATGAACAAAAGATAAGAAAAGTATAATATATCAATTCCCACAAGAATTGGATAATTCATAATTTTTTTAAAAAAAATTCTATAACAGACATATTTCCCATCTTCAAAATTAATAATTTAATACTATCTAGCCTTTAAAAAGTGAAATTTTTTAAATTTGTTGTAAATTAAAAAAAAATTGCCTAAATAATTCTAATATTGAAATTATTTAAGTGATTAAATGTGAAAATATATGCTTCCTGATGAACTTATTTCTTAATAAGAATATAAGGTGTAATATAGAACGAGGTTTCAAAATAGTAATTTAACTTACTTTCTCAAAGTTAATATCTCATTATAACTTTCCTAAAGTTGTATTATTTTATGAAAAACTTTTTTTGAATTTATGAAATCTAGTTGCTAAAGGAATATATGAAAATCCTTATAAAAGAATTATCTTGGGTCGCTGAGCAGCTTGTTCTTTGTTCAAAATACAATAATTCCCAAATACAATAAATGGGTTTGCATGTAAACATGATCAAAGTGAGTGGTGATTCCAAAATAAAGAGAATAGGTTTGTGAATAAACATGCTGAGGTTTAACAAAATTGTTTAATAAAGTGTTATCTTCTAGAATAGATAAAGCAAGAAAATCTTCCAAAGATTGCTAAAAGATTTGTTTATATTTTGACTTTATTTATATACATTGTTTCAGTATATTTTATATTTCCTTTTTGACTAAGAAACTGGAAGGTCCAAGAATTGCTTTTTATGAAGCAATCTGTACTTTCATTTCCTCTTAGACAAATTTAATTAAAATTCATTTTATCATTAACCCAATTATATATGAAAACAGTTCTTGTAAAAACAATTCATTGAAGATGCACAATTTTTTTTTCTGAATATATGTATAAAAATTATTTAAGGTATTGAAATAAATTGTTATATTAGATATGAATTATTTTTATACTTTTTTTATATAGGAGGTGTAGGTTGGGCAGCTACTCAGATAGCTAAATCTATAGGAAATGTGCAAATATTTGGTACAGCTTCAGCTAGCAAACATGATCTGATTACAGAAAATGGTGTTACACATCCTATTGATTATCAAAACAAAGATTTTGCCTCTGAAGTCTTACAAATTTCTCCTATGGGTACAAAAAATTAAATTTATTTATAATGTTTCATGAAAATTGATATATGAATGTAATAAAAATTTTTATGTGGTATCAATTGTATTTTCTTTTAGGTGTAAATATTGTGTTGGATTGTCTCTCTGGAAATGATTTCATAAAAGCTCAGAAATGTTTAAAAAATATGGGTCGCATTGTTCATATTGGTAAGTAATTTAAGAACCATTCTTTAAAAAATATTATAAATGCTTGCTGTTTACATAAAGGAGAAACTCATGGAAGATTTGGAACATAAATGAAACAATATATATGCATTTAAAGTATTGGTGTTTAGATATAAGAATACATTTTATTAGAAGATATTTATCATATATATTGCATAATCATCATGGAACTGGATTTACTATCAAATGACTGGAATTCATTTAAGTCATTAATAGGAGATTTTTTTAGGAATCTACATTTTCCCTATCTTCCACTCTCTGAGTAAGGTCAGAATCCATTCTCCGACTAGTAGTAGCTCTATGTGTACATAGTGAAGGAAATTTCTCCTCTTTCCATTGAATTGAATGGGGAAGCTAATTACTGCTTCTAATTTATTGTTAAAGAGAGAGAGGATTGCTACATTATTAACTGATAAGTTTAAAACAATATAAAAATATTTATATTTCAGTATATCATAAGGTTGCTCAAGTAATGAGTTAAATTCAATATTGTTCACTTTATATAACTATTGTATCAATTTTATATCACTGTTTAGCAACAAATAGTAAATCTGAATACACTATATCGATGCAGGTCCATTAAATGTATAGATTACAATGGTCATTTTTACAATTTATTAGAATCTACTTCATGTTTTTAAAGCTGTATCATTTATTTAAATGCATGATTTTAAATTTTATTTAATTTGATTTATATGATGATATACTGTGGACAAAAATAAGTGATTTTTCAGGCCTTCAAAAAATAACAATTTTGAGTTATAAAGTAACATTCTGGATTTGTATTTGCAAAAAAGTTCTGGGAGAATTCATTAATTTTCTTTGTAAAAGCAATCATTGGAATCTATTTTATTCTAAAAATTATTTAAATTTTTGTGTTTTTCTTTAAGTGACATTTTTGAAAAAAAATTATATTGCATTTTTCTTTAAGTGTGACAATTTTTTAATGTATTTAAGCTCTTTAATTATAATAGAAAGTTTCTGCAAAATTTTTTATGCTGAACATTCTGTCATGTTTAATGTTTTTTTTATTTATATTTCAAAATGATTTGTAAATAAGGTAATTTTATTTTTATACAGGAATCAGTAGTATGGTTAATGGTGAAAAAAGGAACTTTTTGAAAAACTTTAAGGTTTGGTGGCAAACGAAAAACATAAACATTTATAATTTAATCCAAAAAAACCATGCTGTATGTGGGTTAAGTATAAATACTTTATTTGAAAATGATCCAGATTGCTTTAAAACTGCTTTAGATAAGATAATGATCCTTTACAAAGACAACAAGATAAAGCCAAGAATTGACTCAATTTGGTCCTTTGAAGAGGTATAATGCTAATTTTTTGTATTAAAAAAAGTAAAAACTACAATTAGTTTTTCTTTAAGAAAATGTTTTTTATTCTAATTATTCATCTAATTTTTTTAGGTTATTGAAGCTACAAAATGCATGGTGGAAAGAAAAAATATTGGAAAAATCATCCTAGTTCCCAATAAAGAGGATAAATACAAAAATTTGGAATCTTATCAAAATTAAAATACAGTTTTTCTTACACAAATAAGAATTGATTTCCTATGAATACTATTCAAAAGTACACAAATTTTTATGCATCAAATTTTTTTTCTTCTATTATGAAATTAAATTTGTTGAAAAAAAAATATACTAAAGATGGTATATTTTCATTTGATAAATTCAATATAGGCTCATTTGCTTTTTCTATAAAACTTACTTCAGATATTTTTGAAAGATTCTAAAACAAATAAAAATCAAATGATTTTAAAATTTTAATTTGAGAAAATAAATAAATTAGGTAATCAAAATGTTTTTGTTTATCATTACTTAATATAAAAATTTAAGTGCCAAATCATCCTTTAGTATGATGTTGAACAGTTTCTTAGTCACATTTAAAAATTGTTTTGATATAATTTTTCATACATGTATATTATCATTTGCATGTTATAAATTCAAAGTAAAATAAATACACTTGAAAGTAGTAAAATACATTATTAGCATGAATGATTCATTCGTTTTGAAAAATCTATGTTTTCAAAAGTATTACTCATACATTTGAGAGATAATATGAAAATCACTCACTAAATTTGTATGTCTTGTACTTAAGGATAGAATGAGTCAATCTTTTCAATGGTTTGAAGAGTGCAAGGTTAGTGCCAATTGAAAATGAGGGAAACACAAGGAAAATTTAATATCCTTAAATATGCTAATTCCAGTGTTATTGCAGTGCAATGTGCTTTTATAAAGATGGGGAGGGAAACCCTGCCATGTAATCAAAGAATTTGGTGATCACAAAAATTGAAGGACACTAGTTATTTATTTCAAAATGTATGGAATGAGTTGGATAACCTTCTGGACATGTCATCAAAGGAGGCATTAATGAACATTAATATAAACTTAATGAGTTTGTAGCTTTTTTCATACATCTTTCATGTTTATATGTGTGTGTAAAATATTTGAAAATATATCATTATTGAAATAAATGAATCATTTATGCAAACCCTGTTTAAAGTTGAATGATTTATCATTTTATGAGTAGTTAACTTGCACAAAGTTTTAGAACTGATATTACAGAATTTACAATTTTTTATTATTTACTCTAAATGCATTTTATATAGTAAAAAGAAATTGATATTTTATCAAAATAAAGTCTTTAAAATATGTATTTTTTGCATTTCATTTTCTAAACATATGCAACTTTATTTTTACGATTTAGCTATATTAAATTTTGTAACATTCTATGTTTTGAATGTAGACTAGTTGTGATGAATTATTCATTTCATCAGAATCTCTTTTTGTATAGTTAGAAGTGTTTGTTATGATATATTACATTTTTTATTGCTTAAGAATTTTATTTTTTATATCCTTTGTATTTTTAAAAAATTTTTTATAAGCTTCTTAGTATGATATACAATATATTTTGTAATTTAATATGCAAAAATAAATATTAACTGTCTAAATATTTATTTTTTTAAAATAGAACCACACACTATCATGTTTTCTTTAAATATGAGGAAGCAAACATTTTATTTTACTGTTCTATTTTTAAATAAGAAAAACAAATCACACATGAAATTATTATGCTTGGATTTATTGTTTTCATAAGCCAAATCAAGTTCTCAATAAAATTATTAATCATAAATGATAAAATTTTAGATTTGTAGAACAAGTTCACAATTGCTTTTTGTACAAATTAGTTTAAAACTATAGAAAAGTATTTGCAGCCTGAACTATTTGTTAATAAATATGCTTTCACTGAAACTTATTTCAGTTAATAAATTTTATTTTAGTATTTTTAATGAATCTTCAAATTGATAACTATTAATTTGGCAACAACTATTCTTATTTTAAATGATCCTGTTCTATATATAATGTTGCTGATCTTCATTTTCAGCACCTAAAATAAATCTGTATTTTTATTATAAAAAACATAATTTAAATAATTTGTGTAACAAAACAGACTGTACAGTTAATTCTTTTATATTATCTGAAAATGTTGATAAAAATTATATTTTAAAATATTTAATAGTAAATTAATTGCTTTTAATTAAGATTTACCTTATTTTATTAAGTGAATTTTCATTGATAGAGCTTGCAAGCTATCATATTAATAAGATTTTAGTTTTATTTCCTTTATTAAGTCGGTTTTCTAGTGAATTTTTGCAGACAATTTTTCTTAAAAGAACAAATTCAGCTTTATGATCAGTGATAGAAATAAAACTATAAAATATCTACAAGTGGCTTTATAGTTATTTGAAGCAGCGCTGTACTAGACTCATATTAATAAGACAAATTTAATCAGCTATTTTCAAAAGTATCTACAACAAATTAATAAATTTACATATTCAAAGAAAATAATAGCCATTTCATATCATTACTGATATATTTTGAGATACATATAAAATTATTATAGCACTGCGACTATTTTGTGAACTAAGTATTTTTTCTGATATCAAAGTGACAAAATATATTTCTTAACTTCTCTATAACAGCCGTTTTTCTTGCAAGATTTGTTCTTACATGAATATGTAAAAATAATCTTCATAAACGAATTTCTATGACACAGAGGTAATACAATAATTAGCCCAAATTTTAACTATAAAACTTTTTCTTACATGAATATAGGATTCTACCCAGACATCAATTTCTAATACTTTTTTTCAGATTGAAATACTATGTTTCGAGATTAATTGTTATAGAAAAACACAATTATGTACTGAACATTCAACACATATTTTTATTTAACAATAATGAAATGTATTTTAACAATTTACAAAAGTTTACATTAAGTAAAGAATGAAAATCACTTGAATTGAATATTAAAATGGACTTATAATTGAAAGATAAAAACAGAACATTTATATAGAATGTATAGTACATTATTTATCCTGATTAACTTGAGAATAAAATTGTTTTTTCATTTCCCTCAACTGTTCTTTCTTTCTCTCCATTACGTTTTTCTTTGCAATAGAAATTTGTTTCTTTTGGGCTGAAACACTCATATCACCATTGTATAAGTCATCTAATTTTGAAAGTAAATTCTCTCTAGCAAGTTTCCGATTTTCTTGTAAAAGTCTTGATTCATGACATTTAACAATTATTCCTACAAAAAATTAAATACGAAAAAGAAAACATTTGAAAACCTTAACTTAGTAATACATAAAAATATAAGATTAATTGCAAAAAAATATGCCCAATATAATATAACAAAGTAGCTTAACAAATAAATTGGCTTACTCAGGTGTTTATATTGTTTCTCAACCCTTTTGAATTTGCAGTTGAATCCCTCTGAAAATGTCCCTTTTAAAACAATTCAGTAGATATTAAAAAATATTTATTAAATCAAAGTATTTGCATTAAATGTCTTAAGATTCAATACATATTCCCTTTTAATCAGAATTTCTAACTGGAAAAAAAAAGACATTCATTTTGCAATTACTCATCTTGTAGAAGTTAAATTTCACAAGTTTCTTAAGATAATAACCAAGAATGAATCTTTCATACATAGCAGGATTCTAAACCAGTATCTGTTTCAGCTTTTAATCTTTCTTTGCTATTTACCACAAATGTAAAATCTAATTGCTAAAATTATCTAACACATATGCTATAATATAATCCAATAAACAAATAATCTAACACAATGAATCCAGAAGAAATAAAATATAATTTTATATGAAATTTTCTCAACAACTTTTCTAATTTAATAATAGTTATATTATAATTTAAAAAAATGACTCAGCACTGTTTAGTTAACAATATTAAATTTAAAATATTAAAATGTAAAAAGCAGATGTTTTATTTTTAGCAAATTTCGAAAATTATTTTCATATTTTGTTTTTTTTTTGCACTCATGAATGAAATTTTCATGAACAGATGTTATATCAATGTATAACAAATAACAAGATATAAACTTTCTTTAAACAGTTTTCTATTAATTAGCAATCTTTTCTTTTTTAAGAAGTATGTTTTTTTTAATTTAATATTTTTGAATTATCATAATTTATAGTAATGTTAGGCTGTTAACTTTTTAACAATTTTTTACTTTGAGGTTTAGAAATACTAAAAATAAGTATAATATTATTCATATAATGTTTATAATATTAATTTTCCTTAAATAATAAATTTTAATATGCATTTTAGTACAAATATATGCTTGCACATTTATTATAATAATTTACATAAAAATATCTTTAATTATTTCAGAATTAAATATATAACAATTATGCTTTATTACCTGTTGGCTTATGTTTTAGCAACACACAATTAGTTGTTTTATTGACATTTGATCCACCTGGACCATGTCCTTTTATAAACTGTTCTTCTATTTCTGATTCATCGAGTTTGGGAAATTTGGAATAATCTATAGTATACTTCTGCCTAAACATGCTTACAGCTATTCTTATTGATGTTAATCTCTTGCACATAATTTCTTTTAAGAGTGCCATATTATTACAAAAGTCTTTTCTTTTCTAAAAAGTTTTTACCTCTCTAAAAGAAAAAGCAAAAATTATGTACACAATATCTGTAGACAACATACTTCAATACTAAACTACAGCACATTTATGCATTACAATTACAGTTTTAAAAATTCATATAGTCAATTATATATATATATAAAATGAATTTGCTGAAACTAAATCTTTCTTATTTTAATTTCAAATTTGATAAACTCTTTTTTTTTCATAAACATTACAAAAAGATAAATAAAATTTAAAATTAATCATTTTTTAATACAAATAAGTTTAAGGTATTAAATTTTAAACATGCATTTAAAATAACTTGAGAAAATTAGTTTCTTTGATTTGCAAAACACATAGCTAAGTTATTTAGATTCAATTTTTTAAGCATTTAATTTTTATATTCGTTTATATATTTGATATAATTTCCATAATGCATTTTCTTGTAAATGTAAATGTTTTGCAAAAGAAATTGTAAATGTAATCTTGTAAATGTTTTGTTCATATAAATCAACTACCCTATATGTTATATTAATAAAAGTAACAAAAAAATGTAAGAATAATAAATCATAAAGGACTAAAAACGATAGAAAATAAACATACTTGTATTTGAAAATCAATTTCCCTTGCACTTTGCAGATTTTTATTTTCTAAGAATTCATTTTTAAGACGATTTAAATAATAGCTTTTGTCAGTATATTTCAAATTTTTAGAGTACTTCAATAATTCTTTATATAAGCTTAAAACCTTCTGACGTGATACTGTCATATTTTAGAACAGCAGACAGAAACTAAAAAGATAAAAATCAAATGAATTTAAGTACAATAAAAATACTTTTTAAATTATCAAAATAAATTATTTTGATCATTATGTTAGGCCAGGGAAAAAAATTACTTTTCACATTTCTAAAAAATGATCCATTTTGTATTTTACATAATTTCTTTGGCTAATATATAATCAGCTACATAAAAGAGTAATTAGTTATATCAAGAAACATATAATTTAAAAAATTGACAATTTCTTTTTTTTTTTATTAATTTTACAGTTTTAATGCATCTAACTCAGTTATAAAATTTTGTTTAAAAAGATGCTTGAACAAGGGATAGTTTAAAGTGGATTAAAATCACTGTTCTAAGTGAGAATGAAACTTCAGAATCATTAAATTGAAAATCAGAATGTTACTACCTTGCAAGATATGAAAAAATGTAAATCATTAATGAGAGTATTTACAATGAAAAGTATATTTTTCTGAAAATATATTCTCCAAATTATATTTAAATGAGAGAGAGAGAGAGAGAGAGAGATGTGACTAAAAATAATTCTAGATAATTTTTATAGAAAAATTATCTTTCCTTTTTCATTGGGAATAATTTTCTGATAATAAATGATAAACAGTAGATGTCTCAGATAATTAGCTGACTATATTTGTAATTCATAAAAAAAAAAAAAAAAAAAAAATTCAGTTTTGAATCATAATTTTCTTTTGATGATTAGAAATTGTAATGTTCTTAATCTTTTATAACTCTTATTATTTGCTTTGTAGATTCTTTTGCATTAAAAACACATTGTATTATTTTTTGTTTGATAAAATTTATAAAAATAAAGATTATTATTTAGTACTGCACTTAAAATGTTATAGAATATTTTTAGTAGTTTTAAAATAAAGCAAATTTTTAAATCATAGTTCTTTTAAAAATATGAAAGTAACATTTATCGTTTAAAAAAGAAATTCAGATTCACAGAAGACCATGTAAACTCAAATAATAAACAGTAAACACATATTTAATTATTGAAATAAATTTCTTTTTTTGTCTTCATTGGGGGAAAAAAACAATTTTATTAGCATAGAATTAAAAACGTTAAATTTATAAACAAGTTTGTAATTTATTCTCACATAAGTCACAATTACAATCATAAAGGTATTTCCTTTTAGAGCATTCAACATTTTGACAGATATTTCACTTTCACAACTTTGTTTCAATTTTTCACTCACTTTCTCAAATTTTGAAAGAAGAATCACTTTATAAAAATTATAACTATTTACTTATAATCAAATGATAAAAAATTAGTTTAAATTTTTAAGAATAAATTTCCCAAGTAGGAAAATCTATAATATACACTAAACCAATATATATATAATTTATTATATTAAAAAATATGCATTTTAAGTTATTTTTGTAATTAATTTTTTTAAAATTGACATACAATAAATGCTATTATTCCACATATGTGTTAATTTATGAATTTTAAAATTAAAGTGTGTCATAGAAAACATTATCAAAAGTATGAAAATTTTGCTTGCAATTAAAATGTTTTAAAAGAGTGACTGACACATTTCAACAAAATTGTATTAAGCACTTTCAGGATTTTACCTTCAATTACAATATTTACATTATTCAGAGGTGTTTTTCTTTCATTAATAATTTAAATTTGTATTTAATATGACTAAATGTTTATTAATTACACTTATTACATAATTACTAATGAAATACTAAGTTATTTATAACTCAATTACTTAAATTTTAAATTGGAATTTTGAAACTTTTTCTTAAAAGAAAGTGTTTTTTAAAGTATGAGACATTTTACATAGAAGACCATAGGGATCTTAAAAATAAGGAACAGAATTTTTTTATTGTTAAAAATGAATTACCTAATTATGCAATATCTAGTTAAGATAACCATAACATTTTATTCTTTAACATTCATTATAAAACCAAATTTTGGTATAATTATACAGTTTAAAAATTGTAAGTAACATTCAATTTTAATGCTGTAATATTCAAATTATTTCAAGCCTACTTAATCCAGTTTCATTCAAATGATTTTTGATATAACATAGAAATTCCAAGATTGTTGGTCAAATTTTGTGCTTGGGGAGAGGGGGAAAAAAAAGCAGACTGCACCAAAATATTCACAAAAAGTTTAGAAATTTTCATAATTGAAAAAAAAGAAGAAAATTAGGTTCTTTAATTTCGTTTATAAAAGAATTTTAACAAACAAATTATTTTCCTCAGACTATACTACTAACTGAAAATTACTGGTTTAATTTTCTTAGCCTTATAGAATACAATTCATAGATACAAATGACATACAGAATATACATTTTAATTATTTTTGCATATAAGGACTTTAGTATAGCTTTTACTTTTAAATGTTAATCCTCATATCTGTCGGCATCAGTCATAGCTGCTTTAAATTGAACTAAAAGCATAGATGAGGTATAATTGAAAAGCCATAGCTTTAAATTATTATTTTTAGAAAATTTGTACATTTAATAACATTGCCAGATAATATAAGAGATCTTAATCTCAGTTGCTAATCAACTTCACTAAAAAAAAATGAATATTATTTTATCAATGGAACTCAACATATATAAACCAGTTCCCTATAATTTTTAAAGTATGATATTTAAGTTTTATTACAATGCATGTTTTTGTAAATCATTTTAAGAACAAAATTATGCAATGAATATCAGTAATCAAAGTAACCAGCCAATAGAAAATAAATTAAGAATCCAAAGATTTATTACTAAGCATTTATTTTTTAGTATAATGCAATAAATAGAGTAAATATTACAAATAAGATATAATTACACAGAATATTTTAGTCTAATTCCTTTTGCTTAAGCATTGTCATTATTTCTAAAAGTGAATAAATATCAATCATCAAGAATACTATTTAACCAATCATCAACATTGGTTTTTTTACTCTCTGAAGGCTTTTCTTCTTGAGGAAGATTTTTTAACGTAGCATTTAAAGATAATAAAAAGTCTAAATCATCAGGCAAATGTCCATCATTTTTCTTAATTTCTACTGTAGAATTTGAAGTCTTCTCTAGAGTATTAGATTTTAATGCCAAGCATGATGCTAGAGATTCAATTATGTTCTCAGTTTTCTTTTCTAGTATGACAGATTTTTGAACTACATCCTCTGTATTTTCATCTTCACAGCTATCAAGTATATTTAAATTAGAATCTAATATTTCAGGTTCAATCATTGTTTTATCAGTAACAGGCTTTTCTTCAACAAAATTTCCCATTCTGGATTTATAAGTCAATTTCCAATTTTCTGCTGAAGTTTCAAATACAAACAACTGATCTTTATTGAAAATATTTTCAGATAAATCAATTTGCTTATGAAATGGAATACTTTTGACAACATGTTTCAAGTCTTTGATGTCTAAAACTATAGAATCAACATCAATATTAGTTTCATCCCATTCTTTTTCTTCTGATAATTGTAGCTGAGATCCAGAACCCCCTGAGTAATTCATCAAAACATCAAAATCTTTTCCTCTCATTGTATCAGCATGAGGATCACAAGGAACTTCTTCATACTTTTGCCAATTATTGCTAATAACTCTTTTAGCATATTTTTTCTCTTCAGGATTAGTTATAACTTCAGGAGGTTTATTAGATAAGCATGAGTCATCTGTTTTAATGACTGAATTAGTTTTAAGTCCTTTTTTATCATCTGACAAATTATCACTAGTTCTATCACTAGTTCTTCTATTGACATTCTTTTTTTTTCCACCAGGGGCCATCTGAAATGATAAATTCAATGCTTAAAAAGTTTATGATAAAAAACTAAATTATAATTTATTCTTTTACTTTAATAGTTAATTATGTAACATAAAAAATTCCCAAATAATAAGTTCAAAAATCTGATATAAGTAATTTCTATATTTACATTAATGCACTCTGAAATCAAATTTGGTTGTATGTTTACATATAGTTTTATGATTAAGATTTCACTCTTAGAGCAATTCACAAATGAAGCTGATTAAGCAGATTGGCTTAGTATTTGGAATATACCTACATTGGATAAGAATAAGCAAGTTAAAGAAATATCCAAAATATCAAAAGCAGAATGCCTTGAATTCAACAAATTCCTCTCTTGATTTATTTAAATTTCATCAATTTATCATTCATTAAGTAATCTCAGCACATGCTTGGCAGTTTTCAATGAAAGACAAATTGAAATATGAATTAAAACATTTTATCTATTTACATAATGAATGCAAAATGGCAATAACTTAAATTTGAAACATTTACAAGGGTTAGGGGAGGAACACCAAAGGAATTTATCTTTGAGAGCTTTCTAAAACGTTTATGAAACATTTGAACTATCCATGTTTTATTTTCAACACATATTTATTTTCTAAGTAATTAGAAGAAAAATGACAGGTTATTTATATTAGAAGAGATTTTTAAAATAATAATAACACTTACTTTTGAAAAAATGTCTAAAAATTGAGAAGTTAAAAATTCAGAATCCTTTTGTGGATGAGTCTAGATATCAAATTAAAACAATAAAATTTAAGCACATACAATCAAACTTTAATGTTTGAATATCAAAGACTTAATTACAAGAATTTGTCAAATTAAAATATAAATGATACTTCTAAATTAAATTATAGGTTATATGACTCATAAATTAAAAGTCAGCATAAATTTTACTTAAATTTTAATTATAGAATGGAAAGTTGTTTTTACTTATTGTAAATGAATATATGTAATCTTTTTACTAACAATATCAAAAAGCACACTAAAACAATTATTATATTTTTGAAAAAAAATATTTAGATAGAATAGTACACATTCAAAATATAAAATAAAATTTGATGATATTGAGTTTATAAAAACAATTTGATAGGAAATATTTCAAAGAAACAAGAGTTAAAATTATAATGAACTAACAACTATTCTCTTAGGCATACATACAGAGTAAACCAGATGAGCCTAAAGCTAATTATCAAGTACAAATATGAATAAGGAAACAATTGAAATATTTTAAATTTGAGCAGGAAAATATGTGGCCCAGCATTACTAATTTTATGACTTATGATTAGCTTTTTCTGTACAAATTTAAAAAATTATAATATATATATAATAAGCAGATTTCAATACCATTGATTCAATTGAATATATTAGAAAGATTTTCACTGTAAGACAGTAAATGATTGCAATTAGCCTGATAATTTAAAACTTTTTGTTAATTATTAATTGAATTCAATTCAAGCAAGAATTAAACATTCAGTACATTTTTTTTAAATTCAAAGAATTATTATTTATCATGAGATTAATGTGGCTTCTTCATGAATATGGAAAAACCCGACTGAATGTTTGTATGAATTGTAAAATCTAACATATGAGTGAAATTGTCTAGCACTCAGAATTAAAGTTTACATAATATAATAAACAATATTAAAAACATTTATAACATTAATATTTTTAATATTGCTTGCAAGTTTCATGAATAAAAGTTAAAACTGAACATTCACTGAAATGTTATTTACAGGAAGAATACTTTCTTCCATTGTCATTGAATATGAAATTTTTAACCTTGAGTGACAAAATAATTGTTGAATAAAGGAATGTAATCTTTAAAGCCATAATAAATAAACATCTTCAATTTGGTAAGATAAAGCAGAATAAAGAAATAAATAACACAAATGGATTTTGTAAAAGCAAATGATGAAGAATAGCAAATTTTCAAGAAGGGATAAAAATAGTGAAATTATAATAGTTAGTCCAGCATTAGCAATTTCTCTTGAGGTATGAAAGTAAGTTATAAAATTTCAAGAGAGTCTGATAATACTGTAACATCTTTACCAAAAAAGAGATTATGAAAATAGACATTATGACTACTTCATCTTAATTGTGTTTAGGGTAATTTACAAACATTATCTTCATACTGTAATAAGAAAAAATAAAAACAAATACCTGTCATTTTCATTAGTTTTTACATTAATTAATACTGAAGACTTATAAATTCAGTTCTTATACAATAATTATGAATGCAAGAATATATTTAAAAGATATGGCTTATATTTCCAGTTTCTTTAAAAAGAAATTAAAAATAAACTTAATTTATTAAAACTTGCTGAATTGTCCTTTAAAAATAGTGCACAATTTAGAAATTTTTATGAAAGTTAGTGTTTGAAACACACGTCATAAGCACAGTTTGGGCTTAATAAATTTTGTAGCAATCCATACTGATATTGAACTGATGGTATAGTTTTGGCACAGGTGCTGTATAATCCACGATTCCAAATTCTGAACTTTTTTGGCGATGAAGAAATGTTGCCGAGATGACGTATTGTGATGTGCGTGATGACGTAAATGTTAGGGTTACCAAATTAGAATTTTCTGCATAATTCTTATAGGTCTCCATATGTATGATGTAAAATATAACGTTAATTTAATTATAACATTTGCTTTCAATCTAGACATACGCTTCAATCGAAACATTTCCGGCGAATTTTATATGATAATGCAGTTAGTAAAATTTAATTGCTAAATTAAAACAGTAATTTAGCTATTCAAAACGCGTTGGTAAGATATAGAAACTACTTGATGTCAATTTCGAAGAAATAATGTCATTAAAAACAATAATCGAGTTACTTATATTCTCTTAAACACATATCAAATGAGATTCATATATTTGGTCAGTTATTTTAATTATGACCTATTCACATCTTTGTTAAAGAAGTTTTCAAACAATTTCAAAAGTCAAAAATCTTAGCCGGGAGTGAAGATATTATTTGAAATCACTTAACAAAAAACAAGAATAAATCTCTCAAACAGCCCCACATAAGCTAAAAAAAAATTCATGCTGCTATATAAAAATGTATTTTGACATACTCACATTTTATAACGTTTATTTCGAGAAGAAAGTTACACCAATACAGTTCCACATACCCCACATTAACAAAGTAAACAAATTGAGGTATAATGATTTCGGTCCCAGTTACACCGGAAACAAAAGCGTAAATCTTTTCTTGCATTTAAGCTTGCAGTGGACATTTGCTGAGTCGTATTGAATTTATAAATCGTAACAGTTAACGCATTAGTTTCGTACCGAAGTGCATTGAATTGCAAAGAAATTAGATTTGTATTTCACGAATACATTGTTTTTAAAACCAATAAAATTAATAAACCAAAAAAATCTTAAGTGTTAAATATTCTTGTTAAAAGCCTTTATTACTTTAAGCATTAATTTACTAGATAAAATAGATTCAAGTTGAAAGGATTCAAATTGTTTTTAACAAATACACATTTTAATATAAAAAGTGAAAATATTAATTATAATTTTCCAAATTTTTTATAAAACCATTAAATTGAATTTTGATTTCAATATAAAAACTGTCCAATTACTTCTGTCTTTATACTGATGTTAATTATTGTAGAAATAAATATAATTCACTTAGAAAGAGTTTGGAAGTTATATACATTTGAAATTTTTTTTCTATTTAAAATATGTTTATGCAAGAGAATGCTGTTGAATATTGCATAATAAATTGGGTATATATTATAAATTACACTAAAACCCATTTAAATCTTAATAAATAAGAATCATTTTTTTTCTTCTCCTCAAAATTAACATTCCTATTTTAGAACTCAAACCCAGAAATTTCAATAAGGGTATAGTGGTTTTTGTTTCGATTCTACGAAAATATACTTTAATTATTGATTTGGAATAAAAAGGATATGTTGTGTATCCTTTTGTAATTATTTGTAATATTTTCATCTGCTTGATTTTAAAAGCACTTATTCTATTCATACAACTAGAAGGAAAATCACCAAATACTTTTCAAACGAAAATAATCATGTAAAAGAAAAACTAAGTTAAGTTAATTTATGTTACGACAAAAAACTGTTTTGTAGCTTTATGCTCATAGGCTTATAGCTCGCATTGAGTAAGATTGAAATTTTATTTGAAACCTAAGCAAAATTGATGGATTACTAATCTTGAAAAAATGAAAATCAAAACGAAGAAGATAGGTACGGCAATTGATTGACAAATGAAGGGGAAATTAGCCCTTATGGAAACACAAAGACTAGAAAAAATTAGAATCTATTAATTTGTTTCAAAAAAAAAAAATTGTTGCTTCAATTTTCTTTTTAGAACTCGTTGACAAATCTAACATCCAAAAGAAAGAAAGAGCTCCGATACCAAGTTTTTCAGTTAAAGAATTTCTTGCATGATCATACCGAGGACATGATAGCATTATGTGATCCATGGTTTCTCTATCTCAGCACGATCATTTATCCGTTGAAGAAAGTCTGAATTTATGTAATTTACCTTTTGTGTCAGAAAAGATCTATTTCTAAATCTAGCTAGCCACACTTTTTCAAGGCGAGGATTAATATTATTGCTGTGAATTTTCGTGATAGAAAACATGAGCGAAAAGTTAGAAAATAAATATATATTTATTTTTATTCCATTCATTGTTATTATAATTGATAAAAATGTTTTTAATATTAGGGATAAGGTCTTCAGATGAAATCGAGATGCATCAGTAAATAATAATATGTGATTGGATCATTCAGAAGTACTATGCAGTGCAAGGAGGTCATTGATAATATTTGTAGGAAGATTTTTAGTCTGAAAAGTATATTTTCTAAGAAAGATTTTCAAATCAATATTAATAGAAGCAGGTGTTTCAGGAACTCTTAAAATATATGATTCTTGAATTCCATTTTCTTCGAGCCATTTTTTCACTCGAAAAGATAGAGGAAGAGCGTTAGAGAAATGGCTGTGTAGCATTAATTCCCACAAACTACCACATGGAGATCTAGTAGAAAGTTCAAGGTTTCTAATGTACATCTTTGTTGAGAGAAAGTTTTGTCTTATAGAAAGAGGTAAGACTCCTGCTTCTTTCAGAAGAAGTGGAATTAGTGTCCAGCGTGGGAGACCTGTAGCAATTCTAAGAACTATGTGATACATTGGATCTAAGATTTTTCGGTCTGATAAGCTCTCAAATGTAAATACATGACATCCATAGTCCAGGCTACTTGTGATGAAGGACTGAACAATCTGAAGTTAGTGATTAGTTTTTGCCTCCCATTTGTTACTGTAATAGCTTTTAAAACATTAATTTTCTTCTGGATGGATTTTATTTCATTTGAAAATTACACTTGAAGGTTAAGTTATTAATAAAATAGAGACCCGGAAGTTTTATGTGTTTAGACCAAGAGATAGTAATTGGTTAATAGTTAGTTCAAAGATTTTTTGGTACAGAAATCAATGACTGAACATTTTATGAAATCAATTTTTAGTTTCCCTTCTTTACACCATTGTTCAAGTTTTATGATTGCAGTCTGCATTTTTTGCTGTAGACTTTCTAGTGATGAATTAGCAGCCAAAAGGATTATATCATGAGCATAAATAAAACACTTAATGTCAGGAGGGTGAACTTCGTAAATATCTGACATATAAATCATGAAAAGAGAAGGAGAAAGAATACTGCCTTGAGGAACACCTGTATTAGAGAAATAAGTTGAGATAAAGCCCCACGCCATTTCACTTTAAAACTTCTATCCGATAATACCATCATTTCAGCAGAATTTCCTCTGATATCGAATTAGAGGAGCTTATAAATAAGAAAGGCCATACTGAATCGTTCGCTTGAGATATATCCACAGTTGCGCAAATAATATATTTTCACTGAGAGTTTAAAGCAATAATATGATGATGAAGCAGAGAAAGAACACTATCGCAACCTCTATAAAGTATAAATCCATGATGATTTAGATGAAAATATTTGGAAATGTAAGATATGATTTATAAAATGATTTAATATCATGAGTTCCATGACCATACATAGAACATGTGTAAGAAATATTGGACGATAAGAATTTACTGATGTAGTCTCTTTCCCAGGTTTTATTATAGGAATTATGATGAATTTCTTCCAAGACGGGAGAACAGTACCGCTTAACCAAGAGTAATTTATTAGTGACAAAAGGGATCGTACAGCTATGTTTGATAGATCATTCATAATTTTAGGTGATATTAAATCAGGACCAACAGAGCTATTTTTGCATTTAGAAATTGCCAATTGGAGCTCTGAGAAGGAGAAGGCAGAGTTATATTCTAAATTAAAGTTTCAACTTAAATCGAGAGGTAGTACTTCAGTTTCAGATTGACGAGAATAAAATTTGGCAAATAAATTAGCCTGATCAACAGGGTCCGAAATAATTTAAGTTTCACCAGAAATTAGAAGATGATGAGTTGGTGAGATAGTGGATTTATTTTTAAGTTTTTTTAAGAATAGAATAAATGTCTTTAGAATACCAGCATTTGTTATAGTTTTATCCCAGAAATTTCTAGTAAGCGTTAGAAGAAGTTGATGAAGTTTTGCAGAAATTCGTTTGTACTGTATCCACAGAGTCTGATTAAGAGAACTTTTCACTTTTCTCCAAAGTTTCCTTTTTTGACCCAAAAGATGACACCATTCCGATGTCCACCACGGAGAATATGACTTTAACGGAAATATTTGTTTTTTCCTGAATTTATCAAGTATAATTTTTACATAAAATTTGGAAATGATCAATAGAAACTAGTCCGTTATTAGCAACTTTAGTGTTTATTGAATTGTAGAAACCGGTCCATAAAATTCTATTGCGGGAAGTACCTTCCTAATAATTGTTATTGGAGATTTTGATACTTGTTTGAACAGGGACATGGTCACTACCATAACTATCTGAACTGACTGAGAAAGTACAAAAAGGAAAAATATCAGGAAATACAATGTTATAATCGATAAGGAATGGTCTGTGGTGGAGTCCGAAATGAGTAGGCTGAAAAGTATTTAAAAGACAAATGTTGCTGTCCAATATCTATAATTGAGGAATTCTGAAGATTCAAGAGAATTCGAATCATTACCAAGCACCGAACTTCGAATATTAAAGACTCCAATTATTATGAAGGGAGGAAGAATATTTGATATCATGCTATGGAACAAAGAACTTGAAAATTTAGCGTGTTCCCACATGCTAAATACATTACTAAAGAGTATACATTTATTAAAGAGATGATTTGGATATAGTAATTTTTATAGCTAAAATTTCTATATCGTTATCTTCTGAGCGGGGTATATTTGAAACTTGCACCGGTATAGATTTATCAACAGCAAAAAGAAGACCTACACCGCGGCCATCTTGCTTATCTAATCTAATTATTGTTCTACAAATTTGAAATAAGTCGTAACTTTTATGAAACGTTTCTTGAATTGCTAGACATCGAAAGATTGAAAGTACGGAAGTTTTACATACGGGGGCTTAGATAGAATACTTCTTGCATTCCAAGAAATTAAATTAAACATTAAATAAAACAAAAAACGTAAAACAATTACTAAAAATAAAAAAAGGGCTCTTTCTATAAAAGATTTTTTTTTTAAATTATAAATGTTTTTTACAACTTCTTGACTCAATTTTTTCTTCACAGAATTGTTTGGACTTATCTTTCTTGATTGGATAAATCTTGTACGACTCTTTCTTGGAGGAAATCTAGAAATTGATCTAGCTGGATTCGAACATGTTCGCATACATTCTTTCATGAATGAGAACATTTGTTGGACCTATTGATCTTGTCTAGCATGTATCGCTAGTAATTTTGCTTCAAATATATAGAAGCCATCTCAGTCACTGCTTTTTTTAACAATATCAGTCATTTCAATTTTATTCGTCAAGAAAGGAAGATGACTTTTGGTTACATTGAAGTAACTGGTTTTTAACGATTTGTTATAACGTCTTCTCGCCTCAATAAATGGAAAGTGGGTCATGCTTTTAAAATGTAAGAATTTTTTTTCTTCAAGCCTCGTAGGGCAGGAAATGTCATTAGCTGCATGATTTCGATGACAGTTTATACACACATTTAGGTGTTTCATTGGCACAGTTAGAGTCTTTATGGGATATTCCACCATTTTTACATAGGAAGACTTCTTGTTTGCTTATTTTCGTAGGGTGAGTGTATTTACAGCATTTTCCGCAGTGACGAACGTTATCAATAAAAGGAGAAATTGGAATGATGGAATAGAATAAGTTAATTGTTTTAGGTAGATGATGTCCAATGACGCTCACTAAAATATTTTCGCTCAGTTCTTCAGAATTCTTTTTTGTAAATCTTTCTAAGCTTAATATAGTCAAACCATTTTGTGCAATTTCTTCAGTAACAAGATATAAAAGGTTTTTCTACATTTATTTCTTTTACAAGAAATATTGAAGAAATGTATTCTGATTGAAACATGGAGTTAACATGCATTCCAAGAATGTTGTTTATCTTGCTTATTTCTATAGCAATATCTGGGCAATTAGTTTCGAATAGAAGCTTACCTTGACGAGTGTGTTGAATTTGTATTATTTTCTTGTGATTCTTTACAAGTTGAATTAGTTCTTGCATTAAGTGTTGTAAGGTTTTTTGGAATAGGTGCAGTACCATCAGTGAGAGACAGGAAAATGAAGAACTTAATAATACGATTTTCCGCAGCTAACTGGATTAGTTGTGGAATAGAATCTTCAATAGTCAATAATCTTGAAGTGTTTATTTTTGGAATGGGCAAATCACTATCCGTATAAATCATTTCAATCTCTGCTTCGGTTATTTTGAATCCATAATAATAATAAAAAGAATAAATTAAAAATTTAAATTATAAAAATAAAAGAACAAAAATACTCAATCTTAGTCAATCAATCACTAAGCCAAAGTCAGACGATAATTTCAACACGAAAAAGGAGAAAAAATGTCAAAGAAAACACATTAAGTAATGACAAAATAGAGTTCAAAATTTACGTATTTCGCAATTTAGAACAATCTACCATTTTTGCAAGGGGAAAAAAAAAAATTATTAGTTAAAAATTTTATGCGAAATTTTTTTTTGTTTAAAACGATAAGGGCTTACTAAATAGAAAAACAAAGGTAAAAAGAAAAAAAAAAACTTATAGAATTTTTTTTTTATCAAATTATTGTATGAAATGATCTGTAAGATTTCTGAAATCTTCTGTTCATAAATAAATATTGCTTTTTCTGCGCTGGGGTGTCTATGACAACCTTTTTTTTTTTTTTTTTTTTTTTGGTTTCTAGTAATGAATGGAAATATGATATAAAGATTATTTTTTTCAGAAGAAGAAAAATAGAATATTTTTTTCAATGCAATATATGTTTAATATCTGAATATTTTCATATGAAAATGTATCATTTTGAAAAAAAATATTGGTATTAGCAAAATCTTTTAATTTATCCTTTTTGTGTAGAATTAAAACTAGTATTGAAATAATGTTAATTAATTACATTCACATTGAAGAAAATGTTTCTCTCTATTTTCCTACCTTTCATTAATATCTGGCTGCTTATTAGTTAAAATGTATTTTACAAAAGAATTTCACAGCTAATTATAATTTATAATAATCAGTGAATGAACTTATTTTGTTTCTATATATATATTGCATAATTAACGATATTAACTGAAGAATGTATCATTGATAATGTTAAAAAGCTTGATAACAAAATGAATCATATTTGAAATTAGAAAATTTTCCTACTTTTCCATGTTTCTAATTAAATTTTTGGTTAAAAAAGAAGTCTCTTAACACAAGTATTATTATCCATGAAAAAGTTATATGGATACTTAAAATGCGTTTTCCTTAATATTTGTTTGCCTTATTAACAAATAAAGCACCACCATTAAATTATTTTTTAATGATAGTGTATTTTTGTTGTTTAAGCCAGACAACAGCATTGGTACACGAGCAAAATACAAAATTGCACGGCATAATATCATCACTGCACTCACTCCCGTTTCATCGCATAGAAAAAAAAAAAAAAAAAAAAAAAAAAAAAAAAACTTAAATCCAGGCAATATGCCATAAACTCATCACACCGTGCACTTCAACTGAACGGGCAAGGATACTGCAGCCACACTCCGGCCAGGGTGACAAATAGTGCACTGTTCCATGCACTATTGCTCAACAGGGCTAGCTGAGTTTCCATCGGTTCAAAGTTGTTAACTCAATCACCGCCCCAGTGTTGAATTGCTCCTATGGAATATTTGCAGATGTAACTTTTTATCTGCTTATAAAATCTAAGAGAAATTGAATTACAAATCTGATTAGAAATTATTATCTGATTAGGGCTGCCTTAAGGGGATAGTAGAACAAACAAAAATATTATCTAAAGGTTTACAACAAATTACAGCAACAATATTTATTGGAGTTGATCTGACAAATGTCAGATCTTTAAAGAGGCTAAGCCATAACAGCAAACATTTACAAAGAGTTTGAAATGCTGTAAAAAGCAGAAAAACGCTTGAAACGCATTACGGTTACCCTGCAGGAATTTCACTTGAATGAGCTACACACGAAGTGGCTAATTGTAAAGCCTGATTACATTAACTATATATTTATGTGGATAGTAATGAAAAATAAATAATTTAAATTTTTTAATAACATTTTAAAATATTTTTAAGTCAATAAAGTTTGATGGTTACTTTCGATTTTAAAAATATTACTTGAAAACAATTAATTTTGTGTGTATACACAGAACAAGCCTTTTTAAAGTTTCGTTAAATATTGGTACATTTTTTGTTGGATCGAAATGCGTCTATTTACAGAAATGAGAAAAAGTTATCAATAAAATACAATTTCTTTCCAAGAAGTAATTTAAGAACTGTTCGTATAAGAAAATGCCTTTCATTATTACAATTAATCTAGATAACGAGATAGATATTTTAGCCAGTATTATCTATTTTTAAATATAAAATTATTATCTATACAAAACTTTAAACACACGTGTCACATGTATTTGAATATCATTAATTAGTTTTTGCAGGATGTATCAAGACTACATCCGTTTTCGAACTTCTTGCATTTCATCATAAAATACATTCAAATTAAAATGTCATTTCCGATGAGTAGACTCAGTACATCTTCCAAAATCTATTTCTGCGCCTTCTAAGGATTTTAAAAACACTTTTTAGAAATGCTTATCAGTATGACTAAAAATTTAGATTTAATCATTAAAGTTAAAAATAATATTTTTTCATCATTTCAGATCTAAAAGCTTAAAATTAAACTCAGCAATTATGTTTTAATATTAAAAAATGCATGATGCCTACGAAATCCCTGTTTATAAGGGAAAATTTTGCTCATATAAATAACGATATTTAAAACTATTTCATATGAAGGAAAAAAAATATCTATCAAAACGTTCATGAAGAATTTATACAACATTCTGAATCATTTTGGGAAGAATTTTTCTCACAACCAAATTTATCAATGCCGTAAACATTTTCTTATCTTTCGATATTAAAATCTTTAAGCTTATTTTGCCAAAATATTATAGTTGCGATGTATATAAATATGAGAATTTTATTCATAAAACTGAACAAATATGATTTTGAATTTAAAACTTCGCAAATTTAGTTACTATTATAAAGTACATCATTGATTTGTTTATTAAAAACAAAACATAATTTACAGCAATAAATAGTTAATCATTTAGAATAAATGTAAACAATGATTCACGTCTCTTTCAAATAGCTGTAAATTTCAATGCATATATCAGTTGTTTTTAGTTTTACTTCTATATATGTTTCACAAAATTACGTTTGACATAATTTTATTGTTTAAATATAATCAATTGAAATTAATGTATGTAATTTCAATGCGCGCGCGCGCTCACACACACACACACACACACACACACACACACACACACACACACACACACACACACACACACACACACACACACACACACACACACACACACACACACACACACACACACACACACACACACACACACACACACACACACACACACACACACATTTAATGAATAAATAATGTGTTCAAACAATTTATTTCTACAGAAAAAAAAACTTTCAAATGTGTTTTGCATAACTATTTTACTTTTATGGATTATTTAATTTTAAATACAGGTTCAAACTAAAGTAACATATTTAAAGAACTTCGTTAAGAATAATCTTCTCAATTCTAATTATTCTCTAAAAATGCATAGAACTCAAAAAAAAATTTTTTTTGGAATGCCAAATACTTTTTATTTTTATTCACATTTCAGAATCTCTTTTTAATTGAATTGCATCAGTAGTAAAAATATTCTGTATATCTTTCTATGTAATTTTAATCGATTGCTATTATTAAAATGATGAGAAATTTGACATAATAAGTTAACTAAATGTTTTAAGAAAATTTATCTAGAGTTTTCTTATAACATTTAGTTAAGTTCACAAAAAGTAGTCTAGAATTCTGTAGAAAAAATACTTCTTATATATAAATATATATATATATATATATATATATATATATATATATATATATATATATATATATATATATATATATATATATATATATATATATATATATATATATATATATATATATATATATATATATATAATATATGTATAGAATTCATTATCTTAGGTATACATTTATTATATGTATTGATAGATTTATGGACACTTATAATATTACATAATATATTTTTTAAGTTTGAGATTAAATTTTGTGTTATTTCACATTTTTAATCCATCTTCATATTTTCATAACTATGCTCTTTTTATCACTCTTCCTTTCTTTATGTGCTTAAATATTAAAATAATTTTATTTATCATCAAATCAATTTAATACTATACATGGCATTTTATAATTAATTGATATAATATTGTGAATTTTTGTATGAGTTTTATGTTCTTCTATTATTCTTCCTGTAATTTATGGTTGAAAGTACAATACCAATGAAAATATATTTATATTAAAATTTATGGATGTCAAGAAAATTTTTTATTCTAAACAATTTTTAATTCATTATTGAGAAAGAAATCATTTTATTTAATACAATTAAATTTCAATGATTCAATAAAGTTTCGTTAATAGAAAATAAAGAATGATTTTTTTCTTTTCCTATTTTTTATAAAATTTATTATGAGTATATGAATAATTTATGTTATTTATAAATAATTGTTATTAAGTTTGGGGATACAAATTTTAAGAAATATTTGGGATTAAAGAAATTTTACATTTATAAAAAGCGACACGCAATGAGACAATTTAGTGATAATTACTTTAAAATTATAACTGATAGATTTAATTTAAAATTTAGAAGCAATGGGCATTTTATTTTTACTTTCCGCAAACACATTTGAAGAGGTAGATTCTTGGAAAAATTCCGAGTTCAGTTATTGATGTTAATTACTTAAAAACACGTAGGAATTTTTATTCAAGTTTAGCAATACTTTTTTGACATTATAACTTTTGTAATCAGCGAAGTGTATATAAATTATAGTATGCTAATTGTTTGATGCATACCAAAGAGTAATATATTACAGTTAACAGCTAATTTATATAATCTTATATTATATATATTTTCTTAGTATAACTGAGGAACATTTACAAGATGCTAGATGACAGTATCATTAATAAATAGGAAATTATTATGATTTGTGTTCATAATATTATGTATATATATATATATATATATATATATAACATGTAGTGTAAAATTCCTTTTTAAAGTTAATTAAAAAATATGACAATTAGAGGAAAAATAAAATTCTAATTTGTTAAAATTTAAAAAATAAATTTATACGAGTACCTAAAATTTTTCACCTAATGATACAGAGATTATTTTCTTATACATATTTAAAAAATCAAACATCTATTAATGGGAAACAAGGTGTTGCAACTTCATTTATCTCTATTAAATTATATTTATAAAATGATAATTTTCTTTCCATTGAATACTATACAAAATTTCATCGTATGAGAATAAACTTTTTAATATGGTGTATTTAAGAAATATGCAAAAAATGACATTAAGTTTTATTGCGAACCAGTAAATAAGACAATAAATTTTGTTCTTTGTGATTTTTACTCTTGTGTTTTAAATATTTGAAACTTCAGGAAATAGGTTAAATCAATTCTCAGCTATTTTTTATAGTTTTCAAAAGTAGTAAAATTCGAGTCTGTTCTTAAATTGAAAGGAGCTTAAATAAATAAATAATACATGTAGAAGAATTTTACTATAAATAAAAAATAAAAATTGATATTTTTAAAAAGTGTCTGACATTGGAAATTAAATTTATGCATACTTATATGACAAATTCCAAATATTTCTCGCTTATATTGAGAATAAAATTCAAATTTTAATTTTCCTCTGCATATATCAGAATATTTTTTTTTTATTTTTGAATAATTTAATTTTGAAAAAGAAGATAAAAATTAAATCAATATTTTCTAAGATATGTTCCTGTTTTTTATGAAGCATTTTTCGTAGCAAAGTTTAACTATTCTCGCGATACGCTATTGATATTTCAACTGAATTTAATCATATTATGTAAAAATGCATCTACGCGTTTCCCTTTTATTTGCAGAAAGAGAAATTGAAACTAATCTGATAAAATTAGATCTGCTACTTCTACCATTTCCAATACAGGAAAGATATTTTTTCATTCGAAAGGTTCTCAAGAATTGCTAGGATGAATATATTTGCATAACTCTCTTATTTTCTGGATTTAAATATTTAAAGGGTTATTTTATGGAATTTTTTTTTGGAAGAGGAACTAATTTCTCTTTATATTTGCATAATTGTTTTCCTTTCTTGTAGATGAAAGCATTTTTCTAAGTTAATAAGTGAACTATAATAACTGATAATTATTATGATAATCTTTTATTAAAGCATACCATAAAAACTTAATAAAATATTATATTTTGTAAGAAAACTGAAAAAATTAGTTTTTCTTTTTGTAAATTTAAGAAAAGCTCAGCTGTTTTTTCTTAAATGAAATAATAAACTATAAAGCGTAATATATTAGGAATTAATACTTACTAATATTATGAGTTAGACACTCAACATTTTTTCCTCGAATCTCAGAAATTCCAGAAAACTTTTAGCGATTTAAAAACTCCAATCTAAGATTTTTATTGCTTCGAAAGCAATCCAATAACCAGATTCTTACATTTTGATTATATTTCTAAAGTTATTGTTGTTTTTTTATTAGAATTAAAAGTTGGCATCTAATAAACATCTTAGTTACTATAGTTCTAATTGTAGCTTTTAAAATAATGATAAAGTGATTTCATTGAAGAATAAAGCAAGCATTTCTCAGAGATTTCTGAGAAATATTTGCTTTATTACTCTCAGAAATCTAAGAAAATATAAAACAAATACTTCTTAGAGATTTCTGAGAAATTGTTGTTTTATTTTTCGTCTCATTTATATATAATTAAAATTTCGCAATCAAAAGATTGTAAATATAAAATAATATCTGCTTATAATTATATAATTATATTTACATAAAGTTTCATAATGATATGTGGGAAATCTTAAAAGTTTGTCTGGAGAAGAAAAAAGTTAAAAGAAGTCCATACTATTTTGGAAAAAGAAAGACCAAAAGGGCGATAAATGCTGTTGTAAGAGTTTCATAACACATAGGATATATATATATATATATATATATATATATATATATATATATATATATATATATATATATATATATATATATATATATATATATATATATATATATATATATATATATATATATATATACATGTTGTTGTTACTAATGACACTTGGACAAGCCAAGCTCGCTATGCCTTGGCTATGCGAATTTAAGTTAAATGAGAGCGTCTTTTGTTTAATCAGAGAACCATAATGGTGAAAGTACGACTTTTGCTCTTCAAATACTCCAATAGATGGCAGCAGCAGAGGATATACTCCCTCAATTTCGGCATTCGTCTGAAGGAGGAGTAAGTTTCTCCAGATCATTGCACCCATGGTTACTGCTCAACGACCGACTACAGTACTTTCGATTCCACAGATTTAACGAGCACGTATATCGCATGTACTCGGTGGGTCTTTGACGGCATTGGGAATCAAACTACACCTTTCCAGATGGAAGGCCGATACTCAAGCAACTAAGCTACCACGGCCTAAATATACATACAAGTGGTTATAAAAAAACAATATAAATAACGATGAAAAATAGCACTATATAAATAGAAACCTATATTCTGGTAGTATGTGGTAACTTTATAGTAGTTCTGTAAGTCTTGGAGTTTTTTCAAAAGTTTAAAATGTTAAACCTCTCCTATTTTAGAAGAGGCCAGATTCAAAGAATTTGTCCTGATGGAGCAAGTGTGAACCACATATCCGAAATTTAAGTCGTTTTCAGAGGTACGTAATCAAAAATCATGACAGCTTGCTCGCAACGTGTCAATATCGGCAAATTAAAATAGTGAATACAAAGAGAAGTAGAGTGAAATATGTCGACGGGTATTGAAGTAGATAGTAATGTCTGAAAAGTGAACAAATACTGTAAAAATAATTGCATATCTCATTTAGAATCCAAAGTTTCTTTTGTCAATGATTACAGTTAGAAATCACCTTTACAAACACAGTATTTGCGCCAGAACAACAGTTCCAATTCAATTTGTCACAGATGTTAATGCCACTGCGTCTACAGCGGTATCACATTCACGAAACCCAGTGGCTTTATGAATGAAAGAAAGTGGTCTGATGAATCATCTGTCATATTTTCACCTACAACAGGACGAGAGCATGTTTAGAGGACACCTGCGCAATTATACGATCATGATTGTCTTTTTCTAGATGATAAGGATAGAAGTTATGAGATGAGCAACCAGTTTTTTGCTGGACCAATCGTCATCTTGAAAGAAACGATCATTGGAGAGAATATAGAGAAATTTTACCGGAAAAGATTCATTCTATGATGCTAATTTTGTTTTCTACAGGAAATGGTATTTTACAGGATGATAATTCACATATCCATTCACATCGGGACTTAGTAATGGTCAGATTAACACTAGAAAGAAATTAAATAACTTTCTTGGCATGAATAGTTAATTGACATCAATATAACTGCAACATAATGGTCTATATTAGAATGTTAAATACGGAATCAGTATCGTCCATCAACAACCTCTCCAGAACTTTCACAATATATATATATATATATATATATATATATATATATATATATATATATATATATATATGAAAAAAATCTTCGATATTCCAGTATTTGGAAAATGTTCTACGGTCATGAATTACGAAAACAAAAGATGGTAAGGTGGAAACTTAATATTGTTGAACCAGCGGAAATTATTGCTTTAAACATAAATATTTTGAAAGGATATAATATAAGATTATTTATAAACTATGATGACAAGCATGTCTATATTTGCTTCAATTCAACACACTCGTATGTTTTAAAAGCACTCCTTAAAAATGTAGTCATATTCTTTACTTTCATCACAAAGCAATATCTTTCGTTCTTCTACAACATTTCTCCCAAATGAAAAAGTCAAATTTATCAATTCTTTTATTTTTGTTGATTAGTGACACATGACTAGAGATGTACTTTTGATACTATTTGATCTTTAGAATGTGTGTTGTATATAATTAACTCACACAAGCACCTTTTTTTTTTCTAAAGATGATTATAAAACTAACAACTATAGTAAGTTTAAATAAATGTTTTCAGAATTGAATAAATTCCAATTTTTCCAATTTTTGTAATACCGCAAAATCGGTATCATCATAGCCAGTTATTTTTTCCATCGTTTTTTTTTCCAATGGTAGGTGTCAATCTGATGTAATGTCCCCTTATACCCAAGGAACAGGCCAGAAACAGCCACCTCTTTGGCGCCGAAGCGTTGCCCCTGGTGCAGCAGAGGGGGTGGGCCACCATCGGACCCTCACACAGGCCATAGGTGCCCGTTTATAGAGTAGGCACCCTCCATACCTCTTTAACATAAAAGGAAAGGACTAAGACAGGATAGAGATAGAGAAAGTACATCCATGCCTGAACCGGGCTCGAACCCAGGACCTCCCTTGTGTGAATGAAGTGTGAATGGTTCCTACCTTATAAACGAGTCTCTATGGCATGTGTGAGGGTGCCGGTGGCCCATCCCCTGTGGTGCACCCGGGCCAACGCCTCGGCGGCAAAGAGTTTGCTGTTTCTGGCCGGTTCCTTGGGTATAAGGGGACAATACATCCCGATATACCCCGACCATTGGAAAAAAAATATCTTATCATAAAATAATATTTATTGAAGCATTTCAAAGTACTATAAATAAAATATTTATGCACCTATAAATTGATCACATGTTTAAGTGAATATGATAAACAACATTTAAATTAATATTATATTGTTTATATTCATTGCTTTCCATTATAGCCCACAGAAGAATCCTGTTACGTTTTCAGACGTACACACTTATTATGAGTGTTATAAAATGTAGCAGTTTTTTAACAAAAATGTTTATCAATGAAAATATGGACAAATATTGCAATCTATATACATTTCCTTCAAAAAAAGTTATTTTATCTTATAAATAAAAAATTATTATTACAAATTTTCATTTCAAAATGGCCCAAGAGGTTTAGAAGATTTCTGATTGATTTTTTAAGATTTCTATATCCTCTTTCTCTCCTTTCAGATTTTAAGATCTATTTGTAAACTGTAGAATGACATATGACCTTTCCTTATTTAGTATTTTAAATGATTTCTTTAATTTTAGCTATTTGGTCATTAATGGTTCTACACGAAAAGTTTCTAACGACTAGCTTCTACACGAAAAGGTGAGGAGTCCGCTTTACACGAATAAGGTGTCGCAACTTTTTCCCTTTCAGGACATTTCTTAATTTAATTGAGTGGTAAGCTTTAGTTGAAAGTTCTTGTGAGTAAAATTTCTAAGATGTTCGTCCTTAAAATGACTTTAATGTACCAGAAAATTTACTTATCAAAAATATTACCACACTAAATATTTAGTGTGCCAGCTTTAAATGGATTTCTAAATAAAATTTTTCATTAGAGATATTAGATTAAAATAGCTAATGTGAAAGGTTTGATCACATGTAATGTAGAAGGTTTACATAGCTAAAAATGTATTTTTAAATTTTTATTCTAAAATTTAAATAAATCGTTTAAAGAAATTAATTTTAAGAAAATAATTGTAAAAAATATATAATGCTTGAATTTTGATTATATGATAAATATTTTTAGAAGATAACAGGTGATATGGCTATGCTATACGTAAAGTTTATAAGGAAGCACGGTTTCTCATACTCATTCAAACTTTTTGGATGCATATAACATAACGTAAACAACATTTAATTTGCATAACCTACATATGATATCCATGATAATTATTTTTATGAAATCTAGTAAAATGAATAAATTTACAAAAATCATCGCATTTTATATTTGGTATTCAATAAAATGATGAAAAGGTCGCTGTGTCTTGACTAAGAAGGGAGTGTTTTTCATCAATGGAAGGTAGTGACCTCTATACCCGACTTATCGAAGATCCACCATATTCACTAAAGGTGATTAGGGCATGTAAAATATGTGATAGTCCACCAAGTAAAATGATACCTCTGGGGTTAGTACGTCAAGTCATGTAGTCATTTACTTGGTTTCTACTAAATTATCAATATTTAGTTATCTTCTAATGTTCCGAATGACTGAATCAAAGTGTAAAATTTCTTTCCTCAATGTAAGTTATGAATACTTAGAATAAAAATGCAAAACCGGTTGCCATTACTTACTTAAAACTAAGTAAGTAACACAAAACTAATCTATCATTTTGAATTCTATTTTAAAGGAGACTCCATAATTGAAAACATATAATCACAGGTAAAGAGGAGAGGAATTTTTTTTAGGAAGGATTAAATTTCTAGGCAATCATTTTGGTTGCACATTTAAAACAGCTTTTTCATGTGGTATGACTTTTTTTTTTACTTATTTTGTATAATTTCCCAAATTTTACCAGTAATTTTATTTATAATATTGAAGCTTTCAAACTAAAGTTTATTTTCTTTACAGTTATATATATATATATATATATATATATATATATATATATATATATATATATATATATATATATATATATATATATATATATATATATATATATATATATATATATATTATATATATATATATAATTATAAAAATACACTAGAAAAGGATTTTATAAATAAAGAAGAATTCTTCACGTAAGCTGCACTTTCTTTATTTATCAAATTTTAGTTACTTGTAGTTTAAAATGCTATATTAATAATAGCTAAATTAAAAAATTGCTTAAAAAGATATTTGAACAATAATATTATTTTTTAATTGATCTTTACATTGGCAAAATTTTAGTTTGTTATTGTATATTTATAATCATAATAAATGCAATAACTGTCCTCCAATAAGAATTGTTATGCATAATTTTAAACGAACCAGATAACAATTACTCAGATATCTACTACATAACAAACATCTAGATAATAATAAGGGACTGTAAAGGATTTTAGATCTATTGTGATGGCATGGGAATTGTGTATGGTATCCCCGATAACTTTTGAGATGAATTTGACAGGCGACAAATACGCAAGATTTTTACGCAAGCAAGTTAGATCGTTTGCACACTTTCAAGTCCATGGCTATTTTTACAGACTAGACAATTCCAGTAAGGTAATAATGGAAGTGTTCATTTCTTAAGCCTGACACGTTCAGAGTTTTTTTTTTTGTTGTCGAATCTCCCCAAGATCTCTTTTTTATTTTTGATAATTATCTTTATATTTACGAAAAAATGTCGAAATTTCTACCTTTCGTTTTAAACTCTTTACTTTAATTTCCATTCTTTAAAACTAAATTTTAGTTTCATCATATTAATCTTGACTCATGTATAAGATAACGGCTCAATATATGTTCCAACTGTGAATATCAAGGTCAAGTATTATTCTCTCCAAGTCAGTGTTAAGAGTGGTTCTAATAATTTCTTCCATTCTGCTGGTCAAGGTTTGAGGCTATAAAAGCCCAATTTGTAAAAGAAAAAAATAGAACGTATAGCCCTATAGCAATGACTATCGGTATATTCTTGAAAAGACATTTACATCAAATTAACTATTTAGTTTTTTTATTAATTGTAATATATTTTTATGCCAGATTATTAGTCAAGCGCTATTGTTAAAATTATCTTTTTCTTCAACTTCTATTTTTGCTTGGCATCAAATATATTCCTCAATATTTTTCTGCCAAAATCAATACAATTTTTTTATCATTTTAATGATTATCCCTGTCCCAAATTCATGTGTTACAACAAACCTAATACGGTCTTTGTTGATAAATATCTTTATATTTAGGAAAAACTTTGTAGTTCGCAAAAATATCTAGATTTTATAAACCTTCTAAGTCCAAATAAAATTCATTTGTTAGGTTCTGTGGAATCTAGATTTCAGAAAAAAGGAGGACAAAGAGAAAAAAATCGATTCAGAGTCATTAAGACAAATATCACTATACCAAACTATTAAGAATTTTATTTCCATATAATGATCTATGTATCTGTTTCTGAAAAGAACTTTCTTTTTATTTATAATTAAATCCATTCGATTTGCTGCATACTTAAAGCTAGGAACGCATTACTAAAGGATGAAAAATTTGGACACTATGACATTTATTTTTTTCAGAATAAGCCTGAAGTTATTCTGATCTAGGATCCATGGCTATGGATATTTGAATCACAAAAGAACAAAAAAAATTATATCAATAGAAGAATAAGTATATTTATATATAAATTATGTGTTTTACAAATTCGCTTTATTATATTTATTAAAATTTCTAAAGAAGAATAAAGAAAAATTGCGATTTATTAAAATCTCAGATATGTTTAAATTATTGTATTAAAATTAATGCAATAAAATATAACGCAAGTTTACATTTAAATATTAAAAACTATCTCAAATTTAGTGAACTGTTAAAAACTATCTCAAAAATAGTGAAATTAAGGATTATAAATAATGCATTTGAGATATGGAATCATTGTATTTGACGGAAAATTGTTAAAAAAGATTATTTTTATACTCAAACGTTTCTTTCCATATCGAAACTATAATTGCTTTAAAACGTTATAGTTACATTTTACATTATAGGTATTTGAAACATTTGAACATGCTATCAGAAAAATATGTAAATTTTATGGAACACGCAATGCACCAAATTTTGCAAACGATATGAAATGCTTTGCATTCTGGAAAAAAAAATTAAAATATAAGGAAAGGAATCGACAATAACTGTTGATGTATGTAGCAACATAATCTTCTTGTAAATTGTTTTCTACCCCGGAAAAATCTGCACCTCTAAGAGTGCAAAGCCATCAAAGAGTGACGGGATTTCAATAGATAGACAAGTACATCGGAAGAAAAACGGTTGTGGCAAAAGTGATTGGAAGGAAAGAATATGACATGTTTCATGGTGTCAGTGATGCCATAGTGACGTCACTGCTTGTCGATTGGCGCAAACAAAGGCTTGCACTAGTGATTCAGCATAGCACTTTCATTGACATTTTGAGCCAGTAGAAAATGCTTCTATGAAAATCAGAACTATTATTTGCTGATTTGCATTTCAGAACCTACATTTATGGTGTCTTTAAAAAGGCTGTAATTGAATCAAATGTGTAAATATTTCAGTTCACATTGGTATCGAGATAGAGTCACTTGGATTTTAGAGTGGTATTGTAGTGTTTTCAGATGAATCACACTTTTATAAATAATGCTATTCTCATAAGCATCTTCACTATAGTTAATGAAGTATTATTAGTCTCGAAATGATCTTGGGACAAATTAATTAAATCTAGAATTGTAGATATCAAGCTGTTACACAACATCCTATCTCAATTCACTATTATCTGCTACTGTAGAGTATCACGAGTTCACGTTATTGGCTATACAACTGCTTAAATGTATGGGATAACGTGTTGCACTATATAATATCCCCTTTTCCTCAAGGAATTCGAATACTATTATCGGTCAGATAGCACACAAAATGAATAAACCAAGATGTTTGGAAAAGTATCAAGATTATTTCCAAGTCATTTATTTTCCCTATCTCTGAGTAATCGAAAATATTTGGGATGTGAACAGCATAGGCAGCCCTGCTATGTTTTAAAGATGAACTGTGGTAAATAGTTGAAACAATGAACAACTAATGTACATAGCCTTTGAGATTAAATTTAGAAATTTTGCTGAAGTTATTGACAACATTTGGTCTAACAAATTATTTAACATACTATACAATCACTTTATTTATAAGTGTACCATGTCGTAATAAGCATAAACTATTGATTGAAACTTTCTTTCTTTGTATTGATTTTCATCACTTTCAGGGATGCATTGTAGATGATGCATTTTAAATTTTATTTTGTATGTTTTGACAATGTTGCTCAAATTGAATGTATTGTAAATTTGAAAACTATGAATAAATAGCTGATATATTATTTTTCTCAAATAGTAATTTAATTTAAAGTTAATATATTCGTTAAAAAATTATTGAAAATGTTTGACCTTTAAAATTGGTAGAGGTATGGTAAATACTCTGATTGTCTTGTTGATAGACAAAGAATGATAAAAAAGTTTGAAAGAAAATAGTTTTATTTTTGTCAAAATACCTGAATATATTGTATAAATTATATCTCTCAAGAATTCTTTATTTTTTTAACCATTAAATTGAGTAATAAAGTATTAATAATTAGGATACTTAAGCTATTTCTAAGATAGCGCATCCAATTTAGATTAAACATTTTGCTTTTAAAGTTTATTTAAATGAAAAACCAAAATTTACTATCGTGTGATTTTTTTCTTTACTTAAATATGATGGTATCTATGAAAACTGAATGTTTATATAAGAGAGAAAAAAAGGAAGCAAATGTGATCATAACATTGTCGAAATAATTCAAATACTTTCTTTTTGATTTCTTAATGGCAAAATATAGTGTGTGTGTGAATGACATTTATTCAACTCACAATAAAACATCACTGCTTGTGAATAAAAGGAAAGAAGGAATTATATTAATTTTAACTGAAAATGTTTAAAGACTGCAAAACTCTTTTATTGTTTTTATGATAAAATTTGCAAGTTTCATGCAAGCCTGTAATTGAATTTGGTATTTAATACTTAACGTCTTAATTTTTAAAAGCTTAAAAATGAATAATTTATTAAATCAATATTCTGAAGAACATCAAATTGTACAGTTCATTCTCTTTCTGATCTCCATACCATAATATACGGCAGCTTAATATAAAGTGAATATATTTTATATATGATTTCCAGTGTGTATGCAATATATTTAATCTATTTTCATTTAAAACTTAATAAATTTCGTCCAATTTTGTTACATTTTTCACGCTTCTTTACATTAATGTAAATAACAAATTATTACTGCAAGCTAATTTCAATAATACGTATTACAGGAAAACTGTAGTTATTCGATTTCTCAGATTAAAATGGAACACTTGATCTTTCATCATAATATTTTATGATGAAAAGACTAATAGCATGCCGTTTATTTGCTATACACGCATTACAAGCAAACACATTTCAAATTTAACAAAATACACTTCACGAATTTATCTCTTATCCCGAAACTCAAATAAATACAATTTCTAGATTAGTCACGGCATTTAATATTTGAAAAGAAAAGCCTGAAGACGACACAGGGACAATAGATTTAATTAGCAATAACATTTCTTCCCACTTTCACGTCTATTGAATCCTTTCATGCAAAGTGAAATTTCCTAGACAAAGGTTCCTGAAAAATAATTACGAGAAATGCCGATGTATTCTTTAAGTACGCAATCTTGTTAAAATGATAAAAATAAGAGTGGAGTTTCGTGTTTTGGTATTTAATTTCCTCTTGATTGATTTATTCAGATGCAGTGGACCATAACTGAATCTAAATAATGTTTACTTAGTGTGAGATAGTATTATTCTTTTAAGTTTATTTTTCTTTACTACTGAATAAATAATTTTTAATTTAACATAATATGTATTATGCAGTTTCATTTTCATTTTAAAAAATTACGTTCTGTGAAATATTAATTTGTTTGCCATTTGAAGCAATCTCAATTTGAGCAAATAAATATTTTTATTCGGATTCATAAAAGTAATAAATTTTTGAAGCATGAAATTCGTGAAGTAAGTCAATTTTGTAGACATGCTTGAACTCTAAATTAAACTTTTTTAAAGATATGAGGATGATAATTTTTTGATATTGCCATATGGTAAAACCCTTACATAATATTTTTTAAAATAGTGTTTAAAATGCAAAAATCTTATGCAATTTGAAACATATTTGAAAATAAATTAGAAAAAGTTTATTTAAAAAGTATGTGAACTATTAAAACGAAGAAAAATAATGAGAAAAATTTACGAGTCCAAGTTTTAACAATTCTAACAATTAAATTTTAAAATTTAATCCTTTAATGGTTAAATTCTTTCATTGCATAAACTTTTACTAATGCTTTTAATATTTACTAACTTTTATTGTAAAATACTTTTGATGTTTACTAACATTTATTGTAATTTTAGTAGGCAAATTTTATTTCTGAAATCACTTTTGCTTGTTTCTGCTTTCTTCGAGTATACAAAGCTTCAAAATTCCAGGTAAATGAAAAAAATAGGTGGTTACGATTTTAAAACTTTACTTAAATGGGAACATTTTATTGAAGATGTGTCAATTTACTTTTTAGTTATGTTCTCAATATTTACTATCAATTTCAACAATTAAATGTTAAATTTCTCTTCAAAAATTACATTATTAATTATATAAATTATATTATTTATTATTTTATCTGATATGGCGTCTACTTTAAAATTTCCACAGTTTCATAGAAAAACGCTTGAACAAAGTCGCAACTCTGGATAAATGATCTGTTTACTCTGAAAACACATGAAATGATAACACTAATATAATGAAAAGTTTGCATACACTAAGTTTCTTTATCCAGCATGTCTCCTTTCATAAGATAACTGAGGACTGATGAACATACTTGTTAAATTGTTCATAGTATATATATAGGCCTGAAAGCTAAAAATTACTGTGGTTGTTAAATACATGGGAAATGGTACTTCAATGTTGCAAATTTTTTTTGAAAAATTTATTACCTTCAAACCAAAAAAAAAAAAAAAAAAAAAAAAAAAAAAAAAAAATTGAAGACTAGTCAATTATTAATTTTTGACTTTTAGTTCCAAATTTTAATGAAAAATGTTTTCAGATCAGAAATGTTTTCTGTTTTATTACAAAGGTTGTCCGTAAAATAAGGTTCCCATGGAGCTGCAGACGAGAAGAACGTTGTTATGCGTTATTTGGCGACACTGGCGTGTAGCTTGGCTTCCAGTCCCCGCCCCGGCGAGCTGTCTGCGCACTCATTCTTGGCTTGGCAGCTTTTACAGATGGAGCTCCGACTCCCGCGAGGTGCGAATTATGCTCTGTGATTCGTTTTTTGTGTGCAAAAAACACTACACCAGTGGACATTCATTCCCAACTGTATGAAGTCTACGGTGAAAATTGTATGAGCGTACAACACGTACGCAAATGGTGCAGGAAATACAGTGACGGACGCCCATGACGAACAACGTTCTGGACGGCTTCCGGTTTCGGATGAAACACTTACTACAGTGGAAGAGGCAATGCTGAAAGATCGTAGGGTGACAGTTCAGGACCTTTGCAACATGATTCCTGATGTCAGCAAGTTCTGCATTCACAACATTTTGGCAGATCATTTAGGATATGCCAAGGTTTGTGCAAGGTGAGTCCCGAAAATGCTTACGGAAGACAACAAACGGCAGCATGTTGAAGCGGCCCGCGAATTTCTTCAGGCCTACGAAACCGATGGTGAGGAATTCTTGGACTCTATTATCACTGGGGACGAGACCTGGGTCCACTACACGACACCGGAAACGAAAGAACAATCCCGTTAGTGGAAGCATCTAGGGTCGTCGAAACCCCGGAAGTTCAAACAAACGCGGTCTGCCGGCAAAGTGATGACGAGCGTCTTTTGGAGCAGGAAGGGGTTACTGTTGTACGAATTCACGCTTGCAGGTACAACAATCAATGCGAATCGCTACTGTGAGACGTTGAAGAACCTTTGCCGCGCAATTCAAAATAAGAGGAGAGTCATGCTCACGAAGGGAGTGCGTCTCCATCAGGACAACGCTCGTCCGCACACCGCCCGTGTAACAACCAATCTTATCAACAGATTTGGATGGGATACTGACACACACCCGCTCTACAGCCCAGACATAGCCCCAAGTGACTACCATCTCTTCCCTGAATTGAAGAAACACCTGGGTGGGACGAATTTCACAACCGGAGAAGAGCTGAAAGAAGAGGTTTTACGTTACCTTCGCGGCGCGGCGGAAAACTTCTACGATTCAGGCATAAAGAAGATGGTACACCGCATGCAAAAATGCATTGATATCAACGGCGATTAAGTCGAAAAATAGGGGAAAGTCTAAGCTTTCCAAACATGTATTATTCAATGCCAATAAACATGTTTTTCATTGTGAAAAATCCTTGGGAACCTTATTTTACGGACAACCCTCGTACATTGAATGATTTATAAAGAAATGTTCAAAATTCCAAAATATTGTGTCCCAACCAGAAGAGCTATTTTACTATATAAAATAAAATAAAATTTAAATATTACACATTTTATGTAGCTTATTGAACATAAAAAGTTATATTAAACTCATTCTTATTGATTTTGCAGTTATAAACTTGCAATGTTTGAGCATTTTTTTAAGTGAAGATTTAGAAATAAAGTTAAAACTCTAGAAACATTTTATGTATATTTTAAAATATATGTGAAAATTTTTTTTCAAAAGTATCCTCATAATAATTAAAAAAGTGTATAAATTCTGAAGACTGTTTAAGGTTTAATATTATTAATTTAAAATGATTTCGAAATGAAATTTTAGGCTTTAGTCAAGCAAAATGATATTTACGTGGAACAATTGAAGTTGTAAATATCAAAGTTACTTTTACTTATTTTATATGATATTAAATACTTGATATATATTATAGGTACATATCTTTATCGTTATTAATGATGACTGCTCATCATTACCTATCATATACGAGGGTCACTCTGAAATTTTTGCGATACAATTAGGTTTTTAAAGTTATACTTACAAAATTTTAGGTGTGTTCAAAATAGTCTCCTCCATCATCAATGCACTTTTGTAGACGAATTTTTCACATATTAAATGCCTCAAACCATTCATTTCTTGGAATAGATGAAAAAAATGCATTTATAGCCACATTATTCTCTTTTAAATGAAAACGACGTCCACGTAAGTTTTTTTTTAGATTAAAGAATAACCAAAAGTCGCACATAGCTAGATCAGGTAAATACAGAGGATATTCAATCCCTTTAATTTGTTTTTGTTTAAGAAACTCAACTGTTAATCCGGCTGTATGTAAAGATGTATTGTCATTGTGAAGTATTAGTCCTCTAACATTCAGTTCTTGTAGAATTTCTGGAAGACATTTAATGATGTACCAGTTTGCTGTTATTGTCTTCTGTCCTTCCAACTTGATGGCTTTCATCAATCATGCACTTCTGAAGAAAACGGCATACATCACTTTTTTCAGTGCGCGTTGTTTTTTCACTATTGTCGGCGTGGGATCATCTTCAAAGACCCATACTTTGCTTTCTTCACGCGTTGGAACGTCGAAAAACGGTATGTACATTTCATCACTTGTTATAATTTTACAAATGATACTTTGGCCACCATCATTTAGCAATTTAAGAGTTTCTTTACTGATTCTGACACGCTCCTCTTTTTGGTGATCAGTTTGATTATGGGGAACCCAACGGCAAGCTACTTTTTTCATAAGCAATTCTTCATGAATGATTTTGTGTATGGCTGTGGATCTAATGTTAAGTTCCTTCTGTATCATTTGATAGATACAGTGATTATCATCCATTAACATTTTTCGTATGGCTGTCACATTATCCGGGATTGCTGCCGACGGCGGCCTTGCTGTGTTTTCTTCATCCTGAAGAAAATTGCGACCTCTTCCATATTCTCTAAGCCATCTGAATAGATAATTACTAATATAATCGATTAATAGATGATTACTAATATAATCGTAATTTAATACAGTAGCATGAGCTTGAGAGTCATTACCAAATGCTAAGTGCAACCGTTGAAAGCATTCTTCTTGATTTAAGCCTGCTTTAAAATCGTAAAAAATCATAGCGCGAAAATGTTCTCGCGTCAACTCCATTTTCTCTTCTGTCTAAAATTTATTCTACGCTAAGCAAGTTGAAGTAAGTCAGTAAAAATTGTCTTCTGTGTTAAAATACTTTGTATTTTAAAATTAAACCGTTATTTTTATTTTGTAAATTCTCGTCTGCGCGTATCTCAAAAATTTCCGAGTAACCCTCGTATATAATGGATTAAGTTGGATTAAACTTTAATAAAAAAGGGTGATAACAATTAACTACTAATTTAATCCGAAGAGTTAAAATTTTTAGAAGCACTCTGTGGATATATTCCAAATAGAAAATGGATGTATAAAAATTGAGACATTAATTCTTTTTTGTTATTTTATAACTTAAAAGCAACACAAATTAACTAACCAACTGACAGATGAATTGAAATATGATTTAACTGAATTTCTGGAACCATAAAATAATGCAAAAAAGTTAATTTATCTAATTCTACAAACCTAAAATATTTTGATTAACTTTACTTCGAAATGCATCAGATTTAGGAACACGTGGCTATACATTTATTAAAAACAAGTGAAATATTTTGTTTGTCTTCTTTTTCAGGGACCTATTTTTTAAGATAAAAGTGCTAAATAAAATTATCTCGTTATTTTGAATCATAGTTAAGTAACGAAGTTGATATATCTATACTTGTAATTCTCATATCCACCCTCTTAGAACACGGTTCATCATTGGAAATACATTTGATGATTCAAAATTTTGATGCAAATAGGAGATCTCAGTTTATTGATTTATTGTTAATGTTCTGTACATGAAAACTGATTTTATTCAGATATATAGATAAAGTGAATTCTGAAACATGACATCCATCCATTTGTGAGGAGGGAATCAAACCAACGAACTGTTGAACGGAAGACCTGAGTTCTAACTCTTTAACTGACCACATGCAAAGAATCTTTTCATAATGATCATCTTCAAAGAGATAAGGTAACAAATTGAGTTTAAAAATTTGCTAAAAATTTGATGTTGATAGAACGATGATTGTAAATTCATATTTTTTATATTTGTGAAGCACAATTTATAAACATATTTATGAAAAAGTGATTTATAAAGTGATTGTGTGCAATGAAAATAAATTTAAATAATTAAATAAAAAGAAATATATACAGATATTGGCTTTAATACTTTTTCTCACAAGAATTTATTAAATTTTAACATAAAAGAATATATACAATGGGATTTTCAAAAATATGAAGAACATTTAATATAATTTTAACAGAATATATTAAGAGTTTAAAGATTTCTATTTATGAAATTAACTTTTAAACTTTAAGGGAACCATTTAATCTAGAAACTTTGAATTATTTATTTCCAATGAAATGAATGCACACTTTTCTTAGGAAAATATTCTGTTATATGTTTAAGGAAGAATAATGATTGTTCTTAATAAATGAACATTTCTATCTTTTTAAATAAATAAATAAACAAATAATCTCTTTAACAGGAAAATGTTTCTTAAAATAAATAAATTGCTCTTAAATCTGTACAAATTTGTATGATTCTATAAAATGGTATTAACAAACAATATAATCCAACCGATTTTTTTAAGTTAAATTTTTTTTGCTAAGTAGCTGCTGTATACTAAAATCAGAAAAAAAAAATTATGTTTCTTTTTTTGAAATTTATATTTTAATTGATATGATATTTTTAATTGTTCTAAAATATATGAAGATCAAATATTTCTGTATAATGTTTATACTTTACATAAACATAAATAAAATTTATTAATTTTAACAAATAAAATAGTTAAAAAGTATTTTTAACTGTAAGATTTTATTCATTTACTTGAAAATTTTAGTTTATCATTTAAGATATGCGATATATACAATATATTTAGAAAATTTCTTTAAATATTTCCAAAATAATTATAGATATATTTTGATTAATCACACATTAAATTTTTATAATTAGTACTTAAAATTCTTACGTGTCAGTAAAAGATTTAATTATTATTATCAACATGAAATGTTTGAGAATCATAAATTAATATAAAACAAGATAAATTGATGATATTATTAGCAATATTTAAAAAAATTAATTGTGTGCAGTAATAAGAATATTACTATATATATAAATATTTTGAGCTAATCTCTCTCAATTTTTATTTATACTTAAAAAATACTATTATTCCACTTTGAAACGAAAAAAAAAAAAAAAAAAAAAAAAAAAAAGTAAATTTCTCTTTTTAATATATTCGTAGAATTTAAATATACTTTCAGTATTATAAGTAAAATATTTGTAAGAATCAATAAGAATTCACTTTCATATATCAAAAATATATTCGAATCAGGAAGATTCGTATGCTGACAAACATACAGTAAAAAAAGTATTTTTCAAAGACTTGAACGTAAGAGTCTTGAGAGACGAAGAATATGAAAAATGCTTGTTTTCTTACTAGAACATTCCCTCCAGGGAGATCATTTTGCTATATATACTAAAAAATTTGACAAGCTCAGCAGTTTCAATCGCTTTGTTTTATATTAAAAAATGTCAGTGATACACATTTTTGTAAAATATCTACTGCAACAGCATTTTCTATTTTATGTTTTGAGGTGTATAATTCAAAAGGTATGTTTGTGTTCTACATTCTGAAGTTTTATTTAATCAAGTTTGTTTCCCCGAAGCGTGAAGTACTTGTACTATCTAGTTTATTTCACTAGAAAAATAATTCAGCGAATTCACCATTTAATTTTTTCAGGAACATTTGGTTGTTGAAAGCTTTTTTACACAATGTTAATGTTCTATAGTCCTAACGATTTCAACAAATATTTCTTTAGATTAGGTTCATGTATAATTAATATGGAGAAATAAATAAATGGAATATTTCAAGAATTTTCTTCTTTCCGTTACAATAAATAAGAAATCTCTACTTTTCAACTACAATGCTTTTTTCATTTATACGAAAATGATAGGGATTTCTCATTTATATATGCGTTTTTTTATTTTTTAAATTTGATGCAAATTTTTTAAATAAGGCTAAAATAAGGTGGTATTGCTTACAAAATTATTTCATGTATTATAACAATTACTTAAGTTTATATGTGGCTAAGTAAATAGTTTAAGGTATATAAACTTTTCTAATAAACTAGGTTATTAAAGTTCCCAATAGAGAGAATAAGGTGATGTAATTGATGTTGTCTGTGTGTTGTTACTAATGGCATTTGGAATAGCTAAGCTCGCTCTGCCAACGGCTATGCAAATTGAAGTCAGTAAGGTGTGTCTTTTGTTTAACCAGAGAACCATAAAGTTGAAAGTACGACTTTGCTCTAAACTCCAACGATAAATGGCCCCACCAAAGGATCCATTCTTTCAATTTTGACATTGATTTGGAGGGGGAGGAAATATTCTCCAGACCATTACATTCATGGTAGCTGCTCAATGACCAATTACAGGACTTTTGATTCCACGGATTTAACGAGTACGTGTATCGCCTGTACTCGGTGGATCCTTGTGGCACTGGGAACGGAACTCCACTTTTCCAGACTGAAGGCCTATGCATTAACCACTAGGCTACCACGGCCGGTATTTGTTAGAGTATTTAAGTATCAATTTATCTCTGCTTTTACCTTCTTTAAATAATAAATTCTTTTGACTAGGCTCAATGCACGCCCTCTAGTGATTAAAAGGTGCATATTCTGATCATATGTTTTTCTGCCTTGTTTAGGAGTGTATGCTTGGAAATATTCTTAATGACATTATTTTATTTTAATTATGTGTTGTAATTGCCTACCGTAAATTAATATGTCTGTTTGTGCACTATTGTTTTTTTTTAATTCATTTTATATCTAAAATTTGGTTCTAAAATACAAACATAAAAAGTAAATGACTTAATGAGTATTTTCAGACTACTACAAAACAGTTAATGAGGTCTTATTAAATTAAGCAAATTTAAGTAAGAAATATAAAACTAGAACTAACAGAAACATAACTTTTTAAAAATAAAAATATTTATATACATTTCGAAAAGATAATTATTTTTTAAATATTAATTATCACTAGTTTTGAAATTTTAAATAAATATGAAATTTATGATAGCTGGAATCGATAGCATTAAAGAAGATTTTTTTCTTATTAGTGAATCTTTTGGTACTAGGTAATAATTTATAATTTAATATTACAAATAACAATTATCACGATAAATTATATCAAACAGTGATGAGAAACAGATTTTGAAAAAAATCATTTATGTAAAATTTTTATTTTCATTCCAATTCATTTTTTTAGCAAATATCGCTGATGAAATTTATTGTTTGCCTTTCTTACTAATAATCAACGAGTAATTTAGTTGATATATTCTGACACGATGGAGTTCGGTGTTTTTGTAGGTAATCATTCTTTATGTGTGTGTATGCTTTTAATGACAAATCTTTTGTTATTAAAAGCATGTAAGTTGTAGTCTAATGTAGGTTATATTCTAACCTATTTCATACATTATGAAAAAAATCTTGATAATTCAGTTATATGCAGTTTTTTTTTATTCAATTATAAGAATTTTTCATTCATATATTAAATTCATATTTCTCTTAGAAATGAGATCTACTTTTATATAATCGGTATGAATTTAGTTGTTATTGTAAATTATGCAAGCACCACATATCGTGATTGTTAATTATCATGAATATTAAAATTACTGAACAGTTTTCATTAAAAATTATTATTTGTGATGAAAATATTATAGCTATTATATATAAAACATGTATTATATACAAGTAATACAAATAATTCATTGTGAATTAGAAGTAATAGTAAAAATAATGGCTTAAAGTTATTATTTTAATATAAATATTACTTTTATTTTATAGAAAAATAGATTTTTATACAATGTTTGCATATCTTTAAACAAAAAGTTTAAAATTTTTCTTTTATTCATGCTAAATTGAATGATTTCCGTTTAACTGGTTTGGGCACATAATTTTATAATGAACTCAGTTTTTACACTATTAGAAATAATATAATAAATTTTTCTCTTAAAAAATTGGATATTTATGCATTGACAAATAATTTTGAATAAAGATTTTCATTAATAAAACAATTTCGAAAAATGATCGATATATTTTATTTTTATTGTTAAATTTAATATTTTAAAAAATGGAACAATTTTGTTATCCTACAATGGTACTTTTAATACCTCAATTTCATAAAATATCTTTTTTATGCGAAAAGCAAAATAATTTTTTTTAAACTTAACAAACAATTTTTTACAATTGATTTTTTTCTAACATATATAGTACAAGATTATTTTATTCCGCAAATTTTTCTTTTTTTTTATATATATTTTCTGCTATGCCCATTCAAGCAGACCTTACTTGTCAATAACTTCTTACAAATCAATTGGATTTTTCTTCTAAGACAGAAATTCAATTGTATAACCAGTTGAGCAATAAAAAGGAAAATTTCGTTATCTTAATACTTCTTTTCTCGAGTAATTTATTGCATTTTTACATAGTGTCTGTTATGAATTTAACTATATCACTAATTTTAATAGAATTTGAAATATGGCTACGTTTCCTTAAAAGATCTTTAAATTGATTGAACAATCAAATATAATAGTAGTATAATCAAACACTTCAATGAAAATATGTCATTATGACAATATTATTTACAGAAACTGAAAGAAAAGGGTAAGTCTCGATTTATTATATGTTTGTATAAAATTAAAAAAAAAAATAATTTTCATCAGTTATAGCTCGTAACTTTGAGTTTTGAGAAGAAATATTATAATCTTTAAGCGAAAATAAAGCAAATATTTGGAGTATGTAAAGTTTGATTTGCAACTCAGTCTCAAGTTCGCACTTACAAGTTTACTTACAAGAAATTGATTATCATAAAGTTGAAAATATCAACAGTTTTACCTGTCATTTAGTAAAATTATAAAAAAAAGTATATATAAAAGAATTAGTGTTTCAAATATATATTTTTATGGATCGAGGAGTCATTTAAAAATTTAATTTTCTCAAATTATGCACCAAACTTCTCCTTTGAAAAAAGTTTCATAAGGTCTGATTTGACTTATAAAATAGAGATCTGAGCACTGAATTTACGGAAGGAGGAAGGTCTAGGTATTTTCATGAAAAAGATTTTGTACTGCATACTTGATGAGTCATATATAATTGAATCCTACAGAAGAAAATAAAATTTAAAACTATACACAAGAATTATAATCAACTTGATGTAGTAAATTTCATAAACTTAAATAGGTTGTTAATCTGGCTAGAATGTATGGTAATCATTGATGTAAGAAAATCTTTTTGGTAAAGCCCATGGGAAATAGACCTCCAAACAGATCATCACTGAAATGAATTGATTATATTTAAAATTGCAAAATATTCTGCAGATTAAAGATTGGAAAACGATTCTCAAAAGTTGAGATTATTGGAGAAGATCTCTGAAGAATCCTAGGATCCACAAACTAATAAAAAAGGAATGAAGTTCGGTAAATGATGATTGTTTGGTGATCTACCATTTCTACATGAATTGTGTAAAAAATTTAGGAAAGGTAAGCAACAAATTATATAAATATTAAAACATATTTATTTATTTTGTACATATTTATCAATTTTAGTTGACATTAAAATTGTTTAATTTCTATAACAATAGAAAATAATGTTTTGATAAATTCTTTAAATTGAATACATAAAAAAAAAAAAAAAAAAAAAAAAAAAAAAAAAAAATCATTCAAAATTGAATACAACGTATTAAACATGGCTCACACAAATTTTGATTTACGTGCAAACACAATCATAAACTTTATATTATAATAATATGAAAGTGAAAAAATAAAACTTAATATAATTATTAAAAATTACAAAAAATAAACTACTGAATTTATCAACAATACTATTGTTAAACATTAAAAATGATAATTTTTATCTCTATATAGGCTTTTAAATATGTTTAGAAAACTAATTTAATTGATTTATTATTAGTAATACTTAATTTGTCTATTTTCACACTTTATTTTTTAAGTTAAATGATTTCTTTCTCCCGAATCATCCAACTCTGGTTACCATTAACGATTTTTAGCTAGTTTCGTTTTTGTAAGATTGGTTGAAGTTGTCTGATTTTGTTGGCAGCACTAACGGAAACTAAGGATTCTAGAAAGAAGATCTAGATAATACTAAATGCACAGTAGTTAATACTGAGTAATACTAATCTTTCTTCTAAATCCTTGATCTAGAATAATAGCTGAGATAATTCGCTTTTCTTCTCCGTCTGGATTGGTACTGAAATCTAGATGATTGGAATGATGTTGATTGGAATATAATTTTTTCATATAGTTATTGATATGTATCCAATTAAATTTTTGGAAATATGTTTAGATCAATGGATAAGTAACCTTTGCATACAGTTAACGAATAATAAGCATATAAAATATAAGTAAAGTCTTTATCGAATTTTTTATTTGTTATGTTATTTACAGTTAAAGGAAGTTTGATTTCTCCAAACATTTGTAAGTTCCATTGAAATATTTAAAAACATTTAAAAAAAGTAAAAATGTTTCGGTAAATACAACTGTATGATAAAACAACTCAGCAAAAGTTTGAATAAACTAAATTATACAGTGCTAATATATGTATATATATATATATATATATATATATATATATATATATATATATATATATATATATATATATCAATTGATAAGAAAAAAATTTCTTTTTGATTGAATTTAATGTGCCAATTAGCTTTTCTAATAAAAAGATTTCACCTCATCGAACTTTCTTAAGCTTTTTTTGAAAGATTTGATAGTTAGATTAAAAAATAAATGTTCTCTTTTTGCGAACATTTAATTACATATTAAGTTTATACATTTTATCATAATAAGTTAGAGTTTGATTAAAATATGAATAAAAGTATAAAAATTTATCATGTATAAAAACTGAAAAGAATATAATTTATTTTTTGAAAAAGAAGAAAAAATTCTCTTAGTAAATGTTTAGATGAAAGAAAATTTTAATTAGCATAAAGAGAAATTCCTTGCCTTTAAATCCTAGAATGAACTAATTTTTACGTGGTATCTAAAAGAGATCGCTTTTCTTGAACTTGTTTCCTCATAAAATCGTGAAGACTAGTTAAATTAAAATTTTTTAAAAGCAATTATTTGAATTACTTATTAAGTATTTTCTAAAGATCAAATGCTCAATAAAAATAAAATTATTCATATTATCATTTTAAGAAAGAAAAAAGATTTTCTTTGTTTTGTAAAATTATATATCTAGTAAAAGTGTTCTTGCAACAAAATATCTTAGGTATTACTGTTATTCAAGAAAGAGAAATTTTCGATTTTTAAAGTTTTGAAATGTGATACGTTTATTGAATCGAAATTATAAAATTGCTCAATGAATGCCAAATTCTTCACTTTTATTTAAAATATTTCATAATCTCTATTTTAGTTAATATCTGTAAAAAATTATAATAGCTTTTAGTGGCTTTTTCTGTTTTGAAAGCTGTGTTGAAATCAGTCAAACTTCAAAATCAGTGATCACTAGCCTTTATTACAGTTTTACAACATTCGTTTTCTTTGCTATTAATTAATGATATATATATATATATATATATATATATATATATATATATATATATATATATATATATATATATATATATATATATATATATATATATATATCATTAATGCACTTTACGAAGACATACGTCAGTTATATATATATTAACTGACGTATGTCTTCTCACCATCACCATCTTGAATTTTCTCTCGAATCATGTTAAATCAAAGTAGATATAAGAAATGCTATTAACCTTTGAAAAAAAGAGTTATTTTCTGCTTTCAGATTCAAGTTTTGCTGCCGATTTTGGTGAAATAATTCCCAGAGTAAGTTTATAAATAATCATGACAAATGGTTTAAATGATACTAAAGTTGATATTATGGAAAAAGGTTTGCCGTATTTTTTATTACATAATCGGCGAATATATCTCTCTAACAGAAAGTGCATTAATAATTTTATATATTAACAGTAAACAAATAAATGTAAGAATAAAATGAAATAAACAAATTTCATGTTTTTTTTGTATTTTTCCTAAGAAAATTCCAACAATATTAAAAACAAGAAAAAAAAAGTATTTTTGAAAGAAAATATAAAATGCTATATTTCTTAATATTAAGTTTATTATAAAAAAGTTTAATTTTTATAAATTTATCCTAGATAACATTCTGAAACAAATATTTTGAATCATTCACGCTAATGTTGAATCTTAACTGCAATTTCACTTTCGAGTTTTAACATGCTTTAATTCTCTTATCCAAATATACCACATAATTAAAATGCAGCTCAGATATTTATATAATTTAATTCTTAAAAATAAACTGCGTATTCATAAATTCAATTCTCTATTCTTGTCTAGTATTCAGGTGAACAAATTTACATACCTGATAAGATTTTAAATTTATAGCGTGAATCAGTTAGATAACATAGATATTTTTTGCATAACAAAAATAAGGTAGTAGGAAGTATATCAAACTATTTCGCATTATTAAGGTCGAATTAATTTTACTTTTGATAATAGTTTTTATACAGTAAAACAATAATAATTTATATAAAAACCTATATTAAAATTTTGAAAACAATATTATGAGTTCAAATTGATAGTCATTATGTTTTTTATATTTTTGAATTGAACTTTTAAAGCATTTCTTTCTTATATTTTTTAAGCTTTACTCAAACTACATACACTCATAATCACAATTGAAGAAGAGTACTTCTAACGTTTGATAATACCAATGTATAATGAATACTTAGTTTAATTTTTTGAAATGCGCATTTTCCAACTTTGTTAACTTATTAGATGTAACTGTTGTGTGTTTAATTTTTGAATTTAAAAGATATTTGAAATATTTTGTAGATTATGTATTCATTCTTATTCGGTGATGTTTAATGAAGATCCTGATTTTGAAAAGTAGAATTTAATTATCTAGTTAAAATAAATTTTGTTTTAGTGCGTAAGTGTGTTAAATAAGTTTCGTTCACCTCAATGCAGATATTTTATATTGTAATTATATTAGTTTACTCAAAAGGGGTTTCAATTTAATTTAAATACATATGTGTAGGTATGGATATTAGGAAATAATAACTTTAATATATTAAGAAATGATAAAATTTGTTATCCTTTTTCCCATGAGGCACATGGATGTAATCCAAAATTAGTAAAAAGTATATTTCCTAAAACTAATAAGCTCTTTTGAATTTCTAATTCTCAGGAGAGTTGCAACGTGGTATCAATATAATTTTAATGAGATGGAAAATAGAATTTTTGAATATGACTGATGGTTGGTTGGGTTTTACGGCGCAAAGTTCGAAATTGGACATGCTGAGCCTAGTGAATAATGACTGAAACCAGAACAAAATAAAATTTGCATTTACTTTCAAAAATTAGAGTTAATAGGCTAATATAAAAGCTTTTGAATAATATTTAAATGTCATAAAAAAGAGATGCTTATTCCCAACAGTTTTTTAAATGTAAATAATTTTATAATGCTGATTATATCTTTTTTTTTTATAGAATCTTGAATAGAAAACTAAATAAAATATTATTTTCCTCTCATTACATACAGTGTCTCACAAAAGTGATGGGACACTTGTGCACATTACAAAAGGAAACTGTAATAAAATTAATTAAAAATACATGTACAAATTTTTTATGGGTGTGTTCACACTTATATTTAGTAATAATTATTACATAGCATATATTTTTCCAAACTATTAAAACATGAATTTAACAAAAATATAGTTGCTTAGAACGGAGCAAAAAATAGCTCACATAAGTGATGGGATACCATTAGATATGCAACAAAAATCGACTGAAATAAGCAATAAAAATATTTCTTGGGTGTTTTATTTTTACTCAAAAGCAATTGATAATAATGTATAAAACCATTTGCAGTATTTCTCTCCAGATTGTTTTGGAATTTTTGCGTTTTTTAGCTGTGTTCAGTCATGAATGCTAAACGAAAATAAACCACCTGAAATTTGAAAATTAGTTATTAAATGACATAATTAAAGTGGAAAATCTATCAGAGAAACTGCTGAAACAGTTAACTTGGGTCATTCAACAGTTTTAAATATCATTAAACGATATAAAAAGAATCATATGATCCAGAATAAAAGAAGACATGGCCGACCATCAAAGTATCCAATGGAATAAAGCGAATTGTCGTTCGAATTATTAAAAAAAATTCAAGAATGAGTGCTTCTAAAGTTATTGCTGATTTACAAGCATTATATGGAGTAATTGTTAATCCTGAGACTATTAGAAGAGTAATTCGATCTGTGCTAGATATCACGGTAGAGTAGCCAGGAAAAAATTCATTGTAAGTGAAAAGAACAGAAAACTCAGACTTTCTATCGCAAAATTAAACATAAATAAAAATTCTGATTACTGGAATAAAGTTATATTTTCTCATGAGAGTAAATTTGATAAATTTTGTTTTTACTTAAAATTAAATCTTGGTTTTTTAGAAAACCGAGGGAAGAATTTCGTAAACAGGACTTGTGGCGCCAACAGTAAAACATGGTGGAGGAGAAGTTATGATATGGGTGTTTATGTCGTCCACTGGATTTGGTAATCTTATTTTTATTGACAGTAAAATGGATCAGTGCATGTATATTGACATTCTAAAACAAAATTTGAAATCTTCAGCATGAAAATTAAACCTTCATAACGAATTTAAATTCCACCAGGACAATAACCCCAAGTACACTGCTTTGAACGTTAGACTCTGGCTGCTGTATAACTGTCCTGAGATAATAAAAACACCACCACAATCTCCAGACTTAAATCCTATAGAGAATATTTGGCAAGAATTGGAATCAAAAATTCGCAAACAGACCTTTTCTTCAAAACGGCAATTAAAATCGGTGTTTCAAGAAGGATGGGGTAAAATCACTCCAGAAATCACAAAAAAAAATTAGTCAAATCCATCCCAAGAAGATTAAGTCATGTTTTAAAAGTAAAAGAGGAAATCCAAAAAAAAAATATTAAAACCTTTTAAAAAGTAAAATTTTTGGATAATTATGTGATGGAAAAGTAAGCGCCCCATCACTTATGTGAGCTTTTTTTTTGCTCCTATCTAAGCAAATTTATTTTTATTTAATTAATATTTTGACAAAATGTATGTTATGTAATAATTGCTACTAACTTTAAATATGAAACACGCCCACAAAACAGTTGTCCGTGTATTTTGAATTTATTTTATTACAGTTTCTCTTTGTAAAGCACAAGTGTTCCATCACTTTTGTGAGACACTGTAGATTCATAAATGTATTTTTGTAACTATCAGCGTGAAAAAAGATTATTTATTATATTAAAAACAGAGAATTCAAACGGTAATATAGAAATATGTATTCATATTGGAATTTCTTTATCTTTTTTTCTACTCTTTTATAAAAAAGAGAATAAAAATTTTCAAATTAGCAAAAGTTTTTTTTTTTTTTTTTTTTTTTTTTAAACCATGTTAAAGTTTTTAAGCATGTTACTTCTATGGATAGTAATATAAACTGAATTGTCTGAGAAGTTTCATTTTCATTAACATTTTACAGATTTGTGTATGCGGGGAATAAGAAGCGAATGCCCGTGAAATGCTCTTTTGAGCTTAATTTATTGATTATATCATTCTTTATTGTGATGTAAATTTACTCGGAACGAAATATTTGCCTTGAGGAATTCTTTCTGGAACTGTCTGAACTTTAAGATTTTGGGGAACAATGTTTAAATAATGTAAAATTGTTATATTCTTCAGACGTAACGATCATAAAAAAACTTGCTATTTCCTTTATTGTTTCAGTTCTGTTATTTGATTTTTTTCAAAAATGGGACTTGAAACTGCAAATATTATTGAATATTAAATAAATGAAAACCCCTATTTAATCTATTTGCATAACTAAGTAGTCATACAAACTATGGCAAGAAGCATTACATATAATATTATTTTGCTTATTGTAATATGTAAATTTTTATGATTGCCAGAAGTAAGATAGTATGTATAATGTGTCTTAATTAATATTTATAATATGCAGCTCATTAATAATTGCTTAACTTAGAAGCATTTTAAGTTTTGCAGTTTATTAAAGAAATATAGAGCCTCGTTATACATTCTTAATGTTGTTTTTAAAATTGCCTTTTTCTTACATTCACTATAATTAAGAGAGTTGGAACAATTTTTCAAATATAAGTTCTTATATTTTCTTCGTTCAATGCACTGTTTTCTGAATTGAATTTTAACATGTTTCATAATTATAAATCTTACTTAATTAATATTAAATAGTTAAAATTTTTCATGATATATGTTGCATAATTAAAATTGAACACATTGTCATAATAAACAGATATTTTAATTTTAAATAATGAAATTTTTTCTTTTTGTTTTCTGCATGAGTTTTAGTTTTTTTTAAAATTCTTATACGTTTTAAAAACTACGGATATATCGGTTTACATTTTCCGTTTTAAGAAAAAAATCCTAAAAATATAAATCCCCCCCCAACAATTCTTCAGGTAATATTTAAATATGGCACTGAAGATTTGATAATTGTTAAAAACAAAATTACTATTAAAATATTAATTAACAATTTTCATTATAACTCTATTAAACTGTCATTTATATTTCCAAATGCTTCTCTAAATATTTTGTGTGTAAATTCTTTTAATTGATTAAAATTGAACATACCTGTGATTTCAGCTATAAAAATAAATTCATACTTGAAACTCAGGATTAACTTTATAAATGATACACTTAAAGATGAAAAAAAAAACTTGTAACTTGTATCTCATATAATGCATATTGTATAAATCAACCAATTAGATCATTTTATGTTGTTTTTTTCGCTTTCCAATTTTATTTCATTTCAAGTAGAATTACTTTTATGCTCCAAATAGTTTTTTCTAGCAACGACAAACAGTTTCTGAACAGTAAAACGAACATTTTACTATAAATCTTGAATGAAGAGGGCAAATCAATCAAAAATTTAGTTTCAATAAAGATAAAAATGAATTCCCTAATGGAAAGGATTAATTTAAGTATATGCGTCACTATCGATAAAAATGATCATGAAAAATGTCTTAGAATGGTCACGTGTTCCTTTTGATAGATTTTTATAAGTTCTTTGATATCATAGAGTCCCTTAAGTATAAGGAAACATTATTCTAGAAAACGACAGCAATTAGTATTCTCCTCTAAATCTCTTATATAAAACCTTTTAGCAAAATTATTTATTATCTAAAGAGCTAATTTACTGTCTGCATTAAGCAAACTGGTTTGTAAGAAAAATGAGGAAACCAGATCTTAGCATATATATATACAAAGAGCATTTCAAGGTTAAAATTTGAAAACCCTTTTTGAAATAACAGTTTTAAATAAAGGGACATTTAATTTATTATAAGATTTAATATAAAAAAATTAATTAAAATTTGTAGAGTATTATTTTGGGATTCTATGAAATAAGAATAAGAGATTGATTAAAATTCTCCAATGGTTCATTTTTCTTTATGATCTTACTTTTGTATTCCACACTTGTAAAAAATTAATTTTCATTTTCCTTTAACGATTCAAATGGCTTTTATTTATATAATACGAAATAGCTAAAAGTCACATTAGGAGAGCTTAATCCAGTAGATACGTAATTACAAAATAACATGATTTACATTTTCCTCTAAGAATATAATTACGTTTAGATTGTAATATCCTAAGTATAATTAATTATAGAAATTTATGTCAGAGAAATCATAAACTTTTGTATGAAATTTAAAACATAAAATTATTGTGAATTTTGAATCAACAAAAGGTTCTCATTTACAAAATGCATTTTTTGAGATCATAAAGGATCGATTAGAAATGTAAATGGTTTTATTTTATTAAATTTTGCAAATATGTTTAGAAACTTAAACTTTTAATTTAAAAAAAATGATCAAAAATTAGAATATAATTTTATGTGAAGTGCAATATTTTGTATAAATAAAATTATTTATTAAAATGCTTTTTAAATATTAAAACTAAAATGCTTTATTATTTTTTATGGGAATAAAATACAAATATAAATAACTTTATGATGGTGAAAAGACTAAAAACCAAAAAGGCACCTGAAGGTGATAAAATATCCAATTCCCTGATCAAATGCCTTCCAAAAGATTATCTTACAAAACTTGTCAAAATCTTCAATGATTGTAAGAAATACTGTTACTTTCCCACCATTTGGAAAACTGCTGATGTAATATTATTTCCCAAACCTGGCAAAGATCACAGAAAAGCTAAAAATTATAGACCCATAAGTTTGTTACCCACAAAAGGAAAAATTATATATTTCGAAAGAATAGCTTATAACAAAATGAAACCTTACTTTGACATGTTACCAAATCAACAACATGGATTTACAAAAAATCTCTCAACAGTTAAACAATTAATTAGAATAATTGAAATTATTGGAGACAATCTTCATAGAAATTTATATACTGCTATGGTAGTAGTGGACGTGCCAAAAGCTCTTGACAGAGTATGGCACAAAGGACTCATCCAAAAATTAATTAATATAAATGTGGACGCAGACTTAATATTATTATTAAATTCTTATCTTACTAACAGGCACTTTCAAGTTACTCACAATAATCAAAGCTCATTAACACTGAAAATAAATGCAGGAGTACCCCAAGGAAGTATTTTGGGGCCTATCCTCTACATCTTCTTCACATATGACTTCCCCATGGAGGAAATTCTCCGAAAAAGTCCAAAATTGCGAAGCTGCTGACTTCAAAGAAATATTTAATTATCAATATCTAGAAGAAGACTGTAAATATAGGCCAATTGCGAAATATTTTCTGAAAGAAAAAGAAAGAGAATAATGAATATAGAGTGTATATAGTTTTCTACCTTGTATTATTTAACCGGAATTATATTTATTCCAGATTTTTCAATTTTGAACTTTTCCAAATCTCAAGAAAATATTTTATTATTTTATTTCGTCTTCTTACTGCGAATTCTCATTTCTGGAAACCACGCCCATTACTGAAACTCTCATAGTTGATTGGCTATCACACTCATTCAGGCTCGCGCTCTCCAAGAGTAAAGACATGTTTTTCTCCTCCAGGAGCTATTGCAGATGAAGAAGTAAAGTGCCTGCTACGTTGGCCGAAACTTCGTTAAATATATTAGATCCAAGAAAAAAATAAAACACCTACAAAAATATTCTCATTTTGGAATTTGTAGCAATTTAGTACTTTGAAAACGGCTTTTTTTAATACTGTTTTTCTTTCAAAAGATGTATTTTGTTGAAAAAGTCCTTTCTTAAATAAAGGTCCTAATTTTTGTACAGGTAAAATATTTAGGGAGAAACCTTTAAGTGCATTTCAAAAATACTAAATTGTAGCATATAAAGTTGCTGGTTAAGGTGCAAGAGAAATTGTAAGGCAGCTACATATCAGTCCAAACGCTTTCAAAATATTTGCAAAAATCCAAAATGTCAGAGGAAAGCTAAAACTGTGGCACACTCTAAAAATTAACACCGCGTAATAAAAGGAAAAGCCTTAAAGAATTTAAAAAAATGCAAGAACAAGCTGGAATCACATATGTAACTAGAAAAACGCTTTACAAGTTCGTAAAAAACTAGAAACCTTCATATTCAAGAAAAGAAGCACCATCTTGAATGGAAAGAAAGACACGTTGAGCATTGCCTACAGTAGGCCAAGGAACACATGTCTTGGAGATTCGAATAGACTTCAGTTAATTTTTCTAATAAAAAAATTCAAATTAGACGATTATCAATATCATTGGCATTGTTTGAATGCTTAAGAAAATACTCATTTTATTTGACAAATAGGAGGAGACAGTTTAAAGGTTTGGATAGATTTTGGATATGGTGAAAAGACCAATCTAGTATGTTTGGTTGGAAGATAGAAAGATATATTCAAATTTTAAATTCAGAGCTTCTTGCCTATAGCTCTGAGCTAGGCGAAGAAAATTGGATATTTCAGCAAAATGGAGCATCGATGGTATTAAAAATTGATTAGAAAGAAATAATGCTTGGGTTTTGTCATGGCTTGCTAAAAGTCCAAACCTCAATATTGTTGAAAATAATTGATCAGTAATTGTTCGATGCGTTTATGCCATGGGGAAGCAATCTAAATCTTCAATCGAATTTCGAAAAACTATAAATCGTGTTTGGGACTATTATTGTCAAACTGAAATTTAAGACTTAAGTATTCAATGCCAAATAGATTCTTTGAAGTAATTAAAGCAAATGGCAGAAGAGTTCCTTATTAACAAGACTTTTATTTTCATTATTTAGAGCTGTCCTTTTACTTTTTTCACGCAGTGGGGCTAAAACTAATTTTTAATTGTCATAAAGAAGAAGTTTTTTTTTAATTTCATGTTACAGTTATAGTTATTTAATTGTAAATATATGTTTTTATAAGTTCAATAAAATTATTTTGTAAAATTTTTCGAAAAACTATAAATCGTGTTTGGGACTATTATTGTCAAACTGAAATTTAAGACTTAAGTATTCAATGCCAAATAGATTCTTTGAAGTAATTAAAGCAAATGGCAGAAGAGTTCCTTATTAACAAGACTTTTATTTTCATTATTTAGAGCTGTCCTTTTACTTTTTTCACGCAGTGGGGCTAAAACTAATTTTTAATTGTCATAAAGAAGAAGTTTTTTTTTTAATTTCATGTTACAGTTATAGTTATTTAATTGTAAATATATGTTTTTATAAGTTCAATAAAATTATTTTGTAAAAATTTAAAGTTCTCCTCTTATTTGAAAAACTTCTAGTGTCCTACTTTTTTCAAGCAGTGTTCAAGAAAAAATTATTAAAAATAATGGATAAAAGTCCATTGCTAGTAAAAATTACTTAGTTGTATTATGAATTAAATATAAAACTCTATGATTTTATTTAATACTTTAACAAATTTCCAATTTTAAACTTGTTAGCAGCTAGTTCCGTAACCAAAATTTGGTTCAGTTTGTTTATCCATCAAAATAGTAATTTTTTACGTATGAAAGATAATTACACCTGGATCTGCATCTTAAAAAATACTACATCCAAATCATTAAGAACCTCTATATCTATGGGACTCAAACCTACGATCTATAGAACAGAAGAAAAGAGCTCAAATAATAGAAAAGGGTTTATTCTTAAAAAAGTACTGTTTATTTCTCCCTATCATCATTTAAAATATCACAAGATTCATTCGTTATTTGACATAGCAAATTTATACCTGTAATTTAGGAAATCTCTTACATGATTTAAGTTTTCAAACTGTAAAAATAAACCTTAATATGAGAAGAAATGAAACTGAAGAATATGAAGAATGTATTGTTAGGAGCTAACATAGATTTATAAAATTTCAATTTTGTTACTTTAGGTTTGAAGCATAAAGATGTTTTAAACTGTATGGTTGATATTTTATTTTGATAAAATTTATGTGAAAATAGCTTTTATTGTGATGAAAGCTAAGTTAATGGATACAGATTTTCAATGCCTTTTTTTCAAATCACACATATTACGATCGATTTTCTATTTAATTCATAATACTTGTATAATAAAAGCTACTTAAATATAATCATATATAAATATATGTAAAATATCTACAACTCATTAATTAATATCATTTTTTTAACAGCAAGTAAAAATAATTCATTTTTAATAATCCTAATATCTTCCAAATTATATGAACATCTTAATACTAATAATAGGCAAAAAATTACCTATAATTATTTAAGTATTTTAATTAATTTCAATCGAATAAATTTGATTAAAAACATAGCTTCAATATGCTTTATTTTACATATGAATATTTAGAAGTTTAAATATTCAGATATTAAAAAAGGAAATTTTAAATATCTATTAGTATCTTAAGTAGTAAAAATATTAAAATTTTCAGCTATTATCAAAATAATCATTTAGTTTATATCATTTCAATCTTAGATTATATTAATAGGAGAAATATTTTTATAATTTTTATAACATGTTTCAGATTTTTGTTGACTAATTTCAACATTTTAAACTAGAAAATGAAGATTAATGTCTTTAAAATTGTAAAATAATGTTTTTACTCATCTTCTAAAAACATTTTCCAGAATATGGAAAACATTTACAAAATTGTTATTTAGTAACTTATCATCAGATTTAATGAATCATTAACTAAAATAAATTGCAGATTTTTCTAAATTTGTGTGTGTGTGTGTGAATTTCCTTCATTAACTCTCAATATAAATGGGTATTTTTTATTTGTAACACTAAAATAAGTATCAAATAATTATTTATATAGTTTATCATAAGAGTTAATATTTGTTAAAACATAATTTTTGGGATTCTTAATATGGATATGTATTATTTTATCATGATGCACATTAGAAGAAATTACATATTTTATGAAATTTTTTTTAGATCATTCTTAGTTTTCATCTCCTGCTTTCTAATTTGGCAATTTAGATAATCCTACAAGTGTTCAATGGGATTAAAATCAAGTGACTGCGGTGAGGTTTTTAGCTGCTTTTGCACGTTATATAGCAACCATTCCAAACAACCAGAGCAGAATGTTTGGGATCATTATCTGTTTAGAAAGTAAAGGATCCATCGAGTGCCAATTTAGAAGAAATTTGGCTTAGAATATTCTTTAAAATATTCAAATAGCTATATTGATCCATTTTTCTGTCGATTATAGCTAAATTTTTTACTTCAGTTGCTGCCATGCAACCTCAAACAATAATCGAACTACCACCGTGTTCTACAGTTCCTCTCATGTTCTTTGTTTCTAGAGCTGCATTTGCTTTCCTCCAAACTTTTTAGTGTCTATCTGCTCCGTGTATTAAATTCACTTTCATCTGAAAAAATCACGGAATTCCAAAAATTTCTGTCCTGCTTTACATTTTTTTTTGCAAAATCTATTCTATTTTTGCGATTCACTTTGCTAACAATTGGTTTTCTTCGCATATTTCGACCATGGTATCCTGCCTTCCGTAACACACGGCAAATTGTTTCTGGATTGCACGACTTCGCAAAATTGTTTTTTCACATCAGTTGTAAATTTTGCTGCGCTAATCTTCGTATTTTTTTCACATTTCCAACAATAATTCGCCTTTTTCGATCCGTGAAAATGGGTAGTCGTCCTGTACTTGGCTTGTTTAGAGTATTTCTCTCAGCCTGGAACTTTTCAATGATTTTTTTCACTGTTGCAGGACTTTTGCCTGTGATTGTACTTATATATCTTTGGGACTTGCTTTCTTTGAAGGGCTTTATTATTGCATCCTTTAGATCTTTTGATAATTCTTTTCCACGTGGAGGCATTGTTGAATTGTTGGTGTACTAAAGCTCAAACTTACAAGCTTTGTAACAGAACTTCTTAACTTATTAATGAAATACGAAAAATCACGCAAAAAGTTTCATTCATCCTATTTAAAAGTCAAAAATTCATAGTGCATATATACTTTTGTGATTTAAATTTCTACTTGTAATTAACAAAATTGCTCTTAAATTTCTTAAAATACAATGAATTTGTTTATTTTTTATTACTTTATGACTTGAATCAAAATCTATAAACAACACTCTCCAAAATAATATTTTTCTTGTATTTATTTGAGAACTATATCTTTTTCACTTAAGCTATGAGTAGCATTCTTACTTTTGTGAGCAAGCGTATATAGAAAACTAAAACAAATTAATTATGAAACAAAGAACTTTTTAATGTAACAATTTTCTAAAAATCAATACTTTCAATCAATGCATTTTGAAAAGTACACTTTTATTTTCCCAGTAAAATAATTTTTATTCATACTTTCTTAAATTGAGTTTTGAATAAAAGGAATTCAAGTTTGAAAAAATCTTATCAAATTTTAGTTTTATCTCAGTTTTTCTCAAAAAATTCTTCTAAACAAAAGATTATAATAAAAGTCATGTATTTTGTATATTTCTTCTAGAAATGAAATCGTTTTTAATAGAAAATATGCTTACTTAAGATATCTCAGAAAAAGCCTTTTATTTAGCACTTATCAGAAGTTAAGTACTTTTTCACACGCATTTACGATTTATTAGATTGAAAGTAGTTTAAAATTCAAGAATTATTTTTGGCATCCGGAAAGATGCAATTTAAGATATTTCAGTTTTTTACTTATATTGAAGGTAAAGTAATCTCAGAACATTTTTAAATATATTGTGTTTTATAAATTTTTAAGTTGCAGTTAAAAGATTAATGGAAATCATTAAAAGACTTTATAGATTTATTAATTTGTCGAAGAGTATTAACTTGAATGTAAGCTTTGGAGTAATTATTTTAAATTAATTTCTATTGATTAAAAACATAAAATAATTGAAAATTCTTAAAACTTGTGCGTGAAGATTAATATTTGATCTTTCAATAGTTTCATCAAATTTACAAACAATATCCAAGGGAAAACTATAAAATTGGTAATATTCTTAAGCAAATTATACTTCAATGAGAGTAATCATTTTAAACACCTCCCCTTACATTGATTGAATGAACTTTTGGTGGTTTTTGTAATTTATCTATCTATTATGGTAAAAGAAGCATATTACTTAAAATTTCTATAAATTCAAGACTTATTTACTTAGCTTGTTTCTAGTTACTTTTTTTCTTTATTAAAATCCAAATTTAACTTATATACTTTAGGTAAAATATGTTAATTATGGTTCAGTTAGAAAAGTTGAGCAGCACACCCCAGCCTAAGTGGTACAAGAAAACAACAAGACGTAAAACATGTTAATTCATTTATGTTTTAAACGCTAAATAAATTTGAGTCAAAGTCTTTTAAATAATAATTTAAATAATCTTATTGGGAAATTTAAGTAAATCATATCTTACAAATACAAATGATTGTAACTTTGAGATTTATTAAAAATTTCAAGAAAACCAGGCATAAAATGCTGACTACCCAAAATGTAATGCTTCCAAAAGAATGATGCAAATCACATGAAATTTACATTATGCATTTGTGACGATATATTCAAATCATCATCACTGCAGTTCAAATGGACATCATGATTTGCTAAAGTGTTACCTACAAGCTTATAAAAAATGAACTGAGAGAGAGAAATTGCCGATTTAAAGTAGGATAGTTATTTCTTCATGCTTCATTTTGCTAAAACTATTTAACTATGTCTTGGAGAAGATATCAAACAACTTTTTGAATTTTACCGAAAAAGAATAGTAAGTATCCTATGGAGATTCGTCAGATAAATCAATGATCGTGAGTAGGACGAAATCGAGTAATTGTGATACAGATAAGAAATCATCAGATGCATAGAAGAAAGGCGGCTTGTCGGATTCACCTTGTTGCACTATTGTGTACTTGATGACAAATATATTCTGTGTACTCAATAGATAGATTATGACACAACAGACTCAGTCTTTTACATATCATGCAGTGTCTGTGCGTATCATTCGACCCCGTTAGCTTCTAAGTGTAATGTCAGAAAGGCGTCTATTGATTAATTTGGCATTTTCATCATCAATAGAGTGATGAACGATGGGTAGGGGTAACGAAATTGTCTTTATGGACAAATTACGCTTCTGCCTGCAATACCACGAGGATCGGATTCCATACTGGAGACACCGTGCTAAAGACTTGCCTGATGAATCGCCAATGCGGATCTGCACTCGGTATCATGGCTTAGTTTTATATTAGATCCCCTTCTTGCAGAGTCTTTATACGGATTACCAGAATACTTAACGGCCAATGGAACTTTTCTGAGGTTTTGGAGTCCATGGTCCTCTTATATCTTCAGTAGTTATTACCAGCTATATTCAAACAGGATAATGCTCGGTTATAGGTATCACCATATTCAAGAATTCATCATATTATATTGTTTCTAATGGGAATATAACTCTCTCTGCTTACCAATTAACTTTGAATAGATGTGGGAGTTACACGAATGCCACAAAGAATACTTAAAAAAAAAAAATTTTTTTTTGATTCTATGGCACGGTGTGTGGGGGACATCAACCATGGTAGCTGTAATTATGGATTTTGTCTTCATTCACACTTCACCAAAGGCTGTAAATACAATAGTTTAACTTTGTTTAACGTGATATCTACCAAATAAATTCTAAAGTGATATCTCTGCTATTTCTTGTCACGCAATTATTGCATTTTTGCTAATCAGAAGTTTATATAATCATTTAAAAATAAAATTTTTGTTTATTTTTTGCACAAATAATCACAATAATTTTATTTTTTAGTTTACTTAAAAATTTTTGGGAAATAAAATTTCACATTTTTGTAGGCTGCTAAATATTCATGAATTCATTTCTTAGAACTTTATAAGCCACACAACATTAATGAATTTAAATAGTTATAAATTATAATTCATTTATATATTTTACTAAGATTTGTACGATGCCAATATATTTCTAATAAATGCTTAGGCAAGAATTTTTTGCGAAAATATTCCATAAATTAAATTCTCTAACTTATTTCAAATAAGATTAAATTACTCTGAGAAAATACTTTTTTATTTTTGAGTTTGTGAGCATTTTCATGTATGTGTATCAGATTACAAAAATTGGTTTTAAATTAAATTATAATGTAATGACATTTGACTTGAACTTTACTTTGGAGATAACTTACAGTAAAATGCTAATTTTTGCAAAATAAACATTATTACCACTAATCTTATGTTTTATAAAATTATATCAAAAATATCTTTAAATTTATGAGTGAAAAATTTGTCTTTCTTTAAGAAAGTATTTTTTATTCAAATCACATTTATATTACTCCTCATCATTAAGCAGGGAAATTTATGTAGATTGTAATAATGAATGAAATATTGTAAACTTAAGATTAACTTAATAAATATTTTATATAATAAGCTTCTCCCTCAATTTTTATATAAATTAATTTTCACATCCGTTGTTCTAGCTTTGTTTATTTTCATATTTTGTAATTAAGTTTGATTTTATATAAGTTAAAATCAAATAATAATTTTAACAGCTGTGTGTGGCTATTAGGTATGTCTTTTCATCTGTTTACATTTTGCGAAAATTTTATTTTGAAAAATTAATGTTTTAGAAAATAATGTTAGATTTATTGTCAGAATTAAAAAAACCTTTTTTTTAAATCATATATAATATCTGTATTTCATTTATTTTTTGACTTTTCGATAAACTTATGATTTATATTTTATGGAATCAATATATACTAGGAAAGATATAGATAAGCAAAAATCACTTTTTGATTCGTCACAATAGAGGTCTTTAATCTTATTTACAATAAAAAATATAACATGATCAAGAAGAAATGTGGTATTTGCATAAAAACAAAGTACACCAGAGATCTTAACCTTTAAATTCCTTTGTATAAAACAATTCAATCAAGGGAAAACGCAGTAGTTTTTCTCTAAAATTCAATTGAGAATTATTTCTAGTCTGCGTTTCCTGGAGAAGATACCCTTAAAAGTCACGCGCCATTGGGCAGGAAGCAGTCTTTGAAAAGTGATCGATTACATTCACATGTGGGAATGTCCTACTTAAGGCAAAAATGATAGATGATGCTGATAACAAAAATATAAATTTAGCTAGAGAGTCAGTATGAGAGAGAGATTCTCTTTCTGGTAAGTTATTTAGCTTTCTTCTAAAATTTACAATGTTGTTATTCTTAAAGCAAGTTTCTTTTGTAATTCTCTCTTGAGAAAATTTATCTGACTTGGTAGCTAGAAAGTGTATTTTGGAACATTTGATGGAGTAGTAAGCACCACAGAAAAGTAAACTAATAATTATAGTGTAAAAGTTTGATATTTATGATCTATCACAGTATATTTTCTTGAAAGTATAGCAATTATCAACATTCATATCAAGATTGTTCACATTAAATGTGAATATTCACGTTAAATAATCAATTAAAATTGATTAGTTTAATAAAAAGATTATTTCTTTTAATTCATAAACTAATTATTTTTTCTTTATGTATCTTGATTAAAACATTGCAAGAAATTAAAAAAAATTTAATTACATTACAGATACCTGCTTGTTATCATTATAATATTTTATATTTTACTTGGAAAGGATGCAATTTCCTAAATATCTAATAACTATTATTAGGGAGAAAATGTATTAGTAAGCTCTTAAATTAAAAATTGCATGCATAAATTATACAAATTAATAAAAATTTTAGTTTTAAAATTGTTTTCCTATTGATATAGATATGCATGAAATCAATCTGAATTGTTTTTTAGAATTATAAAATAATATTATCTGATTCAATTACTTGACCCGTATAATACACCAAATATAGCAACATATTTTCCCTTCTAAGGATTAAATTTGCTTAGAGAACTAAAATCTTATTTTAAAATTGCGAGAACCATTAAAAGAAATCATAAACATACTTAACAGAAAATAATAGTTTCGTTTGTGATTAGATCAAACAATTTCATCTACTTAATTCTATCAATGATGGTCTAAGTCATAATCGACAATCATGCAACTTTGTTATATGATCCAGAAATGAAGCAGAAATACCGCAAGATGATATTGAATCCCACAGAATTAATTTAAAAATTTGAGAAGAAATTGAAAGTACAGAAAAGTCACTAATAAGTAGCTACCATTGTATATATATATATATATATATATATATATATATATATATATATATATATATATACAAGGCAAATAGCGATTCCAGTATGTATATATATATATATACATACTGGAATCGCTATTTGCCTTATTGTAAAATTTAAAGAAGAATGTGTTAATGTAATAATATTATTAAGAACAACCGATGTATTCAAATGAGTTAAAGACTGATAAAAAAAATCCTTTATTTGAGATTAATAAGTGAAGCAGTGAATAAATGGAATAAATGCAAAAATCATTTGAGAATATTTCTCAACTATATATGAAAAAGTTTCAAATCAAGACTCTTAAAAATATATTTTGAATAAATATTATGACTGTATATAGTGTAAAAAATTTAAAGAATACTTAGAATTAAAAGTTAATGCTGTGATTTGATTCCATCAAATGAACAAACACACTCGACAAATGCATTTCATATGAATGAAATGTTAGTTTTGTTTATTTGTTTGGATAAAAGTCTATTTTTGAAGATCTAAAATAATAATGATTTAATTCTATGCATTTTTTATATTAAAAAATGAAAGGAAGAAAAATTTAAGACTTTATTAATAAATATAAAGAAACAAATACAAGATAATTAAATTACCTTTATTGTTAAAGTGAATGAGCTGCGCTTCAAACATTCTAAAGCAAATTCTTAAATGATGAGCTTAAGATTTTTCTTAACAGAAAAATATATAAAGGCTGTCTTTATAATTTGAGATTATAATTTAAAACAATTATTAAAGAATTGCTTTTCCAGTTAATGATTTTAATTTATAAAGGAAGTTAATTTTTTACAGCAAAAGTTTATCATATAAGGAAATATAATTTAAATTAAAATGTAATACATTAAATTTAGAAATGTCAAATGCAAAAGATGTCGTAAAATTAGACAAATGACTGGAGATAATTGGAAAACATTATTGAAATGACAATAAATTTTAACTTAAATAATAAAAGCGATAATAAGAAATTAAATAGTCAGATTAAAAAACGGGAAATTGCAGCTATAATTCTGAAAAATTAATTTGAAGTATGCAATTGCTGTTTATTTAAATATTGTATTATAAAGTTTTATAAAAATTAGTTTTTATTAGAAATAAATATATCTATAATTCAATAGAATTCAATTTAAAAATAATTATTAAAGAATTAAATTTTGTTGTATTCACATTAATAATTCACTTATTTTCATAAAAACATGAATATATATATGTATGTATGTATATAATTTCACAAAACAACTTATCTTTTACTGAAACAAATAATAAAATACTCACAAACAATAAAGCAGGTTAAATTTAAAAAAAAATTGAAATGATATCTTTGCTTTGTCACATGAGAATGAATTATCAATGCACAATTGAATTATTGTGGCTCTATAATTTATAAAACAATAGGAAAATACCTTTTATGTGTAACGTTATTTATGGGATAATGTATACAAACTAACTTCAAAATTATTTTCTTTAACCAATGAGCAATCCTAAATAAAATTCAGACATGTTATCATACATTTGTATGTTCACAGTATTTCTTAAGCAATGAAATTACTTTTTATTGCAGTATATGGAAAAGCGAATAAAAAAATTAATGGAGAAAATGCAAATATAAATAAAATTTCTTAGATAAATACATAAAAGACAATGCAATAGAAAGACAATGTATAAAAGTTAAAGACAAATTATATATTTGTCTTCTATATAACTATATAAAAGACACTTAAATATACTGTTGTTGTTGTTCTCGTGTGCCAGCTAGGATAGCAAATTGGGGTGCGCTGCTCCATATTTCCTACTGAACCGTATTTGGTGTGGAGTCCGACTTCTTCAGTACACACACATGAAATAGGGACTCATTTATAGGGTAGGCAACCATTCACATCTCATTCCCACAAGAAAAGGACAAAGACAGGATAGAGAAAGTACATCCATGCCTGAACCGGGATTCGAATTAAGGACCTCCCTATCCGTAGTCTGACACGCTGACCACTAGACAAATTGGCTGGCATTTAAATATATTAAAGACTCTTTGTATACGTAAATCTATAAAATACTCTTTATACAAATATATAAAAAAGACAATGCAAAATGAGATTATGCTTGATTTTCATTTATTAATTTTTCTAACTGTGCAATAAAATGTTAATAAATAATAGAATAATAATATATACAATTAATTATATAATGATTTATTATATTAGGGGGAATACATGTATATCAAATTCTGTTTCAATTGTGTTTTCTATATCATTACAATCAATATAGAAAACTGTGAATGACAAAAATGTATTTAATGAAATTGCATTGATTAATGTATATTTTACCTTTACAGTGTGTAGCCAGGTATTTCATAGAATAACTAATTTTGTCGTGAGCTAAATAAAAAAGTCAGTTAATAAATATATTAAATTATTGAATTTTCTAGGATTTAGTTTAAGTTTTTATAAAATGACCATGTATTTGATTTTTAAAATATGATATGTGTCATTCAACAGTTATTTACCCTGATTCTGGTTTCCTTTAGTCAGTTTTGAACCGCTTTCATATGCTTTGCAATGATGTGAGTGTGTACGCTTCATTCTGTTGCAGAATTTAAACGGTGTATTAACATAACTCCTATTAGCAATAGGAAAAATAATTTTTTTCTGCTTTTCTTTATTGTTTATCTATTAATTATCCTTGATAACAATAAAATGCATTTTCAAGAGACATTAGCAATTTATGATGAATTAATAATGAATTTATAAAATAACTCTGAAATTTTTCATTGTTCGTTTTAATGGTCTGTTATTTGTTATTACACAGAATAACTAGGTGTAGTATGAATTTTTTTTTATCTATTATATACTTGACTAGTTATTTTGTAAGTACTTATTTATATTCGATGACATTACTATATTTATACACTTTACATACATAATGGTGAAGAAAAGCCCTAGACTGGACCGTAGGTTAACAGGTTTGAAATATTCCCCTGTTATTAAGTACCTTATAGTTTTGAATTACAGTCAGGTGTCGAGGTTATACAGGAAATGGCACCCTACTTTCTACATCTACGTCATATCAATGGAATTTTGACATCATGACATCATTGACATTATCTGATGCTTCTACAACCCATGGAACTCTAACAACCTTGTAAAGGAAAATTCGCTCACCAATCAAAAACCGCTGCTCACAGAAAACAAGGCCTCACTTTGCTGATCATAGTTAGGGAAGCGGAAGTTCAGGAAATCAGCCTTTGGTGCTCAACATTAACAGTAGAGAAATAAAAAATTAAAGCCACAAACAGGATCACACTTCATTATTTAAAAACACCATCAATCATATGAAATAGACAAACGATGTTAGTTCTTAAAGTATGAAATATAAAACTTTTACCTTAAACTTAATGTTTAATGAGAAATTGGAGTGCAAAGAAAACTAGAGAATTTTTTTTATCAAAAGTTTAGTACTGTCATTAAAGTAAATTATTGCAATTTTAGAAACAGGAAGTTTCTGATTTAGAATGTGAATTTCTATGTTTCAAAATCTAACTAGTATTTCCCACAAAGTAGAGTTTCATTTATACCGTACAGAAATGCTATTTGTATGTCGTACTTAAAAAAAAAAAAAAAAAAAAAAAAAAAAAAAAGACAAATTGAAATATAATATGAACACCGTCGCTGAGTTTCTAAATATTTTAAAAAATAATTACAAATTTAAAGCATTAATTTTAAATTTGAATGAAATTCGCCTTTTCTAATCGTGAAACACACCAAAATCATACTATGATGATAAATAATTTTAAATAATTAAAGCTTTGAAAGCAAGCTTTTTCTTTTGAACTAAGAAATAATTTTCCAAATCTATTGAATTCAAAACTACACTTAGAAGCTTTCCATTCTAATTAAATGAAAAATCCTAGATATTTTCTGCATCTGAACTTAAGTATATAAGCATGCAAATATATTTCAATCCTTCTCTTGGTTTTATAGGACAAACTAATCTGTTTAAAAATCACCAAATCAATCATAAAAAAGAATAATGACAATTTTCATTTCTCGTATTTTTCCTTCTTCTGTCTCTTTAACAGAGGCTGTTGTCTACTCAAATGCATTCATTGTGTATAGTTAGAGTAAAATGCATCCTGAGTAAAGTTTCATAATTAAGAATGATAAGCACCAGTTGAAAAATTTTGAACGGTTTTGTTTATTTAATTTATTTATTATTTATTTTTGCTTCAAACGTTAGCAATGTAAATGAAATAATTAAATATATAATATGTAGCATGGTCAATCAAGTTCTAAAAATATATGATTTTAAACATTTCTTAAAAATATAAATCAAACTGAATTGAAAAGTGCGTAAGAGTATTTAAAAAAAATAAAACCAAAACTGTCCAGACCAATAAAGTATTATAATAATAAGAAAAATGCGAATTTTAGTTATTTAAATTTTAAAATAAGATTTTTAAATTTAATGATATAATTGAAATCAAAATAAATAATAATAATCAAAATAATGTTATAATAAAAGTAACATTGTTATCATAAGTAAATATGTTATCATTAATTAAGTTATTTTATTAGATTAAATATCTTATAACATATTAAAATACTTATAACGTATGCATTATAAGCATATTTATTAAAATATATGTAAATATAAGTTTTTTCAAGTTATAATATGATGTAATTAATATTAAGCATTATTGCTTACAGTTACATACAAAATCCTATTTTACATAGTTGTGTGAATTTTATTTATAACATTATAGAGCTTTATTAATGAATTACCTAAAATATATTTTTATTGTGGTGCTATCATAATAAAAAAATTAACTGAAGATTAAATAGAAATAAAAAAATGTATGTTGTTTCATTTAAGAGAAATAAATAACACTTCCAAATAAATAATTTAGAGATATTTCCATAAATCTTCAGTATCTTTATTCAGTGTCCAATATTTTGTTCTGTGTAAGTTAACATTGAAATATTAGTTTCAACTTCAACAAAATGAATATTAATTATTGATAAAATTTATCCGAATAAAAAAACTAAAGAATATTTTTGCAGCATTTTATTAATAGAAATGTTTTCTTAGTATATATATTTTAAGCCTATGTTAAGAAGAATTGATAAAAGTAAAATTATGATTTGCGTTATTAAAATTAAACAGCATTTTATTAATGATTTGATGAACATTTTTTGGAATTTCTAATGCTTATATTAACATATTGTGATGTAACTGCTAAACTATGCCAATTATTTTGTGCAAGCACATGTAATTAGTTAGTAAATTTATTAATAAAGTCAATAGAGTATATGCAGTGGAAATTCTGAGATTAATGTTTGAGAGTGCTAGGTCTTTGAAAAAATTTTTATATCTTGTAAATCTAGATAGGTAGGTTTTTTCTTATAAAATTCATTCAATTAAGGGTACTGCATCCTTAAATAAACACTGGGAATATTTAAAATTTCTAAAATATTAGATAGAAAAAAATTTCAACAAGAAAGGGGTTGAATGCACGTGAGATAAAATTTTACAGCTAGATAAAGAAATTGCTTTCACGATTTGTCTTTGAAGTACTATAAAATTATGTTTGAGGGATACTCATTTATTATTTAATCTGAGTATCCCAAAATTATAAAAATTATTAACTTAAATTAGATCGCTTCTTTTGGTAGTAATATACGAAACTTGAATAATTGAATAACATAAGAAATAAATAATGAAATAATTATTGTGAAAATATTTTTAGCATTAAAAATAACATAGATAACAATTTGCTCAACTTACCAAATACTTTTTATATGCATCTGATTCATAAATGGTTAAGTATTTGTATTTTAATTAGTACTAGATTTTAATTGCGCTATTCTGTAGAGAATGTATCGCCAAAAATAATATATTACTGAATTTCTTTTAGCGTAACAATTTTGTTGTTAATTTCCCCATAAAGATACATTAAATTAGTTATATTTCACTTTTATACTTTTTAAATTGTTAAATTATAGATAGAAGTGTGACCAATATAAGTTAAAAAAAACTTTAAATTTTATAATTTAGTAAATATAGTATGAATATTTATGTAAGAAAACTGATATAAATAATTCATTTGTTTTAATAATATTTTAATAATTCTAATCAGTATCAAATTGTTACATATATGTGTGCAAATGGTAGTTAAAGGAAAGTTACTTATGTTAAAAAAGGAATTATTTTTATTATGTAATTTTAATTAATTATTTAATTTTTTGAGCAATGAATAATAATTAGTTTGAGGAAAAAATTACAAAACCAGTTTCATAAATCCTACTTACTATTAGAAAAAAACTTTAAAAATAACTATCAATTTAATAAGTATTTCATCCTGTAATAAATTTGGTGAATATTTTGTCTTATTTATTTTTGACAAAAAAATTGACTTAATATATGACTTTTCTTATTATATATAAAATGAATAGATGAATATATGGGTTGAATTTACACAAGATTTAATTCATTATTAAATTTATTTAAAATGAATAAACATTTTGTGAAGATTATTTAATTAAAGGAAAAACATATGCTTAAGGATTTATAAAGTATAGAAACAGGTTATATTAGCCAGAAAAAGTTTGGTAATATTCAGATTGTTGTTTAATCAAAATAAGATTTATTTTAACATAAAGATATTGAGTTTTAAACATTACAGAAGTATTGAATTAGTAAAATGTTTAAAAGCGAGTATTTCAGTAATTAAATAATACTTTAATGTAAAATTTCAGCAACAGTAATTTAGTAAACTTTAAATTTAAATATAAGTTTTATTAAAAAAAATCAACTATTTTCTTAATAGTTTCGTTATATTAAGAATTTAATATGCAAGAATACGAAACTTAAGAAGCAATGATAAACGTGTATGCTTTGATTAAAATTGTTGGAAATTTAGTTAATTTTGAGCATCTTTCTGCAAACTAATGTATATTCTACTGTTTCAAAACGTCCGTGATCCTTTGAGAATAAGATGCATAATTAGAGATAATGTTTCAGCAATTATTATACTTCTAAGAAATTTAGATGATTGTTAAATTATTTTCAAAGTTTGAATTGCTTTAATTCTTTTTCAAACTAGTTAGAATAGTTTTGAACTAATTAGTTGAGCAATAAATTTCATTAATGATTATTTAAATAAAAGATATTTTTTTTATTTATATTTCAACATGAAAAATATCAATCATATTTTATTTCAAAATTCTTAAAATTATTTCCTTTTTTAAAGTTTAATGAACATAAATTTCTTATTAAAGCAATCTGTCTTTTGTTTTTGATAGATACGTGCGTATTCAAATCAAGTGCCAAAAAAAAAAAAAAAAAAAAAAAAAAAAATGGGTATTCCTATATTTTAATGTAACATAATTATTTTTGATTTTTATAAGATTTTTTTCATCTTAATTTTGTTTTTTGAAGTAAATTTTAATTGGTTTTTACTAAAGTGCGTTAAATGAATATTAAAACTGATTTTAAGCCCTTCTTTTTTAAATAATTACAAATTTACATTAAAACTAACTCATATTAGCATCAATAAATTATGTTATAAATATGCTAGAAAACGAACCATTTACTGTATTATATTTAAATATTTTTCAACAGAATATTGTTATAAAATGTTGATATAGATTTTTGTTAAAGGGCACATTAGTTTAGAGAAATTCTTGAAAATATTTTTATTGGAAACTCATTAAACATTTTTAAAATATAAAATTTATGAAACCTTTTAGAAAATAAAACATAAATTAAACGCATTTTTGTTTTTGAATATTATAATTTTAAGGAAGAGTGAAATTTATATGTAGAATGAAGGAATTTCTGTTAAACTTACTTGTTGATTTTTATTACTTTACAGAAAAATTGTTTCCTCATTATTTTAAGATTGAAATTTCTCAAAAGTGATTTGTTTGAAAAACTTGATAGGGAATACTATAGCCTTTGCAGTTTATAATTAAAAGAAATAAAAATAAACCTTTCAAAGGTTTCATATATTCTACTTAAGTAAATAAAGTCTTTATTAAAAGTACTTATCTTTTATTAATTTTTCTTTTTAATTAATTATAATAAGATGAATACATGAAAGAATTTCCTTTTTATGTCTTATCAAAAAAATTCATTTTATCAAAATTGTAAAAATAAATTTTAAAATAAATACTTTGCAAAATATAAGCACTATTTTTTTAATAATTAAACAATATGTGAGTTAGATATTCGGAATCAAGTATTGTTCATTTCTGAAATAAATTTTTAATAGAAATTCAAATTGGCATGAGATTTTTGTTTGAATGAATATAATACTATTCAGTTTAATTTTAAATTTCAAAATATAGACTGTGAAATATTGTTGGAATTATTATAAACTTGATAAATTATTTAGGGATATAAAACTATGTTTTCTTAGCTTATGTATTATTTTTAATTTACTGAATAAATACGTTGACTTTTAATATAATTTCACCGATATTATTTATCATTTGTATCTACTATGGATATTTATGACATAGATATGGTATGTATATCAATGATTCCTGATTCTTAGATATAATTAGAGAATATTGGCAAGTTTTAGAATAAAAAAGTCATTAAATAATTTATTAGATAAACCAAGGAAATAAATCTCTGAAATTAAAATTCATATATAGGATATCCTAGATATATCCTAGGCTCCTCGTATCTGCGATAATATTAATGTTACTTTAATATCATTGTTTATGGTATTTGAAACGTCTTTCTAAAAATGCTGAGAAAATTTTCCTTACAAAATAGGAGCATCAATATCATATTATAAGTATGTAAAATAATATTATTATATCAACTATTTTATAAAATTTAATAATAATGGACGTTATTATTATTAAATTTTTGGTAGGTAAAAGTATAAACAATCAAAACTCTCTCTGAAAACCATTTTAAAATAATGAATTACTTGAGATTCACATATTTTAATAAATTAAAGAAATTTTTATTCATATATTAATACATATATCGAATGTTTTCAGAATCAAATAAATACGGGTTACTCTGAAATTTTCGAGATACGCGCAGACGAGAATTTACAAAATAAAAATAACGGTTTAATTTTAAAATGCAAACTATTTTAACGCAGGAGACTATTTTTTACTGACTTACTTCAATTTGTTTAGCGTAGAATAAATTTTAAACAGAAGAGAAAATGGAGTTGGCCCGAGAATATTTTCGCGATATGATTTTCTACGATTTTAAAGCAGGATTAACTCAAGAAGAATGCGTTCAACGGTTGCAATTAGCATTTGATGAGGAATCTCCAGCTCATGCTACTGTATTCAGATGGCTTGAAGAATTTAGAAGAGGTCGCATTTTTCTTCCGGGTGAAGAACACACAGGAAGACCGCCGTCGGCAGTAATCCCGGATAATGTGTCGGCCATACGAAGAATGTTAATGCATGATAATCGCTGTACCTATCAAATGATACAGAAAGAACTTGAATCCGCAGCCATACACAAAATCATTCATAAAGAATTATATATGAAAAAAGTAGCTTGCCGTTGGGTTCCCCTTAATCTAACTGAACACCAAACAGAGGAGCGTGTCAGAATCAGTAAAGAAACTCTTAAATTGCTAAATGATGGTGGCCACAACATCATTTTTAAAATTGTAACAGGTAATGAAACGTACATACCGTTTTTTGATATTCCAACACGTCAAGAAAGCAAAGTATTGGTCTTTGAAGATGATGCCATGCCGACAATGGTGAAAAAACAACGCGCACTGAAAAAAGTGATGTATGAAGTTTTCTTCAGAAGTACGGGATTGGTCAAAGCCATCAAGCTGGAAGGAAGGAAGACAGTAACAGCAAACTGGTATACGACTAAATGTCTTCCAAAAATTCTACAAGAACTGAATGTTAGGGGACTAATGCTTCACAATGACAACGCATGTTCACATACAGCCGGATTAACAGTTGAGTTTCCTAAACAAAAACAAATTAAAGGGATTGAATATCCTCTGTATTTACCTGATCTAGCTATGTGCGACTTTTGGTTATTCTTTAATCTAAAAAAGAACTTACGTGGACGTCGTTTTCCTTCAGAAGAAGAGATTGATGTGGCTATAAATGCATATTTTCATCTATACTAAGAAATGAATGGCTTGGGGCATTCAATGTGTTTAAAATTCGTCTACAAAAGTGCATTGATGCTGGAGGAGACTACTTTGAACACACCTAAAATTTTGTAAGTTTAAAAACCTAGTTGTTTCTCAAAAATTTCAGAGTGTCCCTGGTATATGGAGCATTTTCAGAAATGAAATTTTTATTGTTTATCATTATCATCGTTCAAGTATCTTAAAATAAAACATGATAAATATTTTTTAGTAATATTTAATAAACTTGAACCTTAATAGAGAGAATATGTATTAAAATTAAAAAGAAAAGCGAGTTTTTCTTTCGATTCTAAGAAGAAATAATTTTAAAAGAATGAGATTTATATTTCTAATGACATAAAATTGACGTTTTGCATATCTTGATTTTCTACGAGTGAATTGGTTTCAGAGAAGTACAGTTTTAACAGAGATCCTTTAAGTTAAGAAATGAACTAAATTTCTGTTACATAAATAATTGGGAATGTGAAAAATATTTTTCATAATTTTAAAATTATTTTAGTATTGTAATTATTTTAACGATTATTAAAAAAAGGCTATAAAAAGTATACCATTCTGGTAACGAATATAACTCACGATGAAGATATAACAAGTAATAAAAACAATGTTTACATAAAAATATGGTTTTTATTACTTGAAATTATAGACAATTAGCATTTAAATTTTGATTTGTCAAGTCTCTTACATGAAGTTTACCTTTAAGGTATACCTAACGTTTCCTCCTAACAAACGAGTATATATTTACAGCAAAAATATAATACATAATCTTTGAGTATTTAAATTGTTTAAATGCATATTTGTGACTCATGTTGAGGCATATTTTTATTTTAGTTTTTTAAATATATATACACACACACACACACACACACACACACACATATATATATATATATATATATATATATATATATATATATATATATATATATATATATATATATATATATATATGTGTGTGTGTGTGTGTGTGTCTGTGTTTATATTTGTATATATATGACGTGTGAGTAATTTATGATGCGTAATAAATTTATTTTACTTTTAGTGTGTAAAATGTAATGAGTTACAGAAAACAATATCATAAAAGAATAGTTTTAAATGTCGCTTATTTTATCAATGTTTCGCAAAATTAATGTAAGCATTTCGTGAAATATAGAAAATGATTAATATGTATTCTGTGAAAATGCACAACATAAATTTTAATAAATTTCATTTTTATTAACGATAAAAATGCATTGTCAATTATTTTAAAAGTTGATTTCTCTCTAAATAAATAAAAATTAATAACTTAGAAAAAAATACCTCCACATTAACAATTTAAAAATTAGTAACTTGTTTCACACTCTCAAATGATAGATAAAAAATTTAAAAATTATCTTTTGAATAGCATTTTGAACAAAAATACTTGTATCAGTTACAGATGGTGAAAATTGTGTTTTGACTAATATGAAATCATTAATTCCTGGTTTTTGGTCACTTGAATCAAGAAGTCATTTGTATGTTGTAGGAAAACTTAAAAGGAGAGTAAATATCTTTTTTATCCCTGAATCATAATGACACTGATAGTAAGAATGCATTAAGAAGGGCAAATATAAAATTTTAATGATAATATTCTTTTGAACAAGTTTAATCTTTTTAAAGTAACAGAAAAAGAGCTCGGTGATTACTTGAATATTTTAATTAACGCGCACGCACGCACGCGCGCACACACAGCACACACACATACAAACACACACACACACAAACACACACACACACAAACACACACACACAAACACACACACACACAAACACACAAACACACACACACACACACAAACACACACACACACACAAACACACACACACACAAACACACACACACAAACACACAGACACAAACACACAGACACAAACACACACACACAAACACACACACACAAACACACACACACAAACACACACACACACACACACACACACACACACACACACAAACACACACACACAAACACACACACACACAAACACACACACACAAACACACACACACACACACACACACACAAACACACACACACACACACACACACACACAAACACACACACACAAACACACACACACACACAAACACACACACACACACACACACACACACACAAACACACACACACAAACACACACACACAAACACACACACACACACACACACACACAAACACACACACACACAAACACACACACACAAACACACACACACAAACACACACACACAAACACACACACACAAACACACACACACAAACACACACACACAGTTTTTGTTATAACTGAAGTAAGAAAAAGAAAATTAATTGAGTCATCCACCAAGCGCAAAGTTTTAATCAGCAGTAGCGCCAATTTTCATCAATGATCATTCTTAGCCCTGTTACTCTTTTGCTCTTGCTTTGATTTATATTCCTCAGTTGGTTAATTTAGTCATCTCGGTTGTTATCTTCCATTTTATTATTTTCGTTTCCCAGTTTTTATTTTAAAGTTCTTCATAGTTCTTTGGTGATTCTTTTTTTTATGTGAACACTTTTCTGCGTTTTTTCCATTGGGTTACATTTTAAATATTAAATTAAGGTATAACTTTAAAACTTTTTATCTGGACATTCTAGAGATAAGAGGAAAATTTTGTAGGCCTTAAGCCTTACTTCTCCTAACTCTCAATTGGTCAGACAAAAATAGAAGTAAGACATTTGTTTTTTTTTTTTTTTTTTTTTTTTTTTTTTTTACAATAGATGAATACTCATCTATCTTGAGGTAAAAGTTTTTGCGTATGATGGAAGAACTGCAATAATCTTTCATGTCTTTTTTTCTGTTTTTCAATGAATATATATATATATATATATATATATATATATATATATATATATATATATATATATATATATATATATATATATATATATATATACAATTTTATTCATTTATTCCTTTGTATTACAGTTTTTGAGCATATTTTTTACTTTGAACTTAAAATTTTTCCAAATATAACAAATTGTTATCCAGTTTTTAACAAAAAAAAATGTATATTTCTAAAATCTGAGGTACAAATTTCCGTAAAATGATTTTACCTGCTTTGAAAAATAATAAATAAAATAAAATTATTTGTAAAACTAAAATTTTAAAATATTAGTAGAATGTTTTTACAGTTCCTTATCCTGAGTTTTACTATCCTTAAAAAAGATATTTGAAGCTAGAATTTTTTGCTAATATCATAATGCATACATAATATTTTGAAGGAAAGCACACTTTTTAAAATTAAGTTCACAATCAAACAATAATAAACATATTTGATCAAAAAAATTATCAAAAATCATCGAGATCAAAAAATATAGAAATAAATTTTCTATGAATTTGAAATAGATAAAATATTATTAGTGATATAATTATAATCATATGGAAGTTAAACTTAAGATACTATAAAATTAATTTGATACAAAATCATTTAATTTAAACTTTTGAATCAGGAGCTATAGAGCAATGATTACAATGTCATATTTTAAAAAATGATTTAAATTATTGGGCAGTAAATTTTAGGAAATAAAAAACTGTGTAAGTTTTATTAAATTATAACAGTACAATTTTGTTTATAAAAATTTATTAGAAAAATCTCTGAAAGATTTTATTATTTATTTTTAAATCATATCTTATGAGTATCTTTACTGAGTTTCAGAAATTGTTTTTATCTGTTAATGTGGCAAATATTAAAAATTTAAATATTATAGTTCACAGTCATCTTTAAAATTTAATTTTTACTTTTATTTCTATTTATTAAACAAGATAGTTCTAAAAGTTCTAGAATTATTTTACTTTTAATAACTTGATATAAAATTTTTTTGATAAAAACGAAGAACAAATTTTTAATATTCAGTGGCTTTCCGAATGTTATTAAAATTATTAATTTCTTCTCTTAAAATTTATCTTAACAGTGATAAAGAATTTTTTTAATAATTGCATTTTTACATGTGAGCATTTTTACATAATGAGCTATAATCTTGTCAATATAACAGTATTTTCATAATTTGTCCATGCCAAAATATAATAATATGTAGACATCTAAAATTATATATATTCAGAGTCACAATATCTTAATTAATTTAATGATTCATTTAGCCTTCACAATTTATTGTATTCTTAAAATTCGAAAGTTCACGATTAATAAATCTCAATAAAAGATCATATAACAAATTCTAAATAGAATTATTATATTTCCAAAGTTGCCAACTAATTAATTTTTCACTAATTTAAATATTTCCTGAACATCAACTCATGCTCTAAATTTTAAGTTTATTTATTGGCTTAGCTTTAATTTCGGTATATAAGAATGAATATTTACTGGAACTCACATAAGAAATAACTTTAAATCTGATAGCCATAGTAATACATGTAAGAAACTATTTTAATTTTAGAAATATTATAAATACATTCTAAATATCAGTTAAGCAAATTTCACATCCAAAATATACTTGAATAAATTTTGCATTAACTCTATATTCATGAATCAGTTTGTGATTTGGGATGTATTTATAAGTATTTTGATGATGGGTTAACAACAAAATATTCTATAAAGTAATTTAATTTTGATATTAAATGTTAATAAAAAGCAGTAGAGAAGTGTTGTAAATTTTAATAAGTATATGCAACAAACCAGTCTTAAAAATTACTAACAGAATTTTATTTCCAAGAAATAATGGCCTAAAGTATTAATTACTTTTAAGAGTTTTTCAAATTTCATATTCAAGGATCACAATTGATTTTTTTAGTATAGCATGCTGCTTTCATTCGTTGTTTTTTATTTTTGTTTTTGTAATTAAATGAAAAATTTTCATTGTTTTTGTTACGAATTAATTGTTTTTCTTATGAAATGAAATTATTGTCGCAGTAGGAAAATAAATGCTGTCATATTTGCTTAGAGCAAAAAGTGTGACTTATTACTCGGGACGAATACTTATTTATGAAATCTTTAAATGAAAGCCAAAGGAAAATGTTCAATGAAATATATGTATTAGGAAAAAACATTTCTAATGTTTCTTATGTTAAATGTCTAAAACTTGTGATTAGTTTTCTTTTTGCAATTTTATTTAAAATTTGACAGTTTTATTATTTTATATGTTTTATAAAAACACATTTACGAAATTAAAAAATCCCAGAATTTATTATGATTTTTATGCTTTGAATCATTTTATAACTTTTTTCATGGCATATATTAATTATTCGGTCTAAAATTCAAGAAAATGCTTATTTTTACAAAATAGTTGGCTCCTTTAAGCATTTTTAAAAATATTAATACTTGATTTGGATTATGTTTAAATAATTTTTTCTAATAATTTATTAGAAAAATCTTTTTGAAGAATAACTAGTGAATGATATGTGAAAATTGAAACCACCACGTCAAAGTATTGCAATATGTTTTAACAAATTTGTATGTGTATGATAATAATCTTATGCTGTAATTCTTAGTATAGACAAAAGATAATACATTTTCTATATGTAATAGAGAACTAGAGGTTGCAACTAATTGTGGTATTATTAACAGTATTAATATGTTTTATTCAGTTTACTGTAATCTCAAATATGCATTGTTGATTTAATAATCGAAGTTGGAAATATGCATGGACTTTTGAGGCATATTTAATCTAAAATTTACTAAAATCATCTTTATACTTTTGTTAAACTTACTCATATTTTACTTATTACAAGAAATAACTTAAAATCTAAATCATTTCATTTCATTTAGAAACTATGCATACTAATGGCTTAACTTTTTGAATTTTATATTAAATTAATTTTGCTTAAAAAAGTAAATTATTATTAATTTCGTGAATATTGTAAAGTTTCTCATTGAAAAGTCTTAAAATGTATGCATTATAAAATATGAGGTATGAATAATCATTTCAAATTTTTTTAAATGTTAAGGATTTCATTTGCTCTCTCATCAGTTTTAGTTTTAATAAAAAAATAATGTAATTCGCTTTTCATTAATTTAATTGACTCCAAAGATAGAAGTCAGTCAAATACTTCACATAAATAAGAAAATTTAAACTACTAAATGATTAAATATCCAGAGAGTTTTTAAGATTTCTTTTGAAACCGTTTTTTTGCAACAATAGAGTATTCAGTTAAAGTTAGATATATCATAGTAAGCATATTTTCTATTTACAAGAAAATTTTGAAATTATTTCCTTTTAAGAAATTATTGATAAGACGCACCAACATTTCAATAAATATGTTCCATCCCTTTTTAAATTGAATTTCTAAAAGATTTCAGAAATTCTAACTCGCTACAAATTTTTTGTGGGAATTTTTTTCTTAGTAATTCAACAAGACTCAAAATAAAATGTCTTCTATTATTTGGAAGGGTTTCGTCGATAAAAACCAGAAATTTTTTCTTATATTAGGAACTTTTTCATATTATTAGTTTAGAATGAATCTAAAATTGTCGTAAAAATATGTGGATTGTGAAAATAAGAAAAGAATGTCGAAAAAAAATAAAATTGATATTTCAAGAAAAAATAAATATCATCTAGTTAAAATGATTTAATTTTTTTGATTACTGTTTTCATTTATATATAACAATTTCTTATGGTAAAATATTTTAATGGTAGAAAGTAGTAATGCGTAATTAAAATGTTTTTCATATATATTTTATAATGCAGAATAAAATTGTTTAAAAAATGATTTTTCAGTAAGTTAATTTTATTTACAAAAAAATCTTTAAGAACATTTAAAAGGACTTAATTTTATTACATATGACATATCTTATAATTTAGATATATATTTTTGAAAGAGCTTTATACATTTATTGAAATCTCTTGTAACTTTACAATCTAACTGTTTTGTTATTTCACATTTTTTTATTTATTGTATTTTTGTTTTCATTTATTTCACATTATTATTTGTTTTCCTTTTCATTGACAAAATAATTCCTCTTAGATTCATTAAACATTATGTACTTAACGCTTTTTCTGAGATAAAGATTTTCTTTAAAATGTAAAAGTTGAAGTAAACTTTTCAAAATTTTTTTTCAACTTTTGATTCTTTTAATAAAGCGGCATATAGTAATTTAAGCTCCCCAAAAGTATTAGAAAGCAGGATTTAAAAAACAATCTTTGGGAATCTGTGAATCTATTTTAGAAATAGGTTTTAGTCTTGAATTAGCTGTTTTATGGTCTGCATTCGAGATTTGAAAAAGAAAAATTAAAAAAAAATACTGAATTCTATTAGATCGGATAAACTGTACGCAGATTTTATATTTAGGTATTCATCATTGATTTATTTTTGAAGTTAATCAAGATTTGCAAAAAGCTTACATTTATAAGAAAATTATTTTCAAGTTAAAATATGAAAAAGAGATGATTTTATTTAAAAAAATTTAAATAATTAAAAGTTAAAATTAATAATAACATTTATTATCGCTGAAAAAATGCGAGAAACTCTCTTTAAAATTTTTCAACGAATCTATTCATAGCATATTTGTTAAATTAAATGAATTATTTTTGAAATAAAAAGGGGGACAGAAAGTATTAAATTGAACGTTCAAGAAATTTCAATTTAAAATGGTCAAATATATCAGTTTAATTTTTAGGTCTAAATAGATCAGGAACAGTCTAATGAAATCCATTTTAAAAGAAATCAAAATATTAAATGCCTTCTTTATTTTCATTCGTTTTGATTATGGATGTGAAGACTAATGCACCATTTGTTAAGATTTTAAACCACACTAAAAGTTTTTTATTCACTGCCATCATATAAAAATGATGCAAATCTTGTGCACCATCTATATATTGATATTATGTAACTTGTATTTACTCTGTCAAAATATGTCTTAAAAGGCTGAAAGTCACAATTTATGTTACAAGAAATATTTTTAGTGAGTTCTTGGCAGAGAAACAGAATTTATTTTAGAATAGGCTTAACAGAAGAGCTGATTTTTTATGAGAGAATATTTTTGTGATTTACTTAAAGATACCACAAAAGAAGATTGTTTTATAATCTTTTTTTTTGGTGAGAATTTTGCAATAAATGAAGGTGTTTTTTACATTGCAAATGTATCGTAAATGCAATCAATATTGCTTTACTGTATTCGAAATCAAATAGAATTGCAACCATATTACAATTAAAGGCTAAAGAATCTGAGGTTTCGTGAATTTCAAGCCCATAAAATTTATTCTTAAAATAAAATTAAAAAAAAACCTCAGATAACGAGAATAAATTCTAAACTCTTTCCTCAAAAAATGAATTAACAGTTGAATGCCTAAAGCTAATTCCTTTAAATTCGTGGTTTGGGTATTTGGGTTTGAATTCAAATATGCAATAAATATTGTCAAAACATAAAATACTCTGCTTTCTTTTATCTATTTTATTTACTGTATTTTTTCACATTTACGTTAACTCAGTGTAGGTATATTTTACCTAAAAGGTATTAAATAAATTATTAATAATTTGAAGTATAACGACAGAACCAATCATTCATTTTTAATGATCAGTGAAATTTCTGTCTTTGAAAAAAATTGCTTGCTGTGGAAAATAATTGCTTTTAAATGCAAGTATATTTATAAATCATTGCAATTATTACAATGTCATTAAGAAAAGTTTTAATGGTACTGGCAATTGCTATCGTTGAATTAATAAATACTTGTTTCAAATTATCAAAGAAATCACTAAATGATCTTGAAAATAAAATAATTATTTTACAAACATTTATAATGAGTACTTACAAAGAAGTCATGAGAGTTGAAGAATATGTAAGAAATAATGAACCATTTGAGACAAACGCTTTTGAAATTTTGAGTTTATGCTAAATATTAATTTTAATGGTTTATATATTAAAACCTAATTTTTATATAGCATTTTTCACTATAAAAATTATGATTATTATTATTTTTGTTTAAACTGACTTTAATAAATTCACAATTATTTTCCTCCTTTTTTCAAAATTAGCATTTTTTTATTATTAGCGGTCAAGTTATCTTGACCTTTTATTACAGATTTGAAAGTTTTGTAAATTTTCAGTGAATTACTATTATTTATGTTCATTAATTAAAGGAATCTCAAATGATATCATGAAACATTTTCATCCTTTAAAATAAATTCATAAACCTTTTTAATTTATAGAATTACACTTTGTAAAAAAACATTTTTCTTAAAATTAAAATGAGATAATATACTGTAATTTATGTTATAAGGTTGTCATATTTTACAATCATCATATGCATTGTAAAAAGCAGCATATTTTTCTATTCCATCATTTAAGAGATTAATTTAGCTTATTTTTTTTTTATCAAAAACAATTATGAGTTTTTTTAGATTTATGTTTTAATTTTCATGATTTTTGAGAAAAATTTCATTTCAACTTGAAAATAGAAAAATTGGTTTCAACTACAATATTTATGAAATATAAAAATGTAAATTCTTATTTAAAAAGTATGGAAGAAAATAATTCAAAAGGTGAAACTGTAAATTCTCGAAAAAATTTTGATTATTTGTGTACATAACAGGAATTACTAAACGTGTTAATATATTATAAAAAAAAAAAAAAAAAAAAAAAAAAAAAAGCAAGGTGATAGAAATTAAAAAAAAAAAACAAAACAAAAACAACTTAGAATAATTATTAGTTTTTCTCAATCGGTTTTTAGGAATAGAGACCAAACAGGAGAGAAAATATAAATTCTTATTAAAATAAAATATTATTCGATTTCAAGTAAAGTATTAAAATTTGACATATATAGCTTATCAATGAAATAATTATACATAATTAATGAATTTAGAATATGAAAATTCTTAAAGTTTCAAAATTCTTCATAACATTTGACAAAAGAAAACTCTCATGTCAATAAACAAATATTGCAAGACACTTGATGAAAAATTAATTTTCAAGTAAAATTCGACTTTAATCACCAATATAGTCCTGTTCAAATTTGTGATGATTTCATTCAAACATTCTTTAATAATTTTGATTTTTTTAAATGCCTATTTTTTAGTCTTTAAATTAGTTTTGCTAATGACAATTAATTTTGCATTTAAATTAAATCTCTCTCTCCGAAGTATTCTTCTTAGTTTTACAAATATGCAGTTTTTGGAGCCAAATCTGGAAAATATAATGTATATGATAATAGTAATTAGAGAAAATTTTCAATTTTACTAACTTTGCACACTGACTTGGGAAATGAAATGTATTATTGATGAATATTTTTTCTGTACTTCGAGGTATTTTTTTTTCAATTACTTATTTAAAGAGAGCTCTAATAATTCCATATCATATTCATTAAAAAGTTTCTTACATTACTTAGGTAAACACAATAATAAAATTATGGTGGTATCCCGAACTACTGAGATCAAAACTTTGCAGCTGATATTTTTCTTTTATGTTCATAATGCCGATTGCTATCCTTTCAGTTGACTGCTGACTTGATTGTGGATTAAGATGATGGATCCATTTTTCAATGAAATTAAAATTTATAGATATAAAATAGAAATCAATATAAATTGATAAATTAATAAAGTCATAAAGAAGAGGAAATTGTTTTGAAGCTTTATTTTCTGGTGCTATATGAAAGATATTTTTGGGCTTTTTAACAAATTTCTTTTATTTAATAACTTAAATTAAAACTTATTATTATACATGTATCTTGATTAAAAAATAGCATTTAAAATAAAAATAACATTTAATGGAATAGAGGAAGATTCAGGTACTTTAAATATAATTTTAAATATCAGAAGAATCTGCAAATCTAATAAATTTCGCATCCTTACACAACAAAACAGCATTTTCCAGACTGAAAGTAATATTTACAAAAAATGCTGTATAACTAAAACATATCCAGCAAATGATAAATTCTAACTAAAATAGCAGTTTAACTTTAACTTCATACAAAAAAAATTTGAAATTAAGTACTTTTATAATATTCATGCATTTAATTGCCTAATAAGGATTTTCAAAAGAGCTAAATATCGAAATTGATATCGTTCTTTTATTAAAATTTAATTTAATTAATGTATTTTTATGAAAATATCAAACATTACAAGATTTCAAAATATTTACTTTTAAAATTAAAATGTTATAAGTAATCTGATAAAAAGCGAAATTTTTTTGTTTAAATTATATAATAATAAATATTCTAAAAGGGAAATAATTATAAGTATTTACAAACTGACTTTCAAATTCAGAAGTTTCCTCTTTGCAGCATTTTGAAAATTGCTGAGTCTATTGGTTTAGTTTCGCTAATCTTCTACTTTTTCCTTAATAAGGTTTACTTTGTGTACTGTTTGGTTTAAAATATATAAAAGTTAGTTTTATTAAAACTAATTTTTGAAACATTAAATATGGGTTATTGAAACCAAAAGAATTAAGATTATTATGATGCAACATACATTAATAATGTTTAATTAAACATAAATTACAATTGCATTTACTAACCAAAATAGTAACAGTTAAATATTTTTTAAGTTATTTTTACTATAAGTTTTATTTAATAAAAATTAAATAAAAAAGAGAAATTCTTTAGAGAATATCTAATATAGTTAAAATTGCTTAACCCAGCTCTTTAAAAGTGAAATATATTTTAAATATAAAAGTATTTCAACAAAAATTATTTTGCAGTTTTATTAATTTATTCCGAATACATTTTATTAAATAGATTATTTTATGTAACATAAAAATTATAGCCTGTTTTTGATATAAAATTAAAAATATAAGGTGAATATGCGAATAAATTTTATATATACTTTTAATTTGCCTTCGGTCCCTCAATAAACCTGGAATATAGTGCGTTTTTAGATAAGGAAAGAACTTTAAATCAGAAAATTTCTTGATGTATTACAATGTTGATTTTGCACTTGCAGTGAAAGATTGTTTTTACATCTAGATGGAAGAGTGTGAAAGAGCTTTTATACTAAATGCAGCCTATAGGATCAGGGGATCCTATATAAAATTACATTTTGTCATTTTCGCAACAATGCTCTTTTTGAAATTAAAAGATATTTAAGATACATCATTATACATCATTTTAAAAATATAAAAAATGTTCAGTTTAAACTGTTTGTAAATAGCAGTTATTATAATAATCATTAGACAATAGACAAACTTATTACCAGACATCGTAAACTTATAGTTTGGAGGAAAAACAAAATATTATTTTTGCATGAACTTTAAGAGTTTATATCTTAAGTACTTTAAGATTTATTTCAGATTGTATGATTTGGGACAAATATCCACCATTTTTTCTATAAATGTTTGCCATTTTAGATTTAGTTTCAAAATGCCTCTAAATGAAATATTGAAATGGAGTATCTATTGGGAAAAAAATTTTATAATCGACTTTCAAAATCTTCTCTGGATCACAAATTCCTATCACAAAGGAAGCTTTGTCATGCAAAAAAAAGATGTTAATAGTTTTGTGCCAGGTTCAATTATATGGTGAATCATTAATACTTTTGAACCAAGCTCCCGGAGTTTCTTGTGAGTTATATACCTGTGTAGTCTGGTGTTGTTCTGATGCTACACAACACTTCATCTATTATCTACTTCCCTCCATATCTGGTCAATCGCTATACACAAACAGTAGAGTTGTTGATAATAAAGATGTGAATTGAGTGTTTAGTCATATGAAAGTGACTAATAACAAATGATTCCTTTCTAGATCCAACAAATGCACAAAAGAAACTTCGTGTGCGTTAAACATAGTTTTTTATTGTATGATTTGCTTCATATTGCTTCGACCACGATCATTTCTATGCAGTTTGGTGGTATGTGAAATATTTCTCATCATCAGTCTCCATTTATTTAAAAAATAGTTCGATATATTTCCATTTGGTTAAGGAATCATAAACGGAAATTCGATCCATCATGTTTTTAGTGCTAATGGTTGTGGCACCCAAACATCAAACTTCTTTTTGAATTTATCTTTGGGCAAATGGCTTAAACCTATTTAATGGTCTATCATTAGCTACGTCTAATATGCCGGTCAGCTTCAATTACTTTTGTGGTTCTATTGACATTTTCGTCGACGGGTCTGATTGTGCGTATTCTTTCAAAATACTCACCATTTATAACTTCTGTCACCAGCTCAATATTTTGCTTTTACGAAGTAAAACATAAAAAATGCACTGAGTTTTCTCCTTATTGACTTCTATTTTTAACACTTTGTAACTCATAACTGAATGGACCGGACATATAATAGCAAAACAGTTAATTTAGTGCAAAAAGTTACCTTGACAATAAACATAAATTTACAGTTCTTTAATAAAATTCATCCATACCAATATTCATATTTTACGCAAATGTTAGATATTTAGTCTTTATTGAGAATAGTGCATTAAAAATTTGCACTTACTTTTTGAAAACTTTTTGTAAAACTTTTTGAAGCATTCATATTTTCACATAGTTTTTAATTTCTTACTTGGAAATTATTTCAACTGTAGATCAACTAAATATTTATATTGCATAATAAACATTATACCAGTTAAATAGACTTTGGTTGATGCACATATACAGAGAACAAAGATACAAATTTTTAGAGCATAAAATAAAGCTTTCAGTGAATTTGTTCAATTAAGTTTAAAATCCCATGGTTTTGTGATACGAATATTTAAAATACATTTTACGTCTCTACTTGTTATAGTTTTTCTTGTTAAGTTTTATCAAGAAAATCAAAAGTATCAAAAACTACTTTCGTGTTTTTCGTTATTGATAATAAAATTAGAATAATATAGATTGAAGGAAAGAAAGAAGTCTAATACTATTGAATGGAACGTTAGAATAATTTCTTTTACTTCTTTTATTGCATTTTGATTTATTTTTTTATAGAATTTCTTCATCCTTCGAGATGTTTTAAAAATAATAGCAGCATAACATTTGTTTTCCTCAGATGTCAGCTGGAAATGATATTTGAAATAAAATTAAATATTGCAGTCATGTCACATTACTTTGCTCTAAAATTTCAGATTTAAAAATCCTTGAATGAATGGAAAATAAGTTATTCTTTAGATAAAACTTATAATGTAAGATTTAATATAATGAGAGGCACGTTGGATGCGTTTTTTAAAAATACTTTTAAAGAATTAGTAGAAAATTTTAAAGAGAAAGTATTCCCTTTGTAAGTATAAATGTATTACATGAATAAAATTTATAAATGATTTCTCACTTGATTATCTCAGTTAAAATCTAGAAATGATTTCTATGTTCAGTAACCCAAGAAGTTCCTCATGTAAATCATGTATGTAAAAAATAAAAGTTTATTTCAAGTGTAGTTTTTATTAAGTAAAAATTTTTTGGACTAAAAATTTAACTTTCTCAGTAAAAATAATATCATTATTCCAACTGTGGATATCAAACGTTCTGAAAATAGTATACAAAAAAAGTAGTACTTAATTCAGAATGATATTACTTTAAGTTTTAAAACTTATTGAGGAATATATACTAAACACAAAACAAACCAGTTTTATATGAAAATAAGGTATTAAATAAAAATTCAAAATATAAGTGGTTTCTTAAACTAAGAACCCAACTCTTGAAAACTTAATATATGAGTATAAAACCGTATAGTGGATAGAAATATTAAGGTATATATTCATAATATAAAAGCTGATTGCGTTATCCTACCAATTTAAATATACTAAAAATTGGATTTCACTAAATATTTTTTTAGATTATTACTTTTATTGAGAAATGTTTTGCATAATAAATTCTTTTAATGAGTAAACACAAATTAGGCTTTTGCACTGTTGAATTTCTAAGAAAATAGGTTTTCAAATAAACCTTTTTATTTTTATATATTTTTATTTATTCTCATATAAACCTTGATTTTTATTTGATTATAAATTTATTTCATTTTAAATAACAGTCTATTTTGATATAAAAGAAGTTAGTCTAATTATGATCGTAAATAAAATAGTTTTCAATTTAATAGTTAAATAAAATTTAACTTCAAATTGTTTTAAAAAATTTCTGTTTCATATTTCAGAATTTTTTTTATATTTTGTTAAATAAATAACCATAATTCGTAGATGTTATATAAGGAATCAAAAGTTTATTTTTTCACAATTATAACTTGAAATCAATAATAAATGAATTCAAACTTTATGTAGAAAGAAAAGTAAAATAAAACATTTATGAAAACAAAATTATATATATTTACCTCCTTTAAAGAATAATTTCTTCTCATAAGCGAATTAACTTTGAATAACTTGCATTGTTAAATATTTTGTTTGCTTATATAAGTAATTTGAAGCTAATAAGAGAAAGATTATATTTTGTATATACAATAATATAGTGGAAAATACATATTGTGCAAAGCAGCTAAATTTAAAATTCTGTTAAATATGCATATTCCTATCTCTTCAAATATTAATTCTTGTATGCATGCAAATGTGAAACAAAATAAATCAGTATAATTTATCAAATTTGTTCTTAGTAAAATTTCAAAAGGAATACATCAAAATTATTGTATTTTGCAATTAAATAAACTTTTAACTAAATGGTTATATATTTTATCTTTAGACGGATGTTATTAAACAACCCATCCTTAAAGGTGTAACGGTGGGTATTAACATTGATTGTAATTTTATTTATACTTAAAAATAGCTACTATCCTTGACAATTAACTGACGTGATGGAAAAATAATCAAAAGGGCTTTAAAGAAATTTTCAATGAAACGCTAAATATGAATCAATAAATATTCGAAAAAGGAAACAAAAGTACATTCTGAGTAATTTGGGGGCATTTTCAAAATCCTCAGTAGTTTGAAAACAAAAAGTCAAATAAAGCATTACAAGCGTTAATTTCGTGTTTTTTAAGTATAAATAATAAAGTTTAAAAGTGGCTAAATTCTACTTTATAAGACATATTCTGTAATGCTTAAAACACATATTTAATACAATCGTCTAAATAAAGTAGAAATAATGAAATTAATTATATTAAACGGCTTAAAATTTTTAAAGTGCTGTTATTTAAATGTTTTTTAACCAAAAATATACACTTAAATTTAACTTATAACAAATCTGCGTTTAAAAAATTAAGAAAAATTGAATGTATATAAAGCTAAAAATGTTAAATCTTTATTGTAAATAACTTGTATTTTAATATTATATATATATATATATATATATATATATATATATATATAATGTCTTTTGAGAATTTTATAAAATATCAATTTACGTCATAAATTGTTTGAAAGAAATTCTACAGTTAATCTTAAATTACAACTGAATTAAAATATAAAAATAATTATGTGATTAAATAGAACATATACATACATTAGTAGTAAGTATCAGAAAAAACGTCTTGCAGATTGTGGTAGAGCTGGTCATTATGTATAAAGAGTTTTCAACATTGATAGTTTATGAGAGATATAATAAATAATCTATGAAAAGGATGCAAGAGCTTCTCATATGGGAATAAATCCAGTTACATAACATCAAGGAAAGAAAACTTAATTTCCAAACATTGCTGACATGGGGAAAAAACAATTTTACTTTATATTTCTAAGATAAATATAAGATTTTTGCTTTGAAATTTACGACAAAAAATATGTTGGTTTAATAGATTAGGGATGAGGAAAAACATTTGTAAACATCCAGTTCTTTTATTTGGATTTCGAATTATCTCTCACCTGATTGCAACAAAGGTAAACTTTTATTTATGTTTCATTAAACTGTTTTAAGAAATTTTTGAGCAAATATTGAAATTTACGATGTAAATATAGTTGTTTAAGCATATTGGTAAGTAAGTTTGTTTTATAACTTATTATTTATTCTTAATTTATGATTAAATTTAATAATTCATTTGATTTTATTAAGGTGTATTGCCAATCTTATTTGTCGAAATGAAAAGAATTTATTTTTATTTAGGAAGAATATTTGAAATCAAAATTTTACTTAATTTTGGTTTTTACATCTTAATTTTTGCAAACTTAATTTTGGTTAAAGTTAAAGGATAACATTAAAATATTTTGGAAAAAAATATTTTAATGTCACCCCTTAACTAAGTTACTTTGCAATATAAATTAAATAAAAATAATATAGATAGATAAGAATTTAAAAGTGTTAGTAATGATAATTTAAGAAATATTTTACTAATGATTTAAATTTTGAAAAGTCTTGAATCCCAACAACTTAAAGATAGTCAATAAACTAAATATTTTTGAAATTTACAAATTGTTAGTGAATAGTAGAATAATAGAAGCTTAAAATCTAATTTAGATAAAAATGATTATAAATTTAAATAAGCTTTTACATTGTAATTATTAATAAATTTTAGGAAAGTAAGTTTAAATCATTTAATAAATATTGAAAAAAATATCAAGTAATGTGAGTGATATTTAATATACCATGTAACAAAATTCGATTACTATATGAAAATTAATAAAGGAACAATTAAAGCTAATTGCATTAGTTATATATATATATATATATATATATATATATATATATACATATATATATATATATATATATATATATATATATATATATATATATATATATATATATATATATATATACATACATACATACATAAAAGTGAATACCAAATTAATACTGTAAAGTCGCATAAGAATTGTTTCATCGTTTACATTTCTACATAAAACATTAAAATCTATAATAAAATATCATTTTAATTGTAGCTTTCTATTTTTTAAAAATATATTTTTCAGTAGTTTTTAACTTTTATATATAATTAAATTGTTTGAGCAAAGTAGTATCTTTAAAATTTTTACCCTAATTTTTCATTAAAATTTTGTAATTCATTTTAATGTTAATTTTATGTATTTGTAAATAATTAAAAATAGAACATATTTTATTAAGTATCAAATTATAATTTATATTTAACAGTTAACGAGAAACATGGCATTGAAATCACTTAAATAATTGTTAGCAAAAGATTGTGTTGTGAGAGAAAAGATATTTTTATACAAATTATAATTTAAATTCCGAAAACTGTTTTAAAATAACCTTCTAAATTCAGATAATTAATTGGATTTTTATATTTTTAAAATTTAAAAATAATGCTGAATTATAAAGTGTTTCATTCTCTTTTCTAATATTAGTTATTAATTGTGTGAAGTGGTTCTTGTTCAATTTTTGAGATTCCCAAAAATAACTTCTTTGCTTCTGAGATAATTTTTAATTATTTTCAAACATTTTTTATGTTACTGTTCAAGATGTTTAAATATTATATAAATGTGAAATAATTGGTTTATACTGACCAAAGTAATGTATGATCATATTTTCTACAATTATTAGTACATTTTTTTCAGCCTTATTTTACATATAGTACTTAAATTTATATTTTGTAATGCGTTTTTAATTTCGCACTGATAAAAAATCTAACTGGTAGAAGACAAATATTGTTTTTCAAAGTTTATTGTTTCCTGTAGAAAAAAAATCAAGCATACTTTTTTTAATTTTGAAGAGTGCGTAGTGTAAACAATCGGCTCTGATATAGTCTTAATTCTCTAAAAATTCCATGAAAATAAATTCCTTTCTTTATATTCATAAAGCATTCTGCCATTTAATTTTTTCGTATTAATTGTTTTATTTTTTAGTAGATTTTGGGGCTTTTTGATTTTAAATATCTTTAAATTAGTATTTGTTCAGCTTACTTTTTTTTATTTGATTTGAAATTGTTTTATTTTTTCAGATTATTTTTACTGTATTTCATCCGGATCAATATTATGAATGTATGTTTTAAAGAAATAGCTTATTTATTAGTAATATTTTTTGTACTTTAAAGACTTGGTCTAAATTTAAGGTTTTAAAAAAATTGTTCACAGCATTTTTTGCTGTAATTTTACGATAATATATTTTATCACTAATTTTAACAAGAGTCATGTGTTTTTTTTTTCAAAACTGCACATGCATTGAATTTTTAAATGTATAATATTTAAAAAGTGAAATAATTTTTTCGTGATTAAGAAAATAGTTTAATATTTTTCGAATTTAGCTAAAATCACTTATTATATTGCCTTTTATTTAAGTATGAATATGAAATTTATATCACAAAAGAATTAATTGTGTAAACACTTAAATATTACATTAATTATAACGTACTTTTGTTAAAAAAACTGTATTTCAATTTTTTCTATCAGAAATTCTTTTGTCAAAGCAATTCTAAAAATTTGAGCATTACAAGATCATTCTTATGCATTTGTACAGTCTTACAACAATTTACATTAATATCTCTATTCATATTTTTCTTTCTTGTTTGAAATATGAAAATACATGATTGCATTATTTATTAAAATAAATTGGGAACCAGAAATATAACTTTAAACACAAAAATATTTGCATGAAAAACAAAGGTAAAATAGCAAAAGTGTAATAAAAGGCGTGATAAAAATTTGGCAAAAACATTTAGAAAATTGTTATTAACTGTTGTTTAAAACAGAAGATTAAAAGTTGATTTTAGATTATGATACTTTTTAATAAAACAAAATAATTTATTTACAGTAAATAAGTTAAGATATATATATATATATATATATATATTAATTTATATTAAGTACTCTTTCTTAAAAACTATATATATATATATATATATATATATATATATATATATATTATATATATATATATGTAATTTCATATATATAAGTTATATTAGTTAAAATTTATTAAAAGAAACACATTTTGGATATCATATTTCTGAAATGTTTTGAAGTTATATGTTTATTTTCACAAAACATGTTATGTTTAAATGAGGGCATCTCTCTTGGTATCAAAGAATGGTACCAAATGTTGGATTTATGAATTAGAATTTCTAATGGAAAAATAGTTGGTAACCGTCCAGGGAAAAATATATAAGAAAGAAATTATGAATAATTTAAAAGTAAGAGATTTTATAAAAAGCTAAGAAAGACATAGCTTTTTATAAGAAAAATATCAGTTTAAATACCCAATTGTAATTGATAACATTTATTAAGAATTAAAATAAAAAGAGTTTTATTTATATAATTCTGTCTTTTAAATTGTTATATTTATTTTAAGATGTAGAGTCTTCTTTCAAATACCAGTACTTTAGAAGTAAGGCTTATGTTAATGATAGAAGTATTTGAATAAGAAGCTATATTTACAGTTTTATAATCTTAATGTGAAGAATTCTTAAAAATTATATTTTTACATAATATTTTCAACTATTGAAATTTTGTGAATATCTGGGGAAAAAAGGAATATTTACATTTTGTGTATTGTGATAATTTTTTTTACTTTTTTGAAGTAAAGTATAAAATTGTTTCTATAATTTGATAATTTATAATTAAAATAATATTAAATTAAAAGATTCATATAAACCTAATCAACAGTTTGATTGTATATTATATCTTTTATTAAATCACTGAAGTGAAATAATTTTTACAACTTTGAAATTTTGGTAGGAAATAAGAAAAAATTGAATATTAATGGCTTATAGCTGCGTACAACAAGCAGTTATAAATAATATAAGTCTTTGAAAATATGTAATTAGGCTTGATATTATATGGAATAAAATAATAGTAATGTAATAAGTCGATAAGTCGATGAAACATATAATTTAACGAAAATTGTTTGCTACAATTTTTTAAACTATTCAGTTGTGCAAATCCTTTGACTTTAAGCCTATATATATATATATATATATATATATATATATATATATATATATATATATATACAGAGGTTATTAACATTTTTTAGAACGATTTTGATAACGAATTAAAAAATGTAAATATTTAAGAATAAATTTTTTTGGCAACAGCTTATTATTTGAAATTAAAAATATTGTCTGTTACTTTTAAATTTATTCTTCTTTCAAAATGTCACATATAAACATCTGTGAACTGAAAAATATGTTTTTGCGCTTTCCGTAGATAAACGTTCTTATTCCAGAATTCAAAAACATTGTGAAATGCATGATATTAAAATTTCTACGTGCAAAATAAATATTATTAATTGGACAAGCAAAAACTGTCGATCATTATTTCTACATAGAAAAAAGACTCCAAACGAATATCTGTAAAAGGTACGTACTGTTTCAAATGTTTCTAAAGTGAAATCGCTGGTAACAAGAGAATATTCGCCATTACAAAAATCAATTGCAAACTATTTAGATACATCTGTAGCAACAATAAATAAAATAATAAACCAGTATTTACAACTTAAAAATGCTAAAAAACATAATGTTCACCAGTATAGCCGAGACATGTGGCTCTACGCAAAACATTTTGTAGAAATCCTGTTTGAAAACCACTTAGCTGGAGATAAATGGAAAAACATTGTGATCCTTGATGAAGCATGGGTTTACCTAAATGACTGTAACAAAAAAGGTCTTTTTACTATAGAAAATGAGGAGAAAAAATGTACAAACCCGTTTCCCTCAATGTAAAGAAAGTTTCAGTAAGGAGCTTATGATTGTCGCAGGTTTCTCCTACAATGGGAAATTAAAAATAAAAAGAGTGGAAAGAAATGTTAAATTCGACTCATCGTACTATCAGGAGAAGGTTTTACGCCCAATATTTACAAAAGAAATTCCACTTTTTTTTTTATCCCAATGACATTCAAAGAGAAAATCTTCATCAAGACAAAGCTATAAGTCACACTTCAAAAACTACCACTGCATTCCTTGAAAAAATGATGACTGATACAGATTGCATGTATACATTTTCAATATATCCTTGCGAAGTCAGATAATTTTTTTTAAGTCAGATAATTTGATTTTAGATAATTAACTTAACGTAACTTACATTATGTTATTGTTAATTATGACACTTGAACATGCCAGGCTAATTATGTCATTAGATATGTGAATTTAAGTCAGTAGGTTGCATCTTTCGTTTTACCGGAGCACCACGAAGGTGAAGGTATAACTTTGCTCCAAAATCCTCTGATAGATGGTACCACAAGAATTTCCCTCCCCTCAATTTTGACTTTAGTCTGATGAGAGAGGAAATTATCTCCTGATACACCCATGGTAAACTTACATTGTTGAAGTTAGTAGGCTTGATATTTTTAAATCAAATTATGCTCAACAAAAAAACCAATATTTTAAAATCCAAAAGATTTAAATTTCTCATATGATTTTAGTACTTCATTATTTGTCCTTCCTCATTTATAAGCATGCAATATTAATATAATAATGCATGTTCATAAATGAGTGCTCCATTATAATAATTTTTAAAAAAAATTGTTTTATTTATTGTAATTAAACTTCATCATTTCAAAAATTGCAAGATATTTCCTTTCTTATAGGATCATTAAATAAGAATGGCATTTGATTGTACTTTAAATATTCTTCAAGTAAGTATTTTGATAAGTTCCATCATTTTGTATACTGGTATCAGATAAGATGTAAGTATTATCACTAAATCAGATAAATTGTCCATGAATGTTTTCATATATATAATAAATTCCATTCTTCGAAAATTCATTAATTACTTCTTAAAAAAATCTTAGTTAAATCAAAACATAATTATACATTTTATAGCTAATATTGTGTAGATTGTGTATGATTAAGTTCTTTTGAAAAGTATAACGCTTTGAAAAAATTAATTTTCTTATCCAATTATTAATAAAATAATTGCTAGCAACAAGAAACGAATATTATATTTTTGCAATGCACAACAATTATTGATTTATTAACTGCCAATTTAATTGAAGAATGATTTTTTAGATAATTAACTTTAAGTAGAATAACTTCAACTTCTGTAAGTGATTTTAAGTTTTAAAAAAATATAAATTTGTTTTGAGCTTTATTCACAGACTTTTCAAAGTGAATATATGTTAGACATTTGACAAAGTTAACAAAAATCAAATAAACATTTCTTTCTAAATTAATTCTGATGTACCTGCCAAAAGTAAATTAATTTTCTCGATTGAAATAAGATGTCATTGAGAAAATATAAAATTAGTTATATTTGATCTTTTTTTCTATTTTCGATTAATACTTATATTTCATTAAGAGATAGAAATGATTTATACTTATATATATATATATATATATATATATATATATATATATATATATATATATATATATATATATATATATATATATATATATATATATATATTGTCTCATGTACAAAATATATTTGATTTAACTTTATTTTGGTAGCATTTATAATTTAAATATTCTCTGTAAAATATTTTGCGGTTAATTTACAATCAGAAAAAAAGAAAAAAGATTACCAACTCTCTCATACAAATGATGTGCAAACCTTTGGTACTTGATATTTATCGTCAAAAATTTTAAATGTTAAGGCTTATTTTCTGAATTTGAGTACGAGAACTTTTATTTCAATTGAAGTTGATAATAATGAAAAATTAACTATTGTGTGCTACTTTTTAATAGGTCAGAAAACTTCTACGTTAATACTCTCTCAACTTAAATTTAATGTGCATAAATAGCATACAAAATACAGTTATAAAACTCTTATCATTTATAGAGTGCATACAGAGTTTAACACATTATTATTTTTAACCAAAGTTTACAAATGCAATATTACTGAGAAATCAAAGTTTATATTTAAGATTAAAAATATTTTCAAATTTGAAACTGTTGCAAGGTAAGTGATTGCATATAAGACAAAAAACACAACAAAATCATTAAAATACTTTAAAGCTAAGTAATAAATAAATGAGTTATTTATAACGACTTAATGAAGATTTAAGAAATAATTGAAGAAATAAATAATGAGAATAGTGAGTTTATAAATAAAATACGTATAAACAATTACATATAAAAGTTTAACTTCTATTACAAACAGTCAAATATTTTTTGTCTGAAAGATTTTAAACTATTTGATTACCAAACGTTGAAAATGTATCCTTACACAATCTACAAAACGTTATATTTTAAAATAAATTAATATTTTAACATTCTTTTTGAAAAGAATGTTTACTAAAATTTTAAGAGAATAATAATAATCGCAAAAGTTGCTTTATGAATTAATTTTCCTTTTAGATGGTGTGAAGGTGAAAAAGTATTTCAAAAGAAAATATGCTATGAAAATAACTATTGTTTGCTAGAGAATATTAAGCAGCCTTTGTTGCGGCTGAATAGATTAAAATATTTATCCTCCTTTGTATGGTTTTAAAATATAATGGTAGTTGTATTGAAAACAGATAAGATTGGTATTTAATGACGAAATAATGCTTTGTTTAATTTTCAACACTAGCAAAACTTTTTTAATATTTATAACAAAAAATATGTTTCAAACTTATTTTTGATTGAAATATTTTAGAATTTCAAAGGAAAGCTTTCTAAAAATGAAACATTAATATGTATAAACAAATATCAATGTGGAATATTTTATAACTAAAAAAATGAATTATCAGATTACATTACGGGAAGTTATGATTGTATAGTAATAATCCACAAAGAAACATCTTTCCTTTTACTTTAAGACTAAGTATTTTCTGCGAACATTCGTTCATTACATTTTAATTGATAAAATGAGGAAATAATTAAATAAGCAATTATTGAATATTTTTACAAGTAAAATTATTGCTAAATTTATGAAATATTTTTAATATAAATGTTTTGGAAACTTGATAACTTAATAAGAAAGAGTGAAAAAGATATTTTTTGACCATAAATATGAAATTTAATCTAAAAAAAAATTAAAAAATCTTTTATATTTCCTGATGTAATTCATTTTTTTTTATAGGATTCAAATTATTTTTCAATGCATTTTTCTCACCAGTTTAAAGCAGAAAAAGATAAAACCCTATAAAATTTTTTTAATTAGACGTGTTATTTAATATTACTAATTCTGATTCATGGAATTCAATATAAAGTTTGAAACTTTAAATTATCATATTATCAATATTTTAGAGCAATAAGCAGTTCTGTTTAGACCAGTGATTCTCAACCTGTGGGGCGCGCCCCCCTAAATGGCGCGAGCTCACTAAGGGGGGGGGGGGCGCGAGCATATCCAAGGGAAAATATTATTGATTAAGTGACTGAAAAAAAACACACACACATACAAAATAAATTATATTTCGACATATTTAATAATTAACTTATTAAATTAAAACAACTTACTAAATTAAAAACAAATTTAATAATTATTAGTGACTTCCTTAAGCATGTCTTTCAGAGCAAAGTTTTTCGAAGAAAGGTTTAATATTAGAAATAGACACTCTCAGTTCTTTTTCTATATTTAGTTGAGATCTGTATTTTGTCTTCAAAGAAACCAACGCAGAAAATCCAGTTTCACAAAGGTAGGATATTGAAAATGGTAGTAGAATGCGAAATGCCCTTATTTTTAGTGCAGAAAACTCATTATCCATTCTTGCCCAAAATTCAAAGAGTGATTTATTATTGTCTTATTGTGAATTGTCTTTTGGTTTCGCTGCTTGCCGTGAAGTCTATGAAGGTTGCTTCCTCTTCAATTGAGAGTTCCTTCGGGAGTATTTTGAAATGGATGCCTTACCCACTTATAACTTGACATCAGTTTGTCGTCAGCAAGAAAGTACTTTTTAAAATTCTTTGATAGCATTGCTAAATGATTTTCAATGGTTACAAAAACAACTTTTACATGTTGTTCTTTATAATCTTGTAAGTTTTAATACAATCATTAAAATTTCCAAACATTGTTAAGTTTTCTTACTTTAAATTTCTGCTCCACAATTCCAATTTCCTACGAAAAGCATTAACTTAATCACGCGTATCCAATATCTGAGTATTTGATCTCCTTGCAGTTGAAGATTCAAGTTATTTAATTTCTCGAATATGTCGACCACACACACACATTTAGCATAATTTCATCACAAATAAACTATCGCGAAAATTATCAGTTTCCGGTCTGTTTTCCTTTTCTAGGAAAACGGCGATTTCTTCTCTTAATTCATAAGCAGTTGCAAAACTTTTCCCTCGTGATAACCATCTTGGTTCGCAATAAAATAGTAATGTAGAATGCACTGCACCCATGTCTTTACAAAGTGCGGAAAATATTCTTGATTTCAGGGTCCTCCTTTTTATATAATTTACAACGGTTGCAACCGTATTTAGAACAATATTCAAATCAGAACTCATTTCTTTGGAAGCCAAAGCTTCTCTGTGGATCATGCAATGTGTCCAGACGCAATGTGGCGATTTTTGTTTCACAAGTGCTTGAATACTTTGGAATCTTCCGGACATAGAACGAGAACCATCGGTGCATATTCCGACGTAATTTTTCCATTCTACGTTTGCCTCGCTCATAAAATCATTTAAGATAGCAAATAATGCGAGTGCCATTGCTTTGAGTTCTATTGGTTTGAAGAAAAGTAATTCTTCTACTACTGACAAATCATCGCAATATTTAACATAGGCAATAAAACGAGCATCTTTATTACTATCTTTTGCTTCATCGAGTTGTATTGAGAACAATTTATCACGCAATTTCGACAAAAGCTGACACTCTACATCTTCAGCTATATCAGCAATTCGATGGGAAACAGTATCATTTGAAAGAGAGTCTGCAATTGTTTTGAAACATTATCTCAAAGTATAATTAATACAATCTGAGTATTAATTATACTTGGAGATAATTTTTCAAATGGTTGTTAAAATCAGCACTTCACCAATGATGTGAGGCTTTTTACATCTTGCTATTTTATATGAAACCTTGTAAGAGGCAATTCAAGCTTTTTCATTCACAAACAAAGTTTTTTAAGCAATGGTTTTTGTTTTTCATATGATTTTAATTTTAATTCGAAGAATTCTCTGGGTTTGTTTGCGTATTCACTATGAAGCGTTTCCAAATGTCGTTTAAGTTTATTAGGTTACATGCTGTCTGCCGCTAACATTTTCTGCCATCAACATTTCTTCATTTACTTCAGTACTTGTGAACCCAAAATTTAAGTATTCTTCGGAATATTTTCTTGATTTAATTTTCGGAACCATGCTCTTCTGGGTACTTGTTGATGCTTGTCTATCGTCTAATACTCGTTTACGCCCGCTTAAAAATTTCTCCATGATTCTGCATAAGTCTACTACCGTGAATATTTAAAAAGGTAAATTGCAATTACAAGAAAAAATATATAACATACACACTCAAAAAATAGATAAAATAGCGATAGAAAGATCAACTCGAATGAGATTGTTTGTTAATGAGATGTTAACTGAAATAGGATTCTTGTTTTTTGAATGCTGGGGATCGGTGTTGCAAAATATCAATAAAATTCCGTATTCTTCGTAATTTGTAAAGTTTAAAATTAAGGTTCTAGTGTAGGTTTAGCACCAAAATACTCAAAATACTTTATTATTATATACATTTTATTGTATGCGGTGAAGAGGGAGGGGGCGCAATGAAAATTATGATTGAAAATTGGAGTCTGACTTCTAAAAGGTTGAGAAACACTTGTTTAGACAATATGTAAAATTTTACTTTCAGAAAACATATCATTTAGATTGCTAGATATTTCACACAATTACATATTAATTTTATATAATGACTAATATTTTCTTAATCAAGAATATTTAATAAATATTATTCTAAATTATAATTATTATAACCACACATACAAAACTCACGCATTTCATATGTGAATTTTTAACAAACTATCTTATTTTAATTCTGGAAATTAAAAACATAATTTAAAAACTTAATAAATGATTTCGCAAATAAAGCAGATTTTTCTGGACAAATCGGATACAATACATAAAATAAAAATTATGATAGATAATTCGGATAATTTCTTAGAAATTATATTGATAAAAAATATGTGATTACTACATGGGAAACATTTTTTTGATGAGACTTAATAAAGCACTGAGAGAAGATACAAATTTGATCAGCTAATGTCTTTCCAAATTGTAATCATTAAAAAACTACAAAATAAAAATAACGAACTAATTGCAATAGTTTTAAGCAAACTGTAAACATTTTAAAAGTTAAAATTAAGAAAAATAAAAAGTATTTTAAAATTTTGATTTAGAAAATTATTTATAATATATAAAAGTTTAATGTATTACAAAAATAAGCAGGAGGAATTGTTAATAAATTTAAAAAATATATTATGTTTAGAATGAAATATATTTATAAATAAATATATTATAATAAACGATAAATATAATACCTAAAACAACGAAGAAAATGTCCAATATTGACGAAAAGTCATTAGTAGAATTTTGATGTGTTAAAATGTTTCAGAAAAGAAAAAAAAATATATTTATTTTCTGATAAATTTTACACAGCAAAACTTCTACTTATGACTTTTCTTCTTTGTTTGGACATTTTCTTCTTTGTTTCAGACAATACTGTTACATTTCTTATTTGAAAACTTTTATCACGAAACCAAGTATTTACATATGAAACCAAATTCATCACTGCGAGAAATAAAGAATAAAACTATTTAATTAAAAGTGAAATATTTTAAAATATATGATAAGAGTATATCGTTTAGACGTTTTTACTTTATAATATTTAATAATATTCTTCTTTGTTATTGAAATGTACAGTTTACTCATAAATCAAGATTTTAGGAAATTAAAATATATGTTCTAACATTTCTGAGAAAATTTTAAATTAAAAAATATTAATATCTTTTAGATCTAGTAATGAAACATTTTTAAATTATGCTTTTAAAAGAATCCTCTTTGAGAAATTTCATTTTTAAGAATAATGTGAAAGTGCTTTTTTTATGCTGTATTTAATTCTATCTTCAAGCCGTTCTATTTATTTATTAATGAATATGTTTTTCTGAAAATAACAATGCCCCAAAGAAATTTCATAGTTTATTACTCGATAGAACTGCTCTATAGAAATAATGGCTAAAATATTCTTTGCCATTATTTAGGAATGTTTTTTGCAGATTTACGATATTTTGCTATTGATAAACTCGGAACGGTTCTTATTTTTGTCAATTAGAAATATTAGGTCTTAAAATTATGCATGTTTTTAAAATCCGATTATGTTATCAAAAATTAATTTTTGAGTTGATTACTTATTTGAAGACACATTTTATTCGCAATATTTATTCATTTTTACCAATGATTCTTTTAAATAAGATTAAAAAAAATATAAAAAATAATAAAATAGTGCAGTAAAATCAATATTTTGTCTGTGTTCATCTTAGCCTACTTATCAAAGAAAACACTAATGGAAAATTGCCTCAGAATACATAGAAAGAATTTCGAAAAGTGGTTTCTAATATAAATTGATACATTTTTGCGTATATCCTCATTCTGTTAAAATTGATAGACTTTTATAAATTTTTGAAACTTTTTAGTTAAGATCAAGGTAAAGGCTCTTACAAGGAAGTCGAAATAATGAAAAATTAATAATAAGAAAGATATTCATATTATAGAGCGTAATGGATTGAATTCCAGATGGTTTATATAAAACTTGAAAAACTTTCAGAATTAATGTAAAATCCATTATTAATAATAGTGCATAGAATAAGTGCAAAGTGGGAAGAAAGAACTAACAGATTTCTTTAAAATACGACGATCCACCCGTGCTGATCTCACTCTGGCTACACCAAAACTACGCAAACGTTCCATAGATCATTGTTCCAACCATCTTTGCCACAGCTGGTGCACTGTGAACGCGTCTAGGTGTCTGTCAGCTGTGATTTGCCGTAATGATTATTCTGTTCTTCTCAGTCCGATCACCATGCCCCTCGTAAACTTGTCTATCTGCTGGAATTGATTCCGTCGACGATGACCGGGCGTTCTCTCTAATTACAGGCGTACTTTGTGACAAGAATAAACTTTCAACGATTATTTTCCAAGCAGCAATAACTGCGCGAATATTGCCCACTCTGCCCGTACTTCACTTTAAATCTTATCCTACATGAGCTGGAGGACTGCCTATTTCTCATCATTTGCACAACCTGGCAAGGTGCGTCTATCCTGAAATTTGCATAATTTTCTCACCACTTCTTCTAAGAATTAGGAATTATATTTTCAGTACCAGGTACTGTATTTTGTTGCCTAAATCTTAGAATAATCACATGTAATGAATGCAAATAAATATATTAGATGCTGTTGAATTTGGTGGAGTGTTAGTTCGCAACAATGGAATTAATTCCAAGAAACAAAGCAAAATGTTAGCTAGGATAAGTTGGTCTTCAGAATTGATGAGGGTTTTTATCAACTTAAATTATGTTTAACGTTGTTTTTACTAACCACTCAGTAAGGGAGACCAAAAAATGTTTCTTAGCTGCAAATAAAGTTTCCTTAGCAACAGATTGAATTTCTCAATTCAAGAAATCTGAAGTTGAATCATCTATGAATGAAGCTTGAATTCCTATAATTTGTATAACATTGTCTTTAGAATATTCTGTGGATGAAAGAAACAGAGATGTATAGCATTAAAATGAAATACAAAGCTAATATAATCAAGTAATGAATGAAGTGTCTAAATGTAGTTTAGATATGATGCCAAACGGGATTTGGTGTATAAACAGAAAAACATTTACTTCTCCACACTCATTATGAAAGGATAATTTTTGAGAAAATGATTTGATCTAATGATCTAATTGGTTGGAATCAACAGAAAAAAGACTTGAAATTTTTACCATTTCAAATGGATTTTCCAATGATAAGCAGAGGAAATAATAAAATATCATATCGTGCCTTACATCGAATTGGTTACTTCCTTTAGTTTTACGCTTTATAACATCAGATCTAATACAGTTCGTCTTGTAGAGAATATGCTTGAATTAAATATTAGAACTCTGGTGTAACTGTTAGTCTTTTATGATTTAAATATGATCAATCATGTATGACACACATTCATATAACACACTGTAACAAAGCCGAAGTCTTTTTTTTACACATATTATGCAGGCTGTATTTCTTCAGGAGTAGGATAATTTTCTCCAGAGTTTCATTCCTTGCACCATTGCGAAACATGTGTGTAGTTTTAGGTGATTCACGCCTTATTAAATATCTTTTACTTTTCCATACAATACTTTTCATATTTATATGTATTGAAATTTTTTACAACTTTGTTCTGTGTTTTAAAATATTAAAGATAAAAAGATATAAATGTTTCTTTTTATCTTTTGGATGAGATGAAACTTCATTGCTGTTTTTTCTTTTACTTTATATTTAACCTTATCACATACATTCCTTGTTTTATATTATTATGCATATATTACAACGTATTTCTTTATTTGCTTTTTTTCATTAATTACTGTAAATTATATTTGTTACATAAAAATTTAAGAAAAAAATTAGGGATAACTGGAATAATGTTATTTTAAAATATGACTCTATTTTAAAGCGTTTTAAATGAGTGAATCTAAACTAGATATATGACATATAACTAGACTCACATGACTTTCCCAAAAATTTCAATTGAGTTGCTAAATAATTTTTTTCCTTTGTCCTGTTGCTAAATACTTTAAAATGAACATTGGAATCTGATCAGCTTTACTTTCAATAATTACTCTGGGAATGCGGGGAAATTTTAATAACTATTTCTTTTCAAAATATTGGTAGCTTTTTATTTTCGAAAAATATTGAAGGAAATTCTTAGTTCAAAAAGCTTAACTCTTGTATAAACGAGGAATTTTTTAGATAAAACTAGGTTTTAAAGTTATACTTACAAAAATTTAGGTGTGTTCAAAGTAGTCTCTTCCAGCATCAATCCACTTTTGTAGACGAATTTTCCACAAATTAAATTCCTCAAGCAATTCAATTTTTGAAATATATAAAAAAATGCATTTACAGACACATCTCAATCTCTTCTTCTGAATGGAAACGACGTCCACGTAAGTTATTTTTTAGATTAAAGAATAACCAAAAGTCGCACATAGCTAGATCAGGTGAATACGGCTGATGTTCGATTGCTTTAATTTGTTTTCGTTTAAGAAAATCGACTGTCAATCCAGCTGTATGTGAAGATGCATTGTCATTGTGAAGCATTAGTCCCCTAACATTCAGTTCTTGTAGAATTTCTGGAAGACATTGAGTAGTATACCAGTTTGCTGTTACTGTCTCCTGTCCTTCCAACTTGATAGCTTTGACCAATCACGTACTTCTGAAGAAAACGGCATACATCACTTTTTTCAAGGCGTGTTGTTTTTTCACCATTGTCGGGGAGGGATAATCTTTAGAGATCCATACTTTGCTTTCTTGACGTGTTGGAACGTTAAAAAACGGTATGTACGTTTCATCACCTGTTACAATTTTAAGAATGATGCGGTGGCCACCATCATTTAGCAATTTAAGAGTTTCTTTACTGATTCTGACACGCTCCTCTTTTTGGTGATCAATTTGATTATGGGGAACCCAACAACAAGCTACTTTTTTCATAAGTAATTCTTCATGAATGATTTTGTGTATGGCTGCGGATCCAATGTTAAGTTCCTTCTGTATCATTTGATAGGTTCAGCGATTTTCATCCATTAACATTTTTCGTATGGCAGAAACATCATCCGCAATTACTGCCGACGGTGGCTATAACTCCTCCCGTCACTCCCCCCCGTCGGTGTCATAGGTGGTCACGGCGCTATGCAGTGCTATAACTCCTCCCCCTGGCTCCCTCCCCATGAGACGCAGGCAGACGCCTCACACAGTGTCAGAGAGACAACGGCTGCTGTGAGGAGAGAGACACTGATACTGCAGTGATGGACAAGTTTTTGAAAAGGAAAGAACTAGACTCTGAACAAAATCTGGAGCCAGATGAGAGCCCGAGTATGAGTGGGGGTCAAAAGAAAGCAAAGATGGTTAAATTCTCTGGCGCAAGACAATATAGCGAAAGCTATATTTCAGTTGGATTTACTTTCACTGGAGATGAACACAAACCAACTTACTGTGCGTGGTGTGTGGTGAAAAGCTAGCTAACAGTGCTATGGTCCCAAGCAAACTTAAACGCCATCTCCAAACAAAACATCCTTTGCTTCAAAACAAGAATGTGGACTATTTTGTTCGCCTGCATGACAACATGGAGAAACAGGCAACTTTTATGAGAAAAACAACAAAGGTAAATGAAAGAGCTCTTAAAGCTAGCTATCAAATTGCTGAACTTATAGCCATGACAAAAAAGTCGCACACTGTGGCAGAGACATTAATACTTCCTGCCTGCAAAGGTATTGTAGAGGAGATGCTCGGACCTGAAGCAGCAAAGGAAATAGCCAAAGTCCCTCTCTCAAACAACACAATTTCCAGACGTATTAATGACATGTCTGCAAACATCGAAAGTGTGGTTTTGGAAAAGATCCGTATCAGTGAGAAATTTGCATTGCAACTTGACGAGTCTACTGATATCAGTGGTGATGCTCAACTCTTAGCTAATGTGGGTTTTGTTGATGGTGATGCAATTAGAGAAAACTTCTTTTTTTGCAAGGTATTGCCAGAAAAAACAACTGGAGAAGAAATTTTTCGGGTCACATCAGAATACCTTGAACAAGGAGGACTTAAGTGGGAAAACTGCACAAGTTTCTGCACCGATGGAGCTGCAGCCATGGTCGGGCGCACCAAAGGCTTTGTAAGCAGAGTGAAGGAAATAAATCCAGATGTGATTATTACGCATTGTTTTTTACACCGCGAGGCCCTCGTAGCAAAGGCTTTACCATCAGCCTTAGTTCATGTGTTGGATGATGCTGTGCGCATGGTAAACATTGTAAAGTCACGATCCATGAAAAGTCGCATTTTGCAGCTTTGTGTGAGGAGATAGGAGCAAAGCATAAAACCTTGCTGTTTCATACGGAGGTCCGGTGGTTGTCGCGTTGCAAGGTCTTGGCTCGTGTGTATGAGTTGCGGGAGGAACTTAAAGTGTTTCTGACAAATGAGGGGTCAGATTACGCCAAGCAGCTTGCAAGTGATGAGTGGTGTGCAAAGCTGGCATACATGGCAGATATATTTCATCATCTGAATGAATTAAACACCCGAATGCAAGGCCGAAATGAAAACCTGCTTACAAGTACAGATAAAATAAATGGATTCCGTTCAAAGGTGCAACTCTGGCATCAACACGTGGAAAGTGGCAATCTTGAAATGTTCACACTCACCATGCAATGGCAAGGTGTTCACACTGCTGCACTGTGTGAGATAATAGTTAAGCATTTAAAAACTCTTGAGGAGAAGTTGTCATTTTATTTCTCTTCAGTCTCCACTGAATGCCTTGACTGGGTTAGGGACCCTTATAGCTCAGCATCATTTGTTGGAAAGGAAATGACTTTACAGGAGCAGGAGGAACTAATTGAATTGAGACAAAATCGTGGTTGCAAGCTAAGATTTGCTGATCTACCTTTGGACAGTTTTTGGTTGGATACTGCCAAGGAGTTCCCCCTTCTGGCAAACAAAGCTATTTTGACATTGCTCCTTTTTTCCACTACATATCTGTGTGAGATTAGCTTTTCAAGCATGATTGCTATGAAAACCAAATACAGAGAGAGAGAGAGACTGAGAACTGTTGACGAAGAGCTACGTGTGTGTCTTTCTTCGATTCTAGCCAGAATATCAGCTTTGTGTTCAGCCAAACAGGTCCAGGTTTCACACTGAAAGTATTTTATAATTTTTCACTATTCTGTTTACTTAATATTTCATAATAAAGTAATTATAAAATACTTTCTTTGTGCTTATTTGATTCCTATTCAAGAGAATTACTTTATTATAGTCAGTATAGGCACAGAGTTAATTTTTTAACATTTTCTAATGGTGGTGTGCCTCGTGATTTTTTTCCCCGCGACAAGTGTGCCTTGGCCAAAAAAGGTTGGGAAACGCTGCTCTAAGCCATCTGAATACAGTAGCACGAGCTATAGATTCATCACCAAATGCTAATTGCAACCACTGAACGCATTCTTGTTGATTTAATCCTGTTTAAATTCGTAGAAAATCATAGCGCGAAAATATTCTCGTGTCAACTCCATTTTCTCTTCTGTTCAAAATTTATTTTACGCTAAACAAGTTGAAGTAAGTCAGTAAAAATCGTCTTCGTTAGTAAAAATCGTCATATTAAAATAATTTGTATTTTAAAATTAAACCTTTATTTTTATTTTGTAAATTCTTGTCTGCGCGTATCTCAAAAAATTCAGAGTAACCCTCGTACATTAATTGGTTCTAGATTTTTATGCTTTTGTAATATTGTTATTTTTTTATAATAATAATAATAATAAAAAAAATCTTGTAACATTAATTTTCATTTTGAGAAAGCGTTCAAAAATTCACTCATCCAGAGTTCATTGTTTAGGAGCACAAGATAATTGAGAAGAGTGCATTAAATTATAGGAAGATTTGGATTAATAGTATGCTCGGTTACAGAATTTTATAATAAGATTAATAAATAATTTGACATTGAAAATAAAATGATGAAACAAATAATTGCTATTGTTAGTTTTTTTGGCACAGTGCCATATAATCCAGGATGCCAAATTCTAAGTTTAGTAATTTTTTTCGGCGGATTTTCTTGTGTATCTGGCAATCTGAGTTTTATTACGTCAAACATATTTAGATCTATAAGAATTGTGTAGAAAGCTCTATTTTGTTAATCCTAGTATTTACATAATCACGAGAAGTGCCAATACGTCATCTTGACAACATTTCTTCGTCGCCAAAAAATTCTTAATTTGGCATCCTAGATTATACGACATCTGTGCCTTTTTTTGGGGGGGATTACTATGGCCTAGTGACAGAAGTTCACTCTTCAGAAAAAAAGATCTCAAATTTATTCCCATTTCTGGTTGAACAATGAGGGATGGATGCTAGGATTCTGCTTTTTGCATGCATGATTTTCCAGATTTGTGCTTGGGAGTTTTCCTAGTTTTCTACTTTGAAATGGGTGAATATGGCCCATTGTCAAAGAAAAATCCTCTTGGCAGGCCATTTATTCAAAGAGTGCTTAAAACCTTTACAAGGGCCTTCGATCAACAGACTGTCCAATATGCAATTCCACATTATTTTTTTAACATCCATTATCCATTATACCTTTTTGAGTTCCATATGTTTTTCTTGGATAATAAGCCCCATTTAACAATCACAGAAAAATAAATGAAAAATACTTATTTTATCTGACAGTAGAAACTAATACCTAATTTATGTTACGCAGCAGTGGTAGAGATTGATCCCAAAACGTTCCACAATTTTATTTTTAAAGTAAAGCGAGCCCTAATAAATATTTACCATAGTTGTTTGCAGGCATATTCTAACTTATTTTCGTAACTGATACCGGAAGAGAATTGTCCCATAGAAATATGAACTTGTTGAGTGCTACAAGCTCAAAAGTTGGGTATAAACAGCTAATATTCTAATGGACAAGCAGATCTGCATTAAGTTGAAAAAATTCTGGCTTCAAAAAATAAATGTTTATTATTTTTTACTAAATATTTAATTATAACCTCGTGTGTGTTTTAACCATGATTTGATATTTCAGATCATTTGTTTACATTTTTTCCCCCTTTAAAGTTTTATTTCGGTTGCTTCGTTATATCAGTTGCTTTATTTATTTATTCAGAATGCATAATTTAACTTTTTGATTACATATTTTTACCACTTTTATAATGCCTTAGTTTATAAAGTATTTTTGAGTCAAAAGTACTTAAAAAATTCTCTTGCGATGTCTTGAAATATAATTGGTTTCTCTGAAAATGGATAGCAAAGCTGAATTTACAATTAAAAATAAATTACAAAATTTGGTAATATTAATTGATAAATTACTTAAAACTTCACATGAAAAGCTCCCAATTAATGAAATAAATTGAGCAACATTAAATAATATCAACTAGTTGTTTCTAAGAAAAATTGAGAATAACATCGAATTTTCGATTTATATAAATTTCATTCTAAATCAAAGCACATGAGTTTTTAAGAAACATAATAAAAGAACACTAATTAAATTATTTATAAATTGGGGGCGTCACTACTGATTTGATATATTACAAATTTCTGATAAAAAATGTATGGTATAAGGCTGAATGATTAATGATTTCAGCAGAAAACTTTGAAAACTTTTCACATAACGTAAGTCATCTCGCCATACTCATTAGAGTTATTTATCCCTTTTTATCTCTATTATTAATTTCAAAAATATATCTGCTAAATCTTGTTTTTTTATTTTCATTATTTTTATTGTAGTCTTGTGATGATTATAGTTTTTTGACTTTGATCCAGGAAATAAACAGAGATTTTTCCCATAAATCAGAAAGGACAATGCTGCCATTACTGAATTATTACCCTATAAGAGCTCAGACACAATTATCAGTCAGGATAATCAATTAAAAGACTTTTTTATAAACATGTCAGCAAAATTAATTGCCATGAAAACAGATAATGTAAAAAAACTATTCTTTTTTAAACCTAAATTTGAAGTTTAAAAATAATGACCAAGATTTATTGCAATCTCAGAAAAATTTTAAATAAAATTTTACTTAGTATTTGATGAATAGAAAAGGAGAAAATATTGTAAATCTGCCAATTTTAATGACGGCATTGCAGGGCAAAGAATTTGCTTAACTTTTTCATCTTTAGAATTAAATAAGTATAAATTTTTAATGATTCTCGAATATAAGAAATATAAATTGTATAAGATGATATTAAAATTATTCTAATTTTTTTTTCGTTCATCGAGATAAAAGGAAATAAATATTTTTATTTTTATATTCAAAGTATTCATTATATGAAATATTAAGAATATAGATTTTTTTTAGTTAATTCTCCTAAAATAATTTCTTCATATGTTAAAAATGGAATAGCCGTTTTAAGAGTATATAAAATTTTGTCCTTTTTAATGTTATAATGTAAGACAGGGACACAAGAAAACATTTTCTCTTAGATTTATTACAGTTACGATGTCATTTTTTTTTAGAAAGAAGAATAATATAGTCATAAATATATAAATATCCTTTTGGGCCTAAAAGACGTCTAGATCAAACGAGTAACATCGAAAAGTTTGCTTTTATTTTCAATTCACAAGAGAAATCTTTAAAATGGTATATACCGTTATAATATCATGTAAAAAGTTTATTTGTAAAACATTTTTTACTATGGAATTATTTAGAAGAAAAACATTTTTAATGTTTAAATGGGTGAATCAGCACTCTTATTTAATTATAAATTCAATGTTTTCAGTTGATAAAGCCATATTTTTAATCGAGATTTGAAGTATATGAGCGAATTTATTTGATTTTTGACATAAATAGAAACCTAAAAGAAACATCTTTCCTAGAAATAATTTTCTCTTTTCATATTTATCAAATAGTTTTTAAAACTGTTTAGATGCTATATTTTCAAAATATTCATTAATATAAAAAATCAATATTATTTTCTTTGATTAATAATGTAAGAATTATGTTTTATTGTATGTGTTTATTATCTTTCCCTATAAAAATAATGAAATTAGGAACTAAATACTAGTTCTACAGCTGTAGTGCATACAATTGTATTCATGAATTAAAATATAAAGTTAGTTTACACAGTATCTTATTGCTTTTTTCTAAGATATGCATTTTAAAATAAGAACGCATAATATCGTTAGAGGAATTAATAGTTGGTTGGTTGGTGTCATGTCTATGGAGAAAACGAAATATAACCATGACTGTGTAGAACAAAGCTGGTTATCTCTTTCATATTTTCGGAGTTAAGCAGGGGAAATTTCCTAAACTGAGCCAGAAATCTTAAGATGGCAGGCTAGTCAAAAATAGTGGAATAAATAAATCAAGAGTTTAAATCATGTTTGAATTTTTCCATAGTTAAATTGGATAAAAATTGTACGATTCAAAATATCTTAAAATTATGTATGTGAAGTTTATTAAATCTTAGATCACAATTTCATATTTATATACACATGAGCTTTTAAAGGCTATAGTAATTCTTAAGTATAAATAAATAAGTAAATTAATAATTTATCATCGAGAGTGATTTAACTCCGAAACATAATAAGAGATACTTCTTTTCACACGTATAAGAAATAGAAATAAAATAATGTGCATCCACAAATGTTAGTACTATTTTATGCTGAACATCATGGAAATAAAAATGAAATGTAAATTAGGGTTTGACAATAATTGGTTAATTTTTATAAATGATTTTAATTGATACGTGGACATATTAATTTTATTTTCGATTTCTTTATTTGCAACTAAATAATCAAGTTATCTTTTGTTTCTCCTTCAATACATTGAAAAATATTTCATGAAATATGTAAAACCATATTAGAAATTCTAACAATTACATATTTCATTAAAATATTTTGATTTAACTCGTACTTCACGTTTTTAAAGAATAAACTTCGCTTTGAACTTTTCCTTGAATAAGAACAAAATGCATTTTATGAAAATTTACAGCTATTCTTTAGTTTTTCAAAATGCATTTTCTGATAGTTAAAATATATCCTTGCTGTAATATATTTGTAAATGCAATAAAAAATCTATTGTTAGGAAGTTTTTTAATGAAAAAATATAAAAAGCACTGAGAGCGGGAAAGAGAGTTTCGTTTGTTTGTCGCTCAACGGTCAATTTTTGCACACGAGGGCTAATCAGACCAGGACCTACGGCTTAAAGTGGATTCCGAACCACTACAAACATCCATGCCCAAGGTGGGATTCAAACCCCTGAACTGTTGAACCGAAGGCAAGAGCGCTAACCATTCGGCTACCAGCTCGGCAGAGAGAAAGAGGGAGATTATGATCCCATATGCTAACTGAAGTGCTAATAGAATTTTCAGTGCTTAAGTGTGGCAGTATAAGGGTAAACACTCTCATGTTTTGTTCAACAATTTAGGTATTCAAATCCCATGGGGGCTTGGTTACTTGTAGTGGTTCAAAATACACTTTATACTGTAAATTTTGATCTAATTAGCTATTGTATGGAAAAATATTTCATCTAAAAAAAACTAAACATGAGTGATTATTAGATCAGGTATAGTCGTCATGCATACTGTTTAATTTGTATTTTTCTATTGCATCGAAAATTTTATACTTGGGACAGTGAGAAATCGTTAATTTTGTTTCACTTATTCTAATAATGAAGCATACAACACGATGCTCAACATATTTACAGTATAGACTCAAAGATACTATGAATTATTTGTTTGTGAAATGTTTTCGCATTTTTTCAGTTGTTCAACATCCATACAAAGAAATAGCAGTGTTGTAGAATGGAAAAGGCAATAAATAAATTTTCAATCCAGCTTATGAATATTATGTTTGAATATTTATATAAATCCTGGCAAATATCTTGGTTCCGATTTATATAGAAAATTATGATTGAAATTTAAAAGTAAAAAGGGGAATAAGATTAAACCAAGCAAATCAAGCAATATTGTTATGAATTTTATTTCTTAATGATTTGAACTCATGCCAAATAATAGTTCATTTCCATCTTTGTTACTTGAATGATATTTACCAATTTAGCAGAACTTTTTTTTAGCTTTTTATCATTTTCTTACATTTTAAATCAAAGTAAATAATGTGATTACTTTAATCTCGGCGATAAAGTTTTCTCCATTTATAATATTCCATTTCCTACAATACCTATTCTTAATTATAATTCATATTGTTCTCAGTGCATTCTTAATTTTATGCTTTAAAAATCCTATTAAATAGTAATCAAAAAATAGTTTCATTGGATGTCCTTTAGATTTAGAAGTAATCAGCTTATAACATAAAAGAGATATATCATTGTTTCACAATCAGAAATTTTTGAGCATGCCATACTCATTAAAAGCAAATCGAAAACTAATTTAAATAATTTTATTTTAAGAAGAAATCTAAAATTTATTTTCATTTAGTAACCTGATCCAGACCTTAGTTTTGAACTAAAAAAATCTTGGGCTTAAAGTTCTTTTTGACATTTATCTTAGAATTTTATCATTCATTTCTCGAATGTCTATAGAGCATTTATCAGATGAGTTGGAATATAGAATGAAGAAGTAGTTTTATCAATCGAAATCAATAGACAAACTGACTTGCACTTTTACGGGCATAATTAAAGAAAAATGGGATCACCGCTGGTGGTGATCAATATGTATCACCATATATCAATCAATATGTGCCGATGATTGATATATATTGTGATACATATTGATGTGTATCACAATATATCAATCATGTATCAATATGTGATGTGATGTGTAATATATCAATCAATATGTGCCGATGCAGAAATTACCGACAATACTAGTTGAACCACACGGTGAATAAACTTCATCCTTTTCAACTCTTTGTATCCTATTATTCATTGGTAGATAATGTATTAGAATGTTGTTGTTACTTATAACATATGAGAAAGCCAAGCTCATTAGCCGATGTTTACGAAATTAAGTCAGAATGGCACGTCATTCGTTTAATCAGAGCACCACAAAGGAAAAAGTCCGTTTGCTGTAAGACTCCTCCGATAGATGGCACCACAGAAAGAACCACTTCCTCAATTTTAACTTTGATCTGGAAAGAGAGAAAATTTTCTTCAAACCATTATATCCATGGTAACTGCTCAACGACCGACCACAGGACTTTTGATTCGACAGATTTAATGAGGATGCATATCGCATTTACTCAGTGGGTATTTGGTGGCATTAGGAATCGAGCCCAGCCCTTCCTGAGTTAAGGCCGATGCGCTAGCCATAAGGCTACCACGGCCAATTATAAAAAATTCTTAATATCTAATATATTTTTTACATTTTTCACTTCTGGCATTTTACATTTTTAAAAGTATATTATAGTGATAATTTTTACTCACTCAAATTGTTCCTGTCCACCTAAGGATTCCTTAGCTTAAGTTACAAATCCTCTTTTGACTCCCTAAAATATCAAGTATGAGCATATACCATTTTCTTCCCATATATTTTTGTTATAAAATATTACGTTATATAGTTTTTCATCTTAACTATAGAATAATTAATGCGTATTGAAATCAGTTACATAATAGAATGCTAAAAACTAAGTCTTCTTCAAAAATAATGTATAATTATTTAAAAATTACATTCAAAATTTTCAAATACAATTAACTTGTGAGGACATTATTATAAAACGAAATAGTTAATTAAAACTGATTTTTACTATAAGTAAATAAATTAAAATTGCTGGTTTGCAGACTCAGAAGTATACAGTTAAGAAAATTTAAGCTGAGAAAACGTTGAACATTATTTGAATAAGCTTTTCAACCACTTTTAAATTATCTTGAAAGTTTGAAAACCATAGAAATTGTCATGGAAACCCTATATTTAACAGCATGCCTCAACCTTTAAAGGTTTCAGTGTAGAATATATTTTAATTTGCTTTAGTTCCGTTGAACTAAACTCCAGTCTAGGACAAAGTTCCCTACTTTTAAAGATCAGGATGAATGTGTTTAAGATTGAATACAAAATTCTTCGTTTGAGTGTAATAAAATTGGATTTCTATAAGAGTTATACATCGTATAGTTGAAAGGAAATGCAATTTATATTATTAATGTATTATTCCAGTTAATAACTAATATCGTCCTACATCTATGGTATTAAAAATATTCTAAATTTATACCTATACAGAAATTTATAAATCTGCGAAACAATTTTTGTATTTACAGTTTAATAAATTCATTCAAATAAAAAGATCACTTTATAAATTATTTAAAATACTTTTTTCGAACTATGCTTTGCAATTTAAAGTCTTAAGTTGATTATCTAAGTCAAATAACTCATAAAACTATTTAATTTTATTCATTTATATTTAAATGTATCATCTTCCTAAAAACTAAATAAAAAATACAATCCAAAGTAATATGTGATTTATAATAATATTCAATTCTTAAAAAAAAAAAAAAAAAAAAAAATGAGCCTTAAAATGGTTAGTTTTACCCTCCTTTCATTAACAAACTTATTTTCAATAGTAAAAAACTACTATTTTATTAAAAATTCGGTTTTGATAAATATAAATTTTTTAGCTAAAAGCTTTTTATTGAAGAATAGACATGTTTTAAATATTGATAATTCCTCTTTTTCGGAGAGGCTGTTTAAGTGAATTTGTAAGTTTATTTGAATCACTGAAAAAAAAGACATCAAAACATTTGGATTCTGGGAAATTTCATTCATAATAACCGATATCATGGCGTTATATGGAAAGTCACAGAGAATGATATAAACAAGGCAAACGATTTCTGTTGAAATTCTTCTCAGCAATTATCATGGTAAAATAATGATGACAAAATTCTGCAATAAAATTACAGTGATTGCATTAACCAGATTACTAATAACTCTCAAAAACGCAGAAATTAATGTCAAGTTTTTACTTTGTTGTAAGATATATATATATATATATATATATATATATATATATATATATATATATATATATATATATATATATATATATATATATATATATATATATATATATATATATATATATATATATATATATATATATATATATATATATATATATATATATATAAAAATATATATATATATATATATATATATATATATATATATATATATATATCTATATATATATATGTATTTATTTATATATATATATATATACATATATATATATATATATATATATATATATATATATATATATATTTATTTATATATATATAGTTATATATATTTATTTATTTATATTTATTAATATCAAAAATAATTATATTGATTTTATTCTTAAAGTTGTTGTGTCTATATAGAATTAAAAGCATTATTTTAAATGCCTAACTTAATTATTAATTTTTTTTCTTTTGCATCTAAAACATGGAAAACAAAATGAAAAATGGCTCAGAAATATTTGTTTAAATTAAATGAGAAAACAAATAAATATAAATTATTAGTAAATGTATTAAATCATTAGACAAGAATTAATTCATTAAAATAAAATAATAATAGAAAATTTAGTAAGTAAATAAATATGATATACGAAATAAAAATAAATAGAATAATTGTTTTGGTTCTTATTATTGATAAAAGCATCATTTTTAGAATGACTTTTATTCATTTTTAGAATGATTTTTAGATGACTATATCTTTTCAGCAATTGAAATTAAAGTAATATTATAATGGAATGAAATGTTTGGAGACAAAATATTTATAAGAGGTTCATAACTCATTAAAAAATCAATTGAATTTACTAAATTATTAGACAATGTGTAATTTATTAAAATACAATAACAATACAAAAATTAGTTAAGAAATAAATTGGGAAAAACTAATGACAATAAATAAAATTATTGTTTTAATTTTTGTTACTGATGAAAGAATCTTTTTCTCAGTTATTTTTTGTTAGTAATAAATAAAATAATTATAATTCTAATGTTAATGAAATGAATTTTTTGAATTATTTTATTTTGACAAAACATTTAAAAATGATTCTGTAAATGAGAATATACTAAAGCATCGATCTGCGTTATTTGGAATCCTGAAGGCTTTTGTTTAATAGTGAAGACGAAATTTTTAGTTACCTCTAAATCGACCATTATTTTCAATTTATTATTTTAATAAAAAGAATTTTCTCCGTTTTGTCTTGAAGTTCCGTTTTTTGTAAATAACCATTAATATTTATTTTTGACCGATTATTGAAGCAACGCTTAAAATTAATTTTCAGATAAATTTTCTATTATACATATAAAGAATTATATTTTTGTAAATTTGATGCATATAAAAGAAATATTAATTTTGTATTTTGTGGAAAATATACTAAATTTGATAAAAAATCTAAGCAAGAGTGATTAGATAGAAATCAAAATTTTCTTTTTATATATAAAGAACATAATTCATATTCTCCTATTTAATAATATTTTCACTTTTTAATTTCATTTTTCTCAGAACTTTTAAATTAAAATTTCGTTTGATCCCTGAATATTTTAGTCATTTTTTACTAAGCATTTATCCCTAGAAGTTTTGGTAGAGGTCTGCAATTTAAATAACAATTATTTGTACGATTTTTCTAGTTAAAATTTAAATAACAATGCTTTATATGATATTCATATTTCAAAAATTTAGCTCTGCTTGATATAATATAAAGCAAGCTTTAGTTTTGCTATTTATAATAAAAAACCTTAATACATGATCTCTATTGTAAAATATATTTCTCATTTTGGAATATTATAGTGAGTTATTTAAATTTAAAAAAGTTCATAAAGAGACTAGTTTAAAAGTTAAAAAGTTTTAATAAAAGTTTAAGGTATTTTAAGTAGAAAGTTTTTCGAGGCGAAAAATAGCTTTATTCAAATTCTTCTTATATATCTAATTGAATATTTTAAAACTATTCAAGAAATAATCGCGAAGAAAAGAATATAAGTAAAGAATGCGAAATAATTTATTTAGATGGAATTCATCTAAAATTCTCCAAGAACTCAAAGTTGATGATTAATTTAGAAGGGGGGGGGGTAAAGAGTTAAGAAAATAAATATTTAGGAAAATCATCATTAATTAAATTCCACGCAAATCAAGAATGCGAGTAAATGGAATTTTTAGATTTTGTTAATATTATATCATAAGGGAAATTTGTAAATTTTCTACATTTATAAAATTTTAAAATATTTTCCAAATTATATAGTTTTTTTCAGAAATTATATTAAAATATTTTTACGTTTCTAAGAATTGTTTTTTTTATTTCAATCAGTTCTGAGAGTAATTTTAAAATTTGTAAAATAAATAAAGAAAACTTTTAACGAAATTTAAACATGATTCATATATAATTGAAAATAATTTTTATTTCTGGATGAAAATTATCAATTATCTTTGAGCAGTGAAAGCACTTGAAGATTATTGGGAAAAGTTCTTGTTTTAATGACCAGAAGGTTGCATGTTCAATACCTGATACTCTAGCTGATGGGTTTCTTAGTGAAAGGAAAATTAGATGTTCCATCTCAAAGTCAAGCTCATGTAATGACCGTGTTTCAACATTGCAAAGAAATTACCTGTGTTGATAATTTTAGACAGGAAAGATAGGTTATATGAAAGTCATTGTAATACTGTAACCTTATGTTATACCTTTCTAAGACTATGTGAATTAGAATTGAATCTCATGAACGAAAATCGATTTGCTTAGATTTTTCGAGTTATAAGATCCTAATGTATTTTATGTAAATAAGAAATTAAAATAGTTAATTGCTTTTCCCAATACTAATTTATATACAGAATTCATTCGTTTGTTATCTGTGCATAATATTATTTTACATTTATTCAAGTGCAGATATTCCTTCAACATTTTAATTCAAAGTTCGATAATTTTATGGAAACATTGTTAAAATTTATGGGTTCCCAAAATTTAGAATGAAATTTGAATAATTAAAAATATTCACATCAGAGATAAAAATCAAATCCATGAGCTGCTAAAACCAAAAAATATTTTCTATCTCCGTGCATATTTGTGTATAACGAGTAATAACAGTTTACATTCTGTGATGATAACGATACATTTATTTGTTACATGTACTGCATTCCTTTTTATATTCAACTAAATATACTCATTCTTTTAAATGTTTCTTTTATGTTTCTACAATATTTTTATGAATAAAGGGTCTAAATTTATGGTAATTGACAGTTTAGATTGGGTTTTCAATTATAAAGAATACCTACTTTGACATAAGAGAGTCAAAATTATAAAATTAATGGTAAAATCCACAACGTAATTCATTGCTTAGCGCAAATATTAATTTTGAGCTTTTTAGAGTTTAGCGTGATTTTATCAATATTAAAATAATTTTTGAATAATACATTCTTCATTGCTTAATTACTTAAGAGAAAAAATATTTACTCTTTCATACTGCATAATGTAACTATCAGATATTGTAAAAATATCTGATAGTTATATTATGCAGTATGAAAGAGTAAATATGCTGAAACTTAACTGCACATATATCCATAAAAATTATCTTTCTGAAATTAAAACAAGTGTCCTTAATTTTTCATTTATCAACAGCTTAATTAACCCTTAAAGATAACTATTTCTGTATTTCCGAATACCAGAAAATCAATACAACTACTTAATGATCTAAATTCTAACAGCGTGCTTTTGCTATTTTATTTGAAAAGTTCGCTTTACAGCTAAACATTTTGATAATCAGTTATTATTAAACATAGCTTATTTATGAAAAGTCACATCAAATGCTGAGCTAAGATAACCATTCTTATTTTCTGCGCAGTAAATTAGAATGACGTATAGATGTTTATAATAAGTGTGAAACCGATTTTCATAAAGATAATAGAAGTTTGTAAAATGTGAACACATTGTATTGCATTTAAAAATATTGTTATGCTAATTATTTCTGTCTCAACTTACTGATAATTCAGAAAAATTCATCTAGTGTAAATATAAGTGTAAAAAAAGAAAATAAATTTTGATTAAAAATGGAATATTCTGATATATTGATTGTTTTTATGAAATACACAACAATTTTAATTTAAGAATAAACTTTTCATTTAAAGGAAAATCAGCTAAAAATCTATTATCCCTTTTTAATAATAGTTTTTAGCTGTAAATGAGTTCTTGTAATCATTGCAATTAGAAGTTAACTGCAATTTCCTGAATATTAAAAATAAGGCCTTATATAGCATTGCGGATATCTTTCAAAGCTGTAATAATTCTTTAATAATTCATGTTTAAAATTTAGCTATAGGTATTCCTTTTCAGCATACCTGTAATGATTCATAACCCTCTGTGAATCATATCTTAGTATTAATTATTAAATCCTATATGCCAAATGGGACTATAGTGAATTAGCTCAATCAATTATATTGAGGTTAGAAGAGTACTATGAGATTAATGCTTATCTATTTTGCAACTTTTTCTCTACTACTGTAAAAGTGAAATATATTCAAGCCATAAACACTTGTAATTTACATTATAAGAAAAATTATATAAAAGTATTGTACATTTTTATGTAAAAAGGCGTAAAAATTCAACATAACACTTTTTTTTAAAAAGTTCTTTATACGAAACTCATTAAATTACTTGGAAACACCAATTAACATTTAAACAATTATGTGAGATAATAGCTATGATTCAACTGAAATATTGGTGCTCTATATATGATGTTAGGATTCGTTCAAGTCGAGCAAAAATCCTAACAGGGTTCTATTCTAGATGCTTTGACATTCCTTTTTTCTTCCTTTTGCTTCTAAAAATATACAAAAAATAGACAAGTTGATATTGAAGAATTTCAAATACAGGGATTCTTGATTTATTCAAAATTCTTCAACTTATTTTAAATGGTGATTTTATTCATCATTTAGTTTTTTTCAAAAAGTAACTGCAATATGTTTTCAAATTATGTTGATAGTTTTCGAGATATTGAACATAATTCCACCGATAGTTAAAAAAATTGATTTATATAACTTTAAAATGCATTATGTAGCATATATAATAATTTGAGAAATTTCATAAAAACTATTTTGTAAAATATGATCTTATTTCTCATATTAAACGCATTCTTTTTTTTATTATTGTATAGTTTTTCTGCTTCATTTTGTGAAGTGATTTTTTTTTAAAAAAAGGTGTAAAATTAATTTAAATGTTCTACATAAACTATATGAAAAAAATGAAAGATTCTGAATCTTTTTAAAATAAACAATTGCTTTATTATAAAGATATGTATCATTAGTGTATACAGTTGTTATAAAACGAATGAAAAATATTTTCATAGTCGTATACATATCTCATACAGTAGTTATGTAATTCTCATACAACTACATAATATTCGATCAATATAATAATTTGAATATTAAATGAATGATTTCTAGATTTTCGTGACAAATGACGAATTAAAATGTAGTTTCTGTTCCTTAAAATATTTTTATTAAGAAAAAATTCTGCTTAGATAAAATACATAGTTTTAAATGTACAGCTCTTCTAAATGAATAGTATCTTTTTATATAACTACATCTCTTCTTTTGTGATATGTTCGTAATGCATCTTCTTCTAAATGTACAGTTCTTTGAAGTATATGAAAATGTTAAAGTTTCAGACTTCAATTCAACATTCCGGTAATTTAAATTCTACTCAGGGAAGAGAAGAGCCCTAGGAGCTCAGTTGCTTCACACCACTTTCTATTTTGTGCCTCAATAAGTAGCAAGAGTTCCATAAAGCTGTGTTCACGTTATTCAATGACGCAAAAAGTCCTTCCGCTGGTGTGCTGTGGAGAGTAAGCTGCCAGCTCAGGTATGAGCCCATCCTCTGACTATGGTACAAAATTACGATGGTGACAGGCGAGTATTCCCAACCCTTTAACCTTGAAGTTCTGTTTGTATCTCTCTTGTATAGCTGTATATGGTGCACGCAGAATGGGAATGCTAGTAATAACAGAAACCAATTTTAAGCCAGTAATGGAATTAGGCATCATATGCAAAAAAATGTATTGCAGGAAAAACAAACAAATTTGTCATTTGATTTTGAAAGCTATTTTTTTTAACTTAATCAACCGAAAATAGGAGTTTTCTTTAGTTATAATTTATATACTATGCTTGATGAATGAAGAATAGTTCCGTAGAAAATACTAATATTATTATACTTAATAGAATATCATTTTATTTTTAGAAGCACATTACGTAAGGTAATTTCTAAAGCCCAAGCAGTCAACTCTTTACATTTTTAAAATACAAATTTTATCTTATACTGATTTTATTACTTAATTGCTAGTTACTTAGACATAGCCGAGGCAAATCTCACGCTTAATATGCTTAGTTACAGTTTATTTCAAAATCTTCTTTCACTTAAGAAACAATTATATGAATATTGTACTAAATATTTGTTAGAAATATAATTTTTAGTAAAGTAAAAATAAGTTAATATTATGGAATTTTGAACTTTATTCCCTTGCGACCAATGAATAATATCCTCTTGAAATTTTTCTCTTCTCAATTTTATCTTAAATATTGCATTGGTAAAGGGATTTAAAAAACATGATACAGTGATACATATTTAATCTAAAGGTAAAGTAAAATAAATAACATTTTATTCTCAATATTTAAAGATAATTGATAATAGTATTTTTCTAGAACTTTAATAGAAATTTCCTTTTATAATTACAAGAAAATAATTTTGCGTTTGTAAGAATGTTTCACATAAATTGTTATCCATTTAATATATCTCGTACATGAATAATTTAAAGAAATTAATAAGAACATTAGTACAACGCCTAAGAAGATTATATGATGAACTACAATATATACTGGCATATGTATAATTCGAGTTATTATTTATTTTAAAGGCTAAGGGTTAATTTGTTTAATTCCCATTAGGACACATCAAGAAAAATAATATTACAGATTCAAAATCTCAAATCTTTTACATATGTTACTGAAAGTTTCGTTTCTCCTAACTGTTGCAATTTGTGATATAATTTATACATAATGATAAAAATTGTTGTCAATATAATAACATTAGTTTTACATAAAAAATGTGTTTTATAATTAAAAAAATATTAATTTTTTTCAATTTTTATAAAACAATTTAAAAATTTTTTTGCTGAATACTGAGTAAGATGAATAGCATATATTGTTCTGAGATGTTTTAACAATGATCTTAAATTTTTAAATTGTATTTTTAAATTCTCATTTCTACTCGTGAAACAATTTAAGTCACGCTAAGTGATAAATTATATTTGGAGAAAATTAGAATTATCAAGAATTCCAGTAAATTAAAAATACGCAAAGATGCAACTTAACGTTTTAAGTAATTAAAAATTTTTTTTGTGTAATTTGCACATTTGTGTTTTATTTGCTCGACAAAGAATTGAAAAATTAATTTTTGACGAATGTTGGCATGTAAATATGAAATAAATATGGTCCAAATTTCAAGTATATTAAAAAATGTTTAACATGTAATAAGAAAAAAATGACTTCTAAAATTAATTTATACTAAAACTAGTAAAACTTAACTAAAGTTTTAAAAATATTCTCAAAATTGTCAATAAAGTAAAAATATATGACAATTATTAATGATGTTAATATTGTTAATATCGTAATTTAAAATGAGATTTTTTCATTATCAGTTGATCTAAAAATTGTATATTCAGCTTAAACATAAATATGTAATGTCAATGCTAAATTTAAATATATCTATCTTAATATGCAATGTTATTAAATCTAAAGAATGATGTTATAATAGATTAGTAATAGAACATAATGTATAAAGACAATTCAGAAAATAATACTTTCAAGCTGATACATTTATTCGCGTGTGAATGATATTGATATAAGAAGTTACCTCTAATGACAATTACCTACAATGGCGTCTTTATATGGCTGGGAAGTTGTATACTTACTGAAAAGACTACTTTTTAATTTTCTCGAATGACAGTAACTCGTATGACAATATTTTCTCGAATGACAGTAACTAATGACAGTAACTCGTATTGACAATGGCATTTTTCTTATTTTACATGGTTTTAAGTGTAAAAAAAAGAAAAAAAAGACAATGTTATTGAGCATATCAAATAACAATTTTTTTGTTTGTGTTGTTGATTGTTTTGAAAAAAATATGAAATCACTTTTGTAATCGATTTAGTTTTTAATGGGAATACCTGTTTCCAACCCACATTTAAATATCATCATTATTAAGTACAGTTTATATTATTCTTTTAATGCCACAAAATTATTCTACTTTATGTTCCTCCTATTTAAAATAATTTTGTTTTGCTATAAATGTCTATGTAAGTTTCAGAAGTTTCATGAATGCAGTTCTTTTAGTGATCTTATCAGATGGATAAGTTGTTAATGTTGCCATTTGTTAAACATCTGGAATTCCTTTCACTAAAAACTAAAATCGTATTTTTATAGAAAACTTTTTTCTTTATTTGTTAAAGAAATATTAATCATAGAAATCGGAAAATATCTTTTATACAGCCTAGAAATTTAATATTATTACAACAGAACAAAAATTTAAAAATTTATTATGGTCTAAACTACTTAATCTTTCATTTTGTTTGCTTTGCTTTTGAATTAAGTAACTCACTCATAAAATATGTCCTCATATCTCACAGGAAAAATGACTTAAATGACACTCGTAATTTAGTTCTGGTTAAGAAAGGAAAAAATGGGAGGAAAAAAATACTTTCTTTTTCTTTCTGCTAAGATTATTTTCAAAAGTAATCCGCACATGGAATTATTTTGACTGTTATTACTGGATAAAGTAAAAAAAGGATTAAAATAAAAATATGGTATTTTTTGAATGAACATTTAAACCTAATTTATTTAAAATTGTATGGTTAATTTTCCCTCATGAGCTTTCTCAACAAAAAAGCAATTATTAAATAAAATTGATTTCTTACTTATAAAAAACCTCATATTTTGTATTTATGATAGAAATAATATCCATATATTTTTAGCATAAATGAAATAATAATATCTTAATAATTGTTCATAAAGATGAAGAATACATACTTTTTAATTCAACGGAACATAGATAGAAAAAGTACTAAAATTTGCGATTTGTTGTTTGTCTACAAAAATTGATTTTGCGGTTTGTCTACTTCATTAGACTCATAGACCAATAAATGTGTTGTACATAGGCATCGGTGATATGTTTAATTAACTGTCATATTTTCATGAACTTAGTCTAGTTCCAAAGGCAAAAATAAAATTTCTTTGCTAAAATGTTCTTTTTTATGTGACTAGTTCTATGTCATGTTCAGTTACATATTATTAATGTTAGTTGAATTTGATGAATGTTTCTATAAGATTGCCAATGTTTGTTCAAAATTATTTTTGTTATGATAAATTTTATTTTTAAAGTCAGTTCTAACCTTTTGATGTGCAATGTACACATACAGAAATACTATTTAAATTTCTCGTAAATTAAATTTTCAAATAAAAAATATATAACGTTTTTAAAGATGTTTTTTGATAAAAGTAAGTTAGTCCTCTTTTCTTGCTAGTAATTATGAGTATTATTTTTAAATGACAGCCAAGTAAAATTCACTAAGCTTTTGTATTTGAATAGTAAGTACTAATATGTAAGATAAAAATAGAAAAATGACTCAGATATGAATAAAATATGAAATGTGTGTATAAAATGAAAACAAGTTCATTTGTTTTAAAAATATCATCGTAATCTTAATTTACCATAAATGTTCTCCAATATATATTTAAAAATCAAATATGAAATGTATTACCAGAATAAATTTTTTGTGTTCTTTTGAAATTTGACACAGGGGACATTTATTTCCCTGTAATATCCATTCTGAAATGGAAATCGATAGAAACCAAATAAAATCCTTGGAAAATAAATTTGATGTGTGCATGTTTTATTTACATTTAGAAAAGGTTTATTTTCTTTATCTCTTCGTAAAATTTATATTTCATTTCACAAATTTTCATAGCGTTTTTTCATCGTAGTTATATTTTAAATTTATTCATCACCGGTTCAATGCCTCAAAAGTGCTTCCAAAATTATTTTGCACATTCCAACATTTTTATATTTAAATAATATAATAATAGCAGTATTTTTTTAAAAAAATATGAAATTAAAATATTAACTTTAATAAATAAAAACTTTAGTAAATTTTTTAATATTTAAATTTCTTAAAAAAATAAATGTTGTATTTTAAATAAGATTGGAATTTAAGAAATCTTTAATTCCTTAAAATGTCTAGTAAGATTTAAGATTTATTTACTGTTCCCATAGTAATTTTACTTTATCTTAATAGTATACATATATTAATAAACATTAATTATAATTAAAAACTAACACTATGAAATATTAAACTACAAAATCAGAAAATTTTAAATAATTAAAGAATAAAATGATTTTATAAATAAATTAATTTTTTTTATATTTAATGATACTCTACTATGAATATTTCTTTTTTTAATAAATTCTTTTTTCTTAAATTATTTGAAATACTATATAATTTTAGTAAAATATTTAAAAGAGAGTTTAACAACAATTTTGTTGATTTATTACGAATATTATACATTGAATGTTTAAAAAAATTGCTCCTAATTCAGCACTTTTTATTCATAGATTCATAAATGGTTATTGAAATATTGTAAAAACTTTTATTTAGGAAAATTTACCTGTGTTCAAACCTTGAATTTACTTATTTATATAATGTCCCATTATATAAATAAGTAAATTATCCTCTCTTCTTTAGAATACAGTTTGCATCATAAGATGGACTTGTGAGAATGAGAATTAATTTCTCTATATTTCTCCGCAGTAAAGCATCCTTTCAGAATTATGATTAGCTTCGCAAAAGAGCATGGCAGGGCAGCCCATATCATGACAGATCCACCTCCATGCTGACAGCTGGAAGAAGACAATCCCGATTACATGCTTGTGCAGGTGTTATCTAAACGTGAACCATTCTCATTTTAGGGAAAAGACTAAATGATGATTCTTTTTACCATCTTATTTTCTTCTATAAATATGTCAATCAGTTTTTGCTCGGCACATGGTGAAGTAGCCGCTGTGCAGTTAGCACTTGAAGAAATCAGAAAGGGTAGTGAGAAAAACATATTACTCTTTATAGACTCTCAGGCTACCATCTGGTCTCTCTCTTCAACTGCTCCTAGAAGTATTGGATCTGTTTATGTCTGTCAGATGTCAATTAGTTCTCTACTAGAAGAGGGATGTCAAATTGTGCTGCAATGGATACCCAGCCACTATGGTATCGCGGGAAATGACGCAGCTGACAAATTGGCAAAAGCTGGCTCAAATCTACAACAGCCAGCTTTGGAGCATCATACTGTTAAAAGGCTTATTAAGTCAAATATAACCTCCTATCGTAGAAATGTTTACAGGAATGCACAAAAGGGAAAACATGGGCTTTCTTACTAAATATTCAGTGCAACCTGAACAGAGCTGTGGGAGTGGCTAATTTTTGCCTTAAATCTGGGCATGATTACCTGCAAAAACACCTTCATCATTTGGGTTTGAAGGACTCTCCGATTTGCCCTTCTTGTGGACTAGAGGATATGACTGAAAACAACCTTTACACTTGCCCTGGTCTTTTGGACGTCGCAGTTAGAAATTCTGCGGAAGGTGATTTTTCATTCACCTCAAGATTGTATTGGGCTGCTCAACAGAGACTGATAGTTGAAAAACCAAGGTCGAGCGTAGGATAAAGAAAAAAACTTTTAACCGTTGACACTAAAGAATCCAGATGGTGATTACGTTCTGTGGCTACTTTTGTTTTTAAGAGATTGAAATTCTCTTCAACATTCGTTGTAAATCACTTATTGTTCAGTTTTTTTTTATTTTTTTATTTTATTTTATTTTTTTTTTGTAATTTCAATTCGCTTTAAAACCTCTCGGTCGCTTTCCTTGATCTTCTCATTCCTACCTCTATTTTGCTTTATGAAGCTTGTCTTGCCATTATGCATGTATGCAATTACATTTATGTTATAATTAAATAACTATATTCACGTTCTGAAAATATTCGTGTCTTGTTCCTGACGAAAATGTATACTTTTGATCCAGGTTTTTCTCAAAGTGGGGGCAATGCCCAGTTTACACATGAATGGCAGATTTTTGTTTACAGTATGCATTATTAAAATAAGTACAGAAATGGATTTACTGACAGCATTTGGATGAATGTATTTGAAGTATAGCCACTACCTATTCTCTAAATGTTAATAAACAATTGGTGACAAAATATGCTCATCTCTTTAAAGGTCTGATAAAAAAATTAGTAACCAAATTTATTACTACCTACTCTACAATGTTTTGCTTATGTATCATTCAGCTTTATTTTCTTTTGTAATATACACTTTCATTAAAAATGATTCTCACATTTACTAGAGATTAATGTTTAAAAAAATAAATTAATTTAAGAATTTCATGAAAAGTTGGCATTTCTATCAATTGTCAGCTTACAGTAGGGCTTAAAAACAATACTGCTGCTCAGATACTTCATAAATTTAGCAACACTACACTAAATATTATTTCATTTTGAAGTTTGAAAGTATTTATTAATTTTATTTTCCTTTTGAGGTTTTCAAAGTTTAAGGAATTATCACATTAACTCCCTACAACGTTTTATTTAATTTCTTAAAATTTTATTTTCAAATTAATTTTGCAACTGGAATCTAACACAATCTCATTTATTTTGTGAATTTTAATTCTTTAAAAAAAAACCATGTGAAAAGTCCTTTTAACATTTCTGAACTGTTTTATTAATCCAGTTGATAACGAAATTAAAAGTTGATTAAAATATCTTCCTTGCATATTTAATTATAAATTAGTGTAGTTCATTAATGAATAAATTAAATAACTTTATTTTCTACCACTTTCTACTTGAAAATGTGCAGATTTTTAAACGAAAGAACATAGATCACAAACAAATTACACTAAAATTTGGGAAGAGAATAATTTTTAAAGGAACACATTTAATATATATTTTCCCGCAGAATTAATTTTGGAAATATTCAGTTTTCAGAGCTTTTGAGAAATGTTTAAAGTAATTAGAACAAGGAGATTTTACCTTCAACAGAAGATCATATATAATTAGGGAAACGTTTACAAATAATATAATTTTAAATGCTTCTTAAATTAAAATTTAATTTTCATAATTTTATTTTCATTTATTCCTTTTCTGATAAATGATGATACTAAAATTCAAAAAGCGAAAATTTAAAAATGAAATTCTTTGAAATGCAAGTTTCTGTGAAGTAATTCAGTGAAAATTAAATATGTTTTACTTTCTGTCAGGGATGTCATGGGAGTAGAGGTTGTTTAATTAAAATTTCTGGACTTTTAAAGTACTCTTAGAGATTAAATTAATCATCCAATGGAAATCACGAATTCTTCTTTATCTTGATTTTTACAATAAGAACTGTCATTTATTGTACTTTAAAGTTGACAGCGGATAAAACATAACATTACTAATTAGGAATTTCTTAAATTGTTTACAATGGTTCTTAGTTGTTTTTCCTAATGAAGTTCTCATCAACTGTTTATTTTAAAAATAACATAATTTTAAATGCTTATGTGGTAAAACATTTAGTCTCTCTTAAAAGCAAGAATAAAATTAATGTTATAATTAAAATTCAAATTAGCTTAAAAATAAAATATTAGCTTTGAAATTTAGTTCTCACAATATTAATTTATAAATTAATTATTAAAAATTCTTCTTCTTATCTGCTATTTGAAAAACTTTTATTTCAATAATTTGTTGATCATCCAATGATGCACATATGGGAACATATCATTGTATAGGTTATAAATATAGTTTAAAATTTAAATAAAATTGAAAAATTATTTTATTTGTAAGCTATTATTGTAAAATGGAAAACTAAAATGAAATAAATGATAAATATTCAGTTAATAGATTTCAATGACATTAGAAAATTTAAGCAGAGATTACGTTCAAATATATGATTATTCATAAAACTGTTCCAATTATTATGTTTTATAAATGTTTTTACACAAAAAAGTATTCAAATTTCTCGAATTTTTGCTTTAAAAGTATTTTAAAAGTGCATAATGTCATTCATAAAAATTCGACTTTAATATTTTCCTCTTTTTTTTTAAATAAGTCTTAAGAAAATAAAATCTAAATATTAAAATATATCATATAACTTATTTAATTTAAATAGAACGTTCGGAGCAGTAAGTACTTAGGAAATTATTTCTTTTTATTACATCATTAGATTTCAGAAATATAATAAAAAAACAATTTTTAATCTTTTTATTGTCAATTTTCTTTTTATTTTAGGTAATTTTCATTTCTTAATAAATCAAAATGATCGAAATGAAACACAAAACCGTCTTTGGAATTTTGGTTCATGAGATAATCAAATAAAAAATTTAAGTTCTTCGTGTTCAATTAAATGAAGTTTATTAATAAACAAAAGCGCATAACATTCTGATAGTAGATTTAAAAAACTTAAAAGTTTCAAGAATTATTTGTTTGTTAATATTTGTATAGTAGTTGAAGAGATTTTTAGTGGAACAAAATTTGCTGCTCTTAATCAACTTTACATATATTTTTAATATTTTGCATTTCAAATTTAAATTGTTACTAATCGTTTTTTTAAAATTTAACTGCAATATTATGATTTCTAGGAAAAAATATTACTTAAATAAAAATTGTAGTGACATTTATTGACGCAAGTGCATTTTTATCTTTGATAATTTTCAAAAGTTTTAATGAAAGCAAATCGTAGAGGTAAAAGAATATATATATATATATATATATATATATATATATATATATATATATATATATATATATATATGTGTGTGTGTGTGTGTGTGTGTGTGTGTGTGTGTATAGTTCAGTAATAGAAGAAGATAATTATTATATTCTGTTTTCAAAATTTCATGTTGTAGCTCTTTTATAATGAGTGTATAAACTTGTATTAAATTTATATTCTGTTTTAAAGTTTTAAAACAACTTAAGAATTTCAAAGAGCGTAATTGTATCGAAGATTTTGTTATGTTTTCCTGAACTTTAAATGTTATATATCATAAAACTAAGGATAAAGAAATGTTTTGTGTGTTCAAAAATTAATTCAATTCTTAATTTAGAAAAATAATTCAGTGTTTATTTAGATAGAATTTATTTTAAAATATCTCATAAGATGAAAAAGGTAATTTTTTTGTGTAATTTATTGAACCAATTTTTTTATAAGCAGTTGCGGAAATTTATTTCAAATTTATGTATTTCATTCAAGAAACGAGTGTGCTTAAAATATTTTCGATATTATAACAATGAATAATCAACATTTTTAGGATGGTTTTTATAAAGTATGAGCCTTAAATTTCTTTTCGAAAAATTTTCTTTTGCTTCTTACAACATGAAAATGAAAAACGAGGTCAAGTTGTGTAGTTAGAGAACAGCTACTTAACGGAATTTTCCAGTTCATAACTCATTTCATTTATATCATTCGTAACTTTGAAAACTTTTGACATGTTTTTCAAGTGATTTTCTTCTATTTTAGAAGTTTGCATATTTTCCATCTATATTTTTTATTTTTTAATAAATTATATATACATATATTTATATAAAAGTTTTGCGTGTTATATGATATTTTTTTGAGTATAGCAAATCAGTTTTGGAATTCATTTTTATGAATTTATTAAAATTCCTAGTGTTTGAAATTTATTGCCAAAAATATTTTCAAAAAATTTATACCGAATAACTCTTTGTAATCATTTTTAAAAGTTTAATGAATATTGATAATTAGTAAAGGTTTGTTATTATAATTTTCGATGTATGAATTTATCCTTAAATTGCTTTAATTTTAATATGGTAAGAGGAATCAGTATTTTTATATTATTGTTTTAATAGCTAAGAAATAAAATAGAATTAATATGAAGTTTAGAATGAACAGTTAATAAATTTTTATAAACATATTTTAAGATAAATTAATATTTTATTCAAAATAATTGATATCTCTCTTTTCAAAAGTTTTTAAATTTTTTAAATTCTTTAATCAAGACATGAAATTCTAACAGTACTATACGGTGAGTTAATTTTATATTTAAATGAAACTTGAGTTTTTGTTGCTAATATTACATAGAAATTACTAGCTATTGTCTGCTATAAGTTTTTTTCTGAAAAGATGAGTATTTATTTAATATCTTTACTAAAATTGCATTTCAATCATTATCGTTTGAATAGTTTCATGCTTTTGAGTAGCAAAATCTAATTCAATATAAATCGTGATTAAACTGAAGATGATTTTCTTAGTAATCTTTTTTTTCTCTCATGCCTAAGGCAATGTGAATGTTATTCTACTTGACAGAATTAATTAACATTAAATATATATATCGAGATTAAGATATTTATAATTTATTTAGTAATCTCTTGTTTTCTCTTATGCCTAAAACAATGATTGTTATTCGAAATTAAAGTAAAAAATTGAAATTCTGATTCATTATATGCATGTATTGTATTGAAATTCTAATGTATTTTATAAATTTGCTTTTAAAATTTACTTATAACTTATCTGAAAATCAAATAATTATTTCTTAGAATCTATGCAAATTTATTTATCCGTTTCTATTACATTATCGAATCAAGACTATTAAAAACCTAATAAATGCAAAAGTTCAAGGAATACTTTCTAAAATAAAAATAAGTTTCTTCTTTTATGGAAAGTCTGAGAATGCTTACTATTGTATAAACTTTTAAAGAATTTTTATAAGATCATTTTACAAAATATTGTAAAAGGAGTTAGTAATTTACATGATTGTATCGTAAAATAGTTTTCGTGATGCATATATTCCTTAATATTTTGTTTTTACAAAAAAGAGAATATATATATTTATACGCTATATTTTAAAGAAGATTATATTTGAATTATTTCTTTTTCAAATGATGTTCACTTTTCATTTTTTTTTAAAGTTATCATTGTGGATAGTCATAAATATGTTTTGTGTCATAAAATTAAGAAATTTTATAACTTTAAAGCAAGAAATGACATTAAAATTTTAAGCATGGCAATTTTAAACATATAATCCTTTAAACAATATTTCCTGCTATTAGGATTTTCATCTTTTCAGAAATACAAGTGGGAGTACCTTATAGAGTAAGGCAGACAGTGGGTGTCTCATCGTAACTTCGAAAGCATGTAAATCTTCATAATTTAGAAGCAGAAACCAAGCAATAGGCCCCCAGGTGTGACCTACAATCTGGTATTCTTGCATATGGAGGACATAATGTCCATGAGATATTTAACTCACTTTAGCCGCATTTAGCGAACATGACAAGACATCGGTGTTCGAGTTCATTGCCTTCTTATAAGAAGAACTAATGCCCTTAGAATCTAGGACACCCCAGGGACTTAAGCATGAAATAAAGAAATACATAAATTAGTATATTATTACAATTTACATAAGGAATCTAGATTTTAATTTAGTTTATACTTAATTTCAATTTGTAAGGGATTGAAGGGAGAACATGATATACAAAAACTCATGTTTGTCTTAATTCATGGCAATTATGTTTAAGTTTTAATTAATAAATTTAGTCATTGATCAAATTTAGTCTCGCATAAGCTAATAAATTTAGTCATTGAAATTGTTGACAGTATTAGATCTTATTGCTTATTATTTTTAGCGACTTATGCGAGTGTGATTCCAAGATAATATAGCACTGCGACCATAGGTATATTGTACTATATTATAAAAAGAAAACCCTTATTTAAAAAGACCACTAGCGGAAGCAAAATTCCATGAGATATAACTGGGATATCCTGAAGCATTCATGATTCAATGAGATAATGATAAAGGTGTTTAAATCTATTTGAAGAAACATTTCCTGATCGATAAAATATGCAATAATTTTCCTTCATACACATTAACTGACATTGAATATGCTGCACCAAGAAGAAATTGATAGAAAGTGAGAAAACTCGGCAAACGGAGGGAGACAGCAACGAACAATAAGTGATTTGTATTTCGAAATGATATGCATAATACATAGGGAGATCAGGGTCGGGTCACAAGGTTGTAAGACTGCCATGAATGGTGATACACGAAGCAACACGCTTAGCAACAGCGTCAATGAAAACACAAATGGCGTCCTGATTAATGGCTCTCCATTTCCTATCAACCATTTGCCAGAGTACATCTTCTGAAGAAAGCAGTTGCATGGTTTGTAAATGGTGGTGTCCAACTATATCCTAAACATGTTTGATTGAGACCTATTGACCCACCTATTGACGAGAGATCTGATGATCACTTTGGTCAGGGAAGTAGTTATAAATCTAGCAGAGCTTATTGGTTGATGCAAGCAATGTGCTGTCGGGCTTTATCCTGATGATAAAAGGAATTGGACATCCCATGAAGGCAGAATAGTGTCATCAGTTGCAAAACATCATCCACGTAACTTTGGGCTGTAATAATGCAGGGTATATGAACTAGAGGTGACCTAGAATCGTAGGTAATGGCATCTCAAACCATGATGTCACATTGTAAAGTGGTGGGGCGTTCCGCAATCGCTGCCAAATTGGACCTGCCTCCCCCTCGACACCCCACTCCTACATGGAAACTATCACAGAAAACACAGAAGCGTGACTCTTATGTTGGGGTCTATGCTGTGGGGTCAATATCAGTTTCCATAACGGACACCAGGGGTTCAGACCACTAGCAGCCAATTGACGGCAAATGGGCTTGCTAGATATAGGAGTATCCAAGATCTTTTGCACATGCCACAGGTTTTCTGTAGATATGCTTTGTAGGGCCGCCTCCAATTGAATTCATCATTCCACGCAAGCTGACGTTACTCTGTCTACACTAGCATCCCGCAAACGTGCCTTGTTTCAACCATCTTCCTCACAACTGGTGCACTGTGGAGGCATCCAAATGTCTGTTAGCTGTGATTTACCGTAAGGACTAACCTGCCATTCTCAGTCCGATCGTCATGCCATTCGTAAACTCATCTGCTCGCTGGAATTGACTCCATCGATGATGGATTGGCAATTTCTGCAATTACAGGCGTCCTTTGCAAGGATAAACTTTCGATGATTATTTTCCATGCACAATAACGGCGCGAATATTACTATTTCTGCTGGTTCTTTATCTTATATCTTATCCTACGTGTGCTTTGGAGCTGCTCATTTTATATCATTTGCATAACTGGTTAAAGTTTGTCTACCCAGAAATTAGCATAATTTTCACCACTCCTCCTTCATGTTACATTTCTAATGTCAGGCAATGTAATATCTACCCTGATTAATAGCCTTACTGGCCTTTCACTGGTGTTATACCAGTTTAAATTTGTTGTTGTTTAAAGGAATAAAAATATTATCGCTTATCAGTTAATTAATAATTCAAATATGAACAAAAATGAAAAATTTAAGTATTTATCAAGCATACTTTTAAAAATTGAATTAATGTAATTTTTTGTTGTGAGTACTTTATAAATGCATAGTGATATTTATTACTTTATTTAAAATTGATATTCAAAAACGTGTTTTAGAAACATTAATTTCTTATAAAAAGTATTTATATTGACATAATAGTTTTGGTTTCTAATAAACATGGATCCCAAATACAGATTTTTTTACTTTTCACAATGTTAAATAATAATTTAGCATAAAGATTTTATATTTATTAAACATCAAATGCTTTTGTATTTGTATTAATGATTTAATATTATTAATCAAATGCTAAATAATAATTTAGCATTATGAATTATTAATAAAATTTAGCCTTAAAATTTAAGAATAATTTTTTCATTATCTTGATACATCCTAGATTTAAAACAATTCCATTAAAAATTGCAAACTGAATAAAAGGATGAATTATGTTAGCGAACATAAGAGGATATTTTGAATTGAACTTATATTTTGTTAAAAAATCATTCTAATAGGGAAGATATTTTTTATCATACATAAAGTATTTATTAACTAACTGTTCATGCTAAGACTAATAACAAGCTTCCTATTTTCAATAAAAAACTTTCAAACGTATTTAAGTGGAGAGGTTGTTAAATTTAATTTATGGGATTTGGGTCAACTAATACGTTCAAAACAGTATGGTAAAAATGAAGAAAGATAATTGATGTAGAAAGGTATGTATTTTTCCAACTACATACCAAAACGATGCACAAAAAACATGAATTAAAGCCTAAAAAAATTTACAAATAAAGTTTGTAAGAACTTGCTAAGAATAAAGCAACAGAATTAGATATGGAATGAAGTTTATAATCACCCTTAACTAATTCTAGTCTAAGAAAATTTGTTTTGCAAAAAAGGGACAAAGAATTACATCTTTTTATCTATAAAGAAAAATTCTTCATATATTTTCTGAAACTATTTACCAACAAAAAAAATATAAATTTAAGTATTTAATTTTTTATCTATTTATTTATTTGATTTAGTTTTTATATAAATGATCGTCTTGGTATAATTATAAATCTCATATAATTTTCTTTTAGATCACAAATAGAATCATTTGTGATTTACAGGCAGATAATTGTTTAATAGAAAGTAAATGGTGATCTTTCTTAAAGACTTAAATAAAAGGATTTTTCTTTGCGTACTTACAGACTATTTAGAGAAATTTAACTTAGAGACTCTTTCAAGTGTTTTTAATTTTTTTAAAAAAAAAGTATAAGGATTTGTTTTTTTTTAACTGTTGTTACAAGCAAGATTAAATAGTTTAAATTTTCGTTGCAGCTATTTTATTGATCTTATTAAACAAAGGTAGGTATAAGGATGAAAATTGACAAAATAAAAGAGTTAAAATGAATTAACTTGAAGACAGTAAAATGATTTAAAAGAATATCGAAGCATTTTTTAAACTTCAATAAATATACAAATTAAAAAAATAATTATAATAATAATTTATGTTGATTGCAAATACAGTTTTATTTTATGTTTACATTGTATTTCAAAATTGTTAATTAGGCTATGTTATTGAAATAAATTGCATTCACTAAGAACTTACTACAATTGTCACTAAAACTGATATAACTAAGATTATTTCTTGGCTAATTTTTGAAGTTAGATATTGTATTTCAGATTAACATGGAAAAAATGTTATGTTAACGAATTGCATGAATTACCAGTCATTTGCTTTAGTGAAATTTACATTTTTTTTTTCAAAAAATATATTTTATTATTTTTCTAAATATTAGAATATGGATTTAATCAATCCTCACTTAATGCATTATTTACCTTGATATTTATTTAATTTTTTTTCAACAAATTTTAATTTGAATTCATTATTCAAACTCTCATCCTTTTATCTTTATTTGTTAATGAGAAAATATGAAACATTTTTGAAGGAAAAAAAAAACTTTTTAACATTAGAAGGACAAAAATATATGTGTATACTTTTACTCATGTGTCACAATTCACTTTATGTTCTTAGTTTTACATTCCTTAAAATTTTTTAATAATGTAAATAAAAAGTTGAATTTAAACATTAAGTGATGTGCTAAGTATTTTAGAGCAAAATCTTGAGGCGAAATATTAATTATTAAAAACTATCTTTTATTTATTTATATTATTTAAGTTGAAATCATTCTCTATGGTTTACAAATGAAAGGTATAAAATATCAAAAATTCATCACTTTAAACTAAAAGATAAATGCATTATTTTCCATGTAAATTTCTATAAAAAATCATCATAACTGTCACATGACTTAAAACCGATTTTTATTATCTATAAAGTGATATTTTAAAATTGATCGATGACTTTCGCCTATAAGAATATCATACTTAGCCGTAAAATGACAGTTGGCGCTAGCAACTAGAAATATTGTTCAGTGAATGTTGTTTTTTTATATATTATTTTTAAATTCATCATAAGAAATTTACTCCATTGATATTTCTAAAATATTGATTTTTTTATACTGATTCCTGAAGAGTATCTCTTACTCTGACTTTCTGAATAAAAACAACCACAATATTTGATATAATTATAAGTTTTGAATATCATATTTTTATTTTGATAGTTAATAATTTTTTTCAATCATATTTTTAATATCAATATAAAATATTAATTACCGTATCAAAGTCTCCATTACAAAATGTTTTGAAATAAAAATAGAGTATATAAGCATATTTAATTTTTTATTTTGTTTTATTGATCTATGAATCACATTTTGAATAAATGAAAATGAATTCAATCATATCCATGTATCATGTTGAAATAAGTCAAGATAGTTACATTTAAGTATAACGAATACAAAGACAACACAGTAATTAATGTAAATATTTGTCCTTTCAATCACAATATCATGATGCTCATTATTACAGTATGTTTATTTTTACAAATAAAACAATTGTTGACAATGAGATCGGAGGATATATAGTATTTAATTAATAATGAATAATTACAAAAGTTATAGTTTAATAAATATGCTTCTTTTTAAATATTATATTCATGAAATATATGATATTTATATCAAAAGTAAGAAAATAATCTTTTTATATTTTGTAAATTTTTCTGAATTAATGCAAGATATCTAAAAAATTGAAATGTGAATACTTAAATAATTAAAACTTAAAATTTTAGAAGCACTTCTTTTACTAAAACAGAGGCATGAATATTGGAGAAATTTAATAATATTATATATAAGTATATTGAAATTCGTATCTGAATAATTCTGAAAAATAAGTCATTTTTAATCTATAAAATTTTATTAAAGCTCACGAGAAATGAAAGCTGTCTCTTTGAATTTGAATAAATTTCGTGTTTCTATAAGAAAACGTTTTGTAAATTTTTATTATTCCAAATACTCCAACAATATTGCTAAGAATAGAAATAAAATATTCCAAAAAATATATCTTAAAAACTATGCAACAGAATAAATATTTTTCAGAATAAATTAGCATAAGAATAAATCTCTTTCTAATTAATGTTTCTGAATTATTCATGTGGAACTTAAAGGTCTGAATAATGATAAATATAAATATTACGTTTCTTAGCTGTTGTGATGTTTTCTATATGATGAAGCTTATTTCTAAGAAACTATTCTAATGCTTGTCAGGTGCATATATTTTTTTCATAATAATTATTTTCTTTTATTATTATAATAAAAGTTTTTAAGGGAGCTTATTTTGTTATAATAGCAAATGACGGTATAGAATAATCTTCACAAGTGTCTGATTTATGTTAAATAAAAAACGAAAAATGTTTATATTACTTTATATATATATATATATATATATATATATATATATATATATATATATATATATATATATATATATATATATATATATATATATATATATATATATTATTTTAAATTGATAAAAAATATTAACAAATTTTAAAATAAAAAACATACATTTTTATTTCAAACTTACATTTTTAGCTTTTATTGAAAATAAAAGAAATGGTAATAATATTAAGGAAATATAATGAAATATTGATACATAAATATGCTGTAATTCACACATACTTGCCGGCCAACTTGTCTAGTGGTCAGCGTGCCTGACTACGGATAGGGAGGTCCTGGGTTTGAATACCGGTTCAGGCAGGGATGTATTTTCTCTCTCTCTATCATGTCTTTGTCATTTTCTTGTGTGGGAATGAGATGTGAATGGTTGCCTACCCTATAAATGAGTCCCTATGGCATGTGTGTGTACTGAAGAAGTTGAACTCCACACCAAATATGGTTCAGTTGGAAAAGTGGAGCAGCACTCTCCAATTTGCCAGCCTAGCTGGCACACGAGAACAACAACAATTTTCATTGGATCATATGTGCATAATATTTATATCTTTCAAGGAAAGTTTCATAATAAAATTTTTTATTGAATAATACAATTAGTATAATTTATTTTTGTGTAAAGAGTAGAGCAAGCAAATACACAAATTGAAAACTCCTTTGTCACTCACGTGAAATATTTTTTGGAATAATTAATTGCTAAATTATAATACTAGAATATACTTCAGTAATTATAAAATATTTTAGAAAAATATATTGTATACCAAATATATTTCTTTTTATAGTTAAAATGGACAAAAAACGTATTAAACTGGATGTCTTAAAGTGCTTTACTGTATCTTTTAAAACAATTCAATAATTTTTATCTTTTGCAGTTTATTCTAAAGAGGAATTTAGGAATTACGATGAAATGAGATAATAAAGAATGAAAGCTATAAATTGTATGAACACAACTAATCATTCAGCATATAAAAACAATACATAACTTCTTCCATGCTACAGCATTTTATATAATTTTTTAATTTTCATTATTAACATTCTATAACAAATGAAATATTATTTTATCTTAAACAAAATCATAAAAGATAATTAAGATCCTAGTCACCGAAAAAACTAAAAGTAATTTACTTTACTGTGGAGAAATTTAATCTTAACTAATACTAAATGTATTATAGTTTTTAGTATTTATTTATAGAGACTTATATAGACTAAATTTATAGGCTTATTATATAGACTACAGTTATAGACTTATTACATAGACTAAAACTTTTATAAGATATGAATGATTTATCGTTAGTTAGATTTTCAATGATTAATATATTTTTTTGATATTCTTCAATTTTGATTGGTATTTAAAAAAAACGTAAAGTTGTTTTAATTTTCCTTAATATTTATTTTTAAAATTTTGAATATCAATGAAAAATATTGCAAAAAGAGATTTATAACAAAATTTTTGATAGATTTATAACGCTGACTACTTTGAATTATGTCAATTAAATTATAATGAAATGGAAATAACTCTAAATGTCTTAGCACATTTTTCAAACGCTTACAAAAAACGTAAAAAATTATAGGTATTATATGTTGATATGATTTACAAATAGGTAATAAAATTTGATGTATAATAACATTATAACAATGTAAAAGGGTTTTATTAAACTGCAGAAAGTTTGATCTTATTATCTCTTTCTCTCTCTCTCTATATATATATATATATGCATACATACATACATACATACATACATACATATATATATATATATCTATATATATCTATATATATCTATATATCTATATATATATATATATATATATATATATATATCTATATATATCTATATATATATATATATATATATATATATCTATATATATCTATATATATCTATATATATATATATATATATATATATATATATATAATGTAAAGTAAAATAAGAATTCTGATCTGAATAATGATTTCAATTTCTGCTACTAGCCCATATTATAATTATTCATTTCTTACAAGCAACTCATTCTTCTAATTTGCTATTTCTAGCCCTCCTCTTAAAAACTTAAAATATTTAAATATTAATGATTAAATTTTTCATAATGTTTATAATATAAAATGTCCTCCTTATTATTATATTTATTTATAAATAGTAATGTATTTTTTTGTTCCCTGTATATTGTTTTTATTATTTAGTAAAAATTTGGAAATTACTGATTACATTTTGCAAAGTTTTATTTTTGGTATTAACATATAATCATTATATTCTACATGCAAATTTATTTTTGAAGTTAGTAATATAATAACTTTAAATAACGACAATAGGTAATTCTCATAAATACTGTGAATGTGATTTATGCTATATCATTTTATGAAATAAATATTTCCTGATAAGGAATTAATGGAATTATAATAAGAAACTTGAATTCATAGGATAGAAAGTTAACTCTTTTAAATATTTTATGCCCAATAAAAATATATTTCAGATTTTAATTAAAGATAACCTTTGAAAACAGCCATGCATAATTAATGTTTTGGGTTTTATGATAGAGCTCTATTCTTATGGAAATTTGACGGTGAATTTAAAATGATATTTTTGAAATTCAGTAACTTCAATTTTTCTTTTTAATATGTTGGATAGGAAATTAGTCGGCAAGTTGAGCTGTATGTTTAAGTAAAAGTTATTTAATGGAAGAAAAAGAAATGTTTAGAGATTTGAAAGGCGTTTTGATGTCTGCGAGAAAAGATTTCCATTTTGTTATGGTTTAAATAACTGTTTTTATCATAAATTAATAAACATAACTTTTACAAATAGAGAAGTTATATCACATGGTTCTGTCGTTGTTATCTTTTTTGATGATATATTTGAAAATATTTATATCGAATAATATTTGAATACAGCACAGTTTTAGTTTTTCATGCACACTTTGATCTGAAATTTAATCTCAAAATGAAAGTTTTGTCCGTGCATTTGAAATTTTATAATATTACTTTAATGCTTACTAATATAATGTGTTATTAGTATTTATAAAATTAGTTTTATTGATTTAATTTAAATTTCTGTTATAATCATCAAATGGATGCCCATTTTTTATTTAATTAATTTGAATAAAAATTAATGAATATTTTATTATTAAAACTTTTTAATCACCAAATATTATAGTTAATAATATTTGTAAGTAAAATTGACTCAAATATACCATTAGCATTATTTTTTATGAAAAAACTATAAAGATTTTATACTTGCTTTCATAATCAACTGAGTAAATGCTAATATTTTCTTTAAACTAGCTTAAAAAGTTTAAAATATAGAAACATGTAAAGAGACTTATTTTTCAGGTTTAAGATTATTAATTTTAAGTGATTTGAAGTATTTTATAAATTTTTACTATTTGAAATGCTCCTAAAGACGAAATATTTTTCCTTAAAAATTTAAAACTGAATTCAAAAGCCTAATTTATTAGAAAAAATTGATAAATAAATACAAACTTCTTTTCTTAGAAGAAAATACCACAATATTTCTTTATATTCATGAAATATCATAACGTTAATTTAAAAGTAAGAATTTATTTACTCATTTTCGTTTACAATCAATTGCAAATTAATATATGTAAATTTTTATTTTAAATTGTAATGATAAATTTTATGGAGTAAATTCAACTGAATGTAGTTATTACTTAATAAATTTAGTGTAACTTCAATTAATTGTTTTCATTTCAATTAATATTATAAAAGAAATATTTTAAAATGAAAATTTAAATTTCATTTAATTTCAATTTGTTTAATAAAAATGCATGAAAAAATTTACTTTTTTATTATTTGTCAACAAAAAATATTTTAACTCTTTTTTATTCTCCAGGAAAGATTCTGGTACAAAAAGCTGACTACTAGATTATGAAGTATTTTTAAAATTATGTGATTTTCCTGAACAATTATAGGAAGAAGGGTAGATTGCAATTTTTGAAATAAATTAATTTTGATTGTTAGAGATACACTTTACGTTATAAATAAGTTATAAAAAAAGAATTGCTAAGCTTTTAGATAAGATTTCAGAACATTTAAGGAACATGACGATAGCAATATTTTATATATCTGATCTACAAAAATCAATAAACTTATTTAAAAAAGCATCAGGAATTTGTCTTAATTTAACAATAAGATTCAAACATTTATTTCCCATATAAATCTTGTACCTACCTTTTCACAAGCATTTGAAATAGAATAAAATAATTATTCTAACAGAGAAATTTCATTATTGAATCATTTAGTATTTTAGTGTTTTTGTCACAAAAATAATACTAAAACATGAAAGTTTGTTTCAAATATTGTAAATCATGAATTAAGTTTTTTTGTTAAGATTTTAAATAAAAATAAAACATTTTTATCTTCGATTAAATCTTGACTTATCTATTTATAAATAAAATATATTTATTTTGAATAGCTTAACTCTTTTAATAATTCATAGATATTCTTCCAAGACATAATATACTAATAAAGTATTTAAATCTCTCCCCTGAAGCAGTGTGAACCGGAGTGTTTCATCTCAGATATCAATCTCATTATTTAACAGTACTAAAAAATAACAAGATTGATAGTTGCATCACCATAACCTAATTTAATAAAAAACTGAAATTAGGCACTGAACTTTGTAAGATTTTTTCTGAAAATGAAGATGATTTTAAAGTTAATGAATAGAATTTTTATGCAACTCATAATGAGCATATACATTTTATAAAAGGACGACATCAGCTAGTAACTATTCCTTCAACCCTGTATTTCATCTATCCTCTTGCCTCATCCATTTATTTAAAACTCTGCTTTACTTTGCCTACCTCTTCTACATATTTTGCACCAATTTTGTTATTCATCCCTTATATCTCACATAGTTTGTAACACAAATACCATTTGTAAATTTTCATGTCATTTACCAACCTGTTTTTTCATGTTTCTTTATTTTTACCTAGTGTAATATTGATTTATTACTCCAAAAATGTTTGTACATACTTGTTGATTTTCACTAATTATTGGTAATGTTTTGTTAGACTAACTTAAATAGTCCATTGAGGTGGCAGATTGTTAGAGCTCGGGGTTGCAACATTGAGGTCCCCCCACTGTAGCGACTCCGTTTTTTTCTCCAGTGGCTTCAATCATATTGGTTTAACTCATTCGAGCTGAGTACCGAGAAGCTCACTGTCTTAAACGTAAACATTTTATAAAAGATAAGGAAAATTGATTTCTTTTGTCATATAAACATAAGAGAAAATTCTGAAAGATTGTTTAAGTATTCATACTTTGTTTTTTTTTATAAAAAAACATTAAAATATTGATTGATATATCTTTATGTGTGTAGTATAGTTAACATGAAATATTTACCTACATAATTGTTTTCATATTTTGTGATACATTTTGAGTATAGTTAGCTGTTTTAGAATATATTATTTAAGTAGTGAATTTTTACAATTAGAGAATGATTTTTCAAACTTTATAATGAAATTAATTATGAATTATATCCTTTAAAAAATAAAACAAATGAATAGCAATTATTATGGTAACCTCGGCAATTTTAGAAACCTCCGAGGAAAATCCAGATTCGTTATTCAAATAATTGAATGACAAAGATCAATTCAAAACAAAATACAGTAAAACTTAATAATTTATTTTAGCAAATTCATTACAAAGGTATTTACATTTATAATTAAAACATTCTTGATTAAATAATTGAGAAGATTCTAATATTATCATTATTTTTATGATATTTACACCATAACCATAATGACCAGAGGGAAATGGAACGAGAGATCAGACTCACCCCTTTTAGAAGTAGTATTGTGGTGTCTGAGACTTCGCCGCTCTCCGGTGTCGATGATTCTCCTTTTTCATCCACTTCCCGTCCTCTACTCAGCATCTCCACTTTGCATTTCCATTCGCTGATATCCCCGCATCTTACTTGACTTGCTATTCAGTATACCTCTTTTCAGACTTTGTCACCTCTTCTTCATCTATTAGTCGGACATCTGCATTCCCATTCAGGACAGTCGAGGCAGGACTTATCCAGGCCAGTGCAATCATACTCCGTTTACTTTTTTCTTTGTCGGGCATCTCAGGGCTTCTCTGTCTTGTGTGTCTGAGGGACTTCTGTGTGTGAGGACTTTCTCTGCCTCTCTTCCATTCCTAGATGCAGTTTTTAAATTCTCATCTTAACTCCTCCTCTTTACACCATTGGTTTTCCAAAGTTCCATATAACGTCCTACACTCCTATGGGATAGGTCAGAAATCTCTCCCCCTTAATCCCGACTGGTCAGATTTACAAATAAAATATATCATAAAACATAAACTTTCCTTGCAATTTTCTCTCACGATCATCCATTCCTTCCGAGAGGAAGAATTTATTCCTTTATTGCACTTGGCTCCTTGTGGCAATTTTTATTGCATCCTTTCCTTTATACTATTACAACTTAGTTTGAAAGGAAAAGTGGAAACTCTTAAATTTAAAATGTGATAAAAATATACATATCTATTTTCCCAGGGTTTGGTTATGTCGTTTTACACTACGAGAGCAATTATTTGTTGAACATTTCCTTGTTTTTAATATACAATATTTGCGGATAAATTTCACTTACGTAAAATGATAATAAAATACCTAGTCAACTCGTGAAGTAGAAAGGCAATGTTTATTGACTAAATTATACAATTCACAATAAAAAGAAATAACAATTACTAAACACATTAATAAAATTAAAATATCTTACAAGAATGTATTTAGTTTTTTCTAAGGCTTTTGTATCACATCATATTTGATTGGTACTATAGTATTGCAAATAATTTTACACATCTTTCTAATTTAGATGCTTAAATAAAATATTTAGTAAAATTTGGAACATCTTTTTGGGAAATATTTGGGATGACTGAATAATTTATATTTTAAGAAATAGGGGAAAAACATCCTATTTAAAAATACATATTAACAAATATTTAAATCTTTATTGAAATTTAAAGCAAATATTTAAACGTAATTAAATTCCAGTTATCAAAGTTTAGAATCCTTCAGTGTGTAAGTATTAATATAAGAGCGAGCTACATTGTGCCATGTTTTTATCGAATAGAGAATAAATAATTTAAAAGCATAAAATAGATTATTATTGAAAAAAAATATGTCGATCTAATTTTTTCCCCTCAAAATGGATTACTATTTTATTCACGTTTAAAATGAGCAAAACAGTATGGAATATTTTTTTGTCATTAAGCAATTTATTGTTGCATGTTAGGGCTAATTAGATTGGAGCAGCTTAAAATTTATAGAAAATTCTGGCATTTACAAATATTTGCTCTTGATTTAGCTTTGAGCCTTTGAAATATTGAACATAAAAATAAAATGATAATCATTCTGCATACAGATCAGCAAAATGCTTAAAAATAAGCAAAACAATAAGTATTTTCCATAGGCAAAATTTGCTATAATAATCAACAGGATTTTCTAAGTTTTACTTAAATTGATTTAATGAAAATGATTAAATAAGAACACAGGTAAATAAATATAAATTAAATTCATGATGAGAAAAATTCGTTCTGAAATAATTTGAGCCAAAAGAAGTTAGGTTGCATCAAATAAGTTATTTCTGAAAAGCATGAAAATGATTAATATATGTGTATTCAAATTCACGTTTTTTTTAAAAAATACCAATTGAATTATACAACATTATGCGACATTTGAATATATAAAAAAACTTAAATTTAATGAAGCGAATAGGAAATAATTACAAGATAAAGACAAAATATGTAATTTGAATGTAAAATCAAAAAATTACAATACATTTAGAAAATTATAAATTCAACAAAATAAATAGACAAAAAGATTAATACCTTTTTCTATCAGTAAAAATTGCTGAAAATGTATAAAAATTTTGAAATCATTTCTTCATAAATATTTTAATTGTAAAGCTTACTTCCTATTCTTTAAATTATTGTATTATGTCATTTAAGATTTTAAGAGATATTGTAATTATTTTCATCACAGCATATTGCTATAAAAGGTATATATTTTATCGAGTTCGATAAACACGTCTTATAGTTGTACATTTCGATATCTAGTATTAATGTATTGTGTTACAAACAGACTATTTATTATACTATCCATTTTTTGGCAATGTAATTGATATTTTTAATGTTAACAATATTTCCTGATTAATTTTATTATTTTGGCTTTTTTTGAAAATCTAATGTTATGTACCAAACTATTTTTATTTATAAATTCATTTTTTTTGTTCATAAATATAATTATTAACTCTTATTTGCAGCTTTAATATGCTTAGCACATCTAATAAAAATTAAAATTTGATCTTTATTCAAATAGCAGGAATCTACAGTAAAAAGTCTTAAGACCTGGAGTAGTTTTAATCACAGTCACAATTATTTTCAAATCTTAAACATATTGTAAATCAGAAATTAAAATTACTTAACATTTTGTTTTGTGGTAATTTTTTTCTTTCAATAAATTCATATATTTTTACTTATTTTAAGCTGAGGTAGTTAATAACTATTTTACAGCATTACTCACATCTCATTAAAAATTAAATTTTTATTTTTGGACAACTCTTTTACAGCGAAGCATTATCTAGTATAAATAAAAAGATTAACAAATTACATAATTAACTTTATTGCTACTAAAACTTGTATATTAATGATTTCATGAAACAGGTTTGTATAAATGAAGTTGACGAAAGTATGTTCTGTTTTTACAAAATTGAACTCTGTAAATCTCTAAAATTACCTTGGATCGTAACTTCAGAATATCTAAGCTTTAAATGAGCATAAGAAAATCTAATATAGGAAGTTTTAAATAAATGTTGCAATAATTTCAGTAGAAAAATTTTTAATTCTTTTTCGTAAGAGCATATAAGTAAGAAAAATAATAATTCCATAGAGAATATTAGAAACTCCACTTATTATATGTTTATGAATAACAAAGTTTGTATACAGACATATATTAATCTTTACTTAAAAATGAAACGTATTTAAAAATGTATAAATAGTGTTAATCTATAAATGCTAAAAATATGTAAATGTAACAATTTGCTATCCTTTATTAAAAATATTGCATTCGTATTTAAATGTGAAGTTTTGAATGTATGATACAATTTTGCAAGTATTTCAGAATCCATATAGAGTCCTAACTGAAATAATTCATGAAATCGATCAAGCAATAAATTTAAACAACATTTTATTTAAAATTCAAGTGTAGAAAGAAGTTACTGTAGGAAAAGTAAAGTAGTCAAGACATTATTTAGGTAGTTAAAAATTAAATCTATATTTTATTAAAAAAAAAAATACGCACACTTTTCTCATAAGAAAAGTAATTATGAGAATGTTTAAACACGAAAATCGTTTATCCTTACAAAGAACTTTAAAAGGAAGTAATTATTTATTTTAAATTATTGTACTTTAAGAGCTAGACTAAATTATTTATATTTTCCCACATAAGAACAAAGTATTTCAAAATGAAAAATGTGAGAACATGCAAAAGAATTAGTGTCAGCATTTTGAATGCTACAATTAAAAACAATTGAAATGTAGTCACGAAATTGTTTAACAATTTGTTGATTTGTCATAAAAATTAATAAATTGTATTTTTAAATAACAATTGATTATTTATACAAATTTTATGAAGCTGATTTAGAATAATTATCAACTATTTTTTTAGTAATGATAGATATGATAAAATAAAATAATAAATCATCTCGGTTAAAATATCATTTACAATAGTGTGAAAATATATTGAAGCATTAATAACTCTACAATCCGTAAAAATGATCAATAACTATTAAAAATTTTCTTTTTTCATGCTATTTGATATTAATTATTCTACTCAATAAGCATACCACGCATGCAAGAATTCACGACTCATTGTATGCAAATGTTATTTTAAATTCGACATATTTTTAGAACCTTAATCATCGACACTAATTTAAAGAACTTAAACAAAAATAAAACTTTAAAATTTGTTTAATTTTCAAGTCAGTACTAAAATTTAGTACAAAAAAATGTATGTAACATTCAATTTGTTTGCCAACCTACAGTATTGTTATTGACTGTATATTTTTATTATTTATTAATACATTAACAATCAGTATCGTATCTGACTGGTACTGTTAAGAACTGATAACACTCTTTCTTCATAGGTGCATAAAACAATTAAAATGTGTCTTTGCTTTAAAATAATGCTAACATACATTTTAAAATAAAACTATATAAATATGTGAAATTGACTCTAATCTCACAATTTTTATACTTTTTATTTTTTAGAAAATTGCTTGATTTTCTAAGAAATTATATAGAGGATATATATTCATCTTTTATAATTAACATCGTTCGAGTAATATGTTTAGTTTTCATAAAGATTTCCAAAACGGTAAAAGTGACCAACATCTTGTTAATTTTACTATTTTTTATTTTCTCTGTTAAAATATATAATTTAATACAATTTTGATCTTCCATTGGCTATGTTTATGAGTTACTTATGTCCAAAAATATAGATATGTCCTCCATATGCAATCATTAACTATCTTATGTGTATGGTGCATGGCTGTAAAGCTATATAAATTGTATACTCCAGTCCTAATAGAGAAAAACTTTGGAAAAAAACTTGCTAAATATAGTATCAGTTTTATTTGGATATGAATATAAATGTCTGAATCTATGAACTATAAATTGTATCTTATAATCAAATGAATATAATTTAATGATATGTCTTAGTATCATCATTAAATTATTTTTGGATGCAGAATGAAAATTAATTCTCCCACAAATTTTAAAACCCATGAAACTTCTCGTAGTTAATGAAAAAATAAAGAAAATATTAACAACAGTAAATTGTTATCATTTAAAATAAGTAATATCAATAAATATTATTAAGCGAAATGTGTGTGTGTGTTTATGTTGAATTGTTGTTTAGTAGAATATGTTAAACTTATTAATGTTAATAACTCATCAAAAGTATATATTTAACAAATTAACCAAATTTTAGGATTATTAGAAGTTTTATTTACCTAATTTTAAATTTTCTTTTTGCATATTTAAAATGTAAGGCGAGAATGATCTTATATACTAATTATTCTGTACTGAAATACAAAATATGAATATTTCGTATTCGAATTGCTGCCAATACATCAACTGAAAGGCATTTCACCAGTAAGGCATAATAGACATTAAAATAATAGTTTATATTAAATTCTTATAAAGATTAATTTTAATTATCATGTTTTGAATCAGTAAAATAATTAGTTATTAATGAAAAAGGTATGAATTTGGACATATTTTTCATTTATAACATTAACAGTTGCTGAAATTTAAGAAATTACATACCAATAAAATTATGATGCATCCCAATTTTAAAGTATATATAAATATTCTCGTTCTGCTTTTACTTCAGTGAGTATAAATTTTTTTATTAATTTATTATTTGTTTGGTAATCATCATGTAATATTAATATAATTAAATTAATAAGATTGAATAGTTTTGTAAGAATTTCCAAAGAAAATGAATATTTTTTAGGTATGTTAATTTTAAAATGAATAAAACCCTTATTTGAAGTAATTAAATTGGAATTTACTTAAAAAAATACTACTATTTTTGTAAAAATTATTTATAAAATATTTCTAAATTATATAGAATTTCTGAGTGTCTTTTTGTAGTTTGATAAGAAATAATGGTTCACCTAAATCAAACGTAAATTTATAATTATACATATTGTGAGTACACAAAATAAAAAGTTATAAATATAAAAAATAAACATTCATATTATAACGCATACAAATACTTCAAGATTCGGTTATATGTGTTTTTAAAATGTGATTTAAAGTAAGCAAATGTTTTAATGGGTCACTCTCTTTAAAATAACCGGTTTTTTTTATTTAATGAAAGTAAATGCAGCAAAGAAATATTTCGTGCTTATTTTCTTTGTTGAAGGATAAAAGAAGAAATTCTTTTGAAGAAAAGAAAAAAGAGAATAGATATTCATTTCCATTGTGTGGCGTAGGATTTTAAGCTCCATTTGTTGTTGCTGTTGAATATATTACATTTTTTTTCATTCTTTTCGAGGGATGTTGAAAATAATGACAGTGCGCTTCATCCGCTTGAAAGGAAGGTGAAAATGTGCCTTGATGTTAAATTAAATGTTTTATTCAAGTTAAATTGTTTACTTTTTGAAATTCTGGATATTTAAAACACATTATAAAGAAGAAAAAAAGTTACTAAAATCCATTCATTAAGTAAAGGTTTTAGTATTAAGCTAAACATGAGTTGGGTGTTTTTTTCCAAATGCTTTTAAGAAATTTTTACACAGATCTTGAAGTAAATTGCTTAGATTTTGAAGAATGTCTGCTACCTTGAAAGCATTAGAGATATAAAAAATTTCTTTATCCAGAAGACACATGTTTTGTCATAATTAATAAAGTTAATTAAATTTTCCTATCGAATAAATAAAAATACATTCGTTTTGCATTTATTTTATTGTAAATCAAGTAATTGTGGTAAATTAATTAAATCAAAATTATTAAAAAATATCTTATCAAATGATTACAATGACATATATATCTGTATATATTTTCACTATTGTCTATATCAATCAAATTTATTAATGCATTATAAACGAACTATGCCTGTAGTACCTTATTGAAAATATTTCGTTTCGATAGCAATGTATTAACGAATATTTTCCTTTTCAAGTAAAATAGTCTTTCTAGATTACTAATAATTGTTAATTTAGCTTTAAAATTGAATTCACATAATAAAGAATGGGGACGCATATTCTTAAGTTCGCATGCCTACGATTTCTGATTTTAACAAAGAATTAACCCAAAATTCATTTTGGGGTAATTACAATTCATGCGAATGAGGGGATTACAATTCAAACAAATAAGTTAAGTATTTCTAAAGAATTTAATTTTAAAATGCGATGTATACCATTTACAAACAAATTGGTTTAACATAAAACTATGTAATCAGTAATCAAAATTAAATATTTTGTTTTTATATGTTTTTCTTAATTTTTTAAACCATGATGTTTTAAAGAGAGCATTTAAAATAGAGATGATTATGTACCTGTAATACACAAGATTAGACAAAAATGAAATTCGTGAAATTTAATTAAAAATACTAGACCAAATACACTAAAACTAATCCAAAAATAATTCTAATAAAAATAATTTCCCAAATAAATAAATAATCCTAAAATATTAATGAATACACATCATTTAATTACTAATAGGCAATTATGCAAAGTGCTGGACATTAATGACATTTATAAAATAAAAAATATATATATTTGTGAATGTCTTTTGTTTTATAAAATCCCACCAACATATCCTTTCTAATTTCTTTATCTTATTGATTCCTAAATGTAAATCTTCTTCTTTTAAGCCCATGTGTCACAAAGCAGAGAAAACTTTTTGTAATACTCATAAAATACATTCATAAAATTCTCTTACAAGTGAAAAAAGGGTACCTAGTTTTGCTAAATCCACAATGTGTCCTTCTTAACACGTTAGATAGCTATGAGTATTATCAATTATGGATAACTTATGAGATCGAGTTGTCAGAGACTGATTTCAACCTGTCGGGAGCAATCCTAGGAGACTATTAAGTGCAGTTAAAGATAGTATTTCAAGAAAATGTCTTATGGTAACTATACTATGATATGTAGCAAATGTCACAACACGATATTCTGGATGCATCACTGAACTCTTAATGATCCTTGTATAACCATTACGTATAAGAATAAAAAATCTAAAAACAGAAATTGAAATGAATGTGTCAACAAAATCTGTATATTTCTTAAAATGAAGAGAAATTAATTGTGAATCAATTTGGCTCTAAAAATAGATAAAAAACAAAAATTAAAAAAATAACCTTTTGAATGTAGTTCTAAATCAAGATCAGATTTTATCTCCCTATCGAAAATCCCAGTCTAGAACAAAGTAAATCCAAGCAGATGTAATGCTGTTTTATTCTTAATGGTATTACGCTTGGTGTGGTTGTTTCATGCAAAATATTTACAATTTGAATAACTTAAGGTATACACATGTTTTCGTAACTTTATTTTAATGATAATTTTGAGATTTTAATTTTTATTTATAATACTGTTAATAATTCTCTTTTTAAAAGCTTCTATTGCATTTGTTTTGTGATTTGTAATATAGCATTTTAAAATTTTGATACTTAAAATTTGAGTAATAATTGACATAATCCAGCTTTATCTAATTTTGAGGCTCATTTTAGTGGTTATGTTTATCTTCTGCTATTTCTGCTTAGAAAATAAATAATCTTGGTTTGAACCCTTTGTTACAATGAAAGTAATGGAGTTGTATAGTTCTGTAAAATTTATAAATCTAAGCATGCATTTATTTCTGTTATTTCCAGTAAGTGTATATTCTTAATGAACATTTTTAAAGGAATATATTCAGATGCCAAAAAGTTAAATAATTTTCAGATATTGATGTCAGTTTATAGATTTAACTGTTTTTTTCCGTTTTTATTGTTTAAAAAGTAAACTTATATTTAGATATATTTAACATTTATTTTGTGAATTCATCTTTAAAATACTGATATCTAATTTAATCCTATTTTAAAATAATAATGGTTAAATGATAATAGACTGAGAATTATCAGAGTCATGTCCATAGACTGGCGAGTAGAATTTAGAGGAATTGTATGTTTCAGTTTATGTATTGTTTTGTAAATTATTAATGGTAATTTGAACTAACATAAACTATCGGAATTTATCTAGATGAACGAGTATTGAGCATTTTCGGTAAAATTGGATTAGCAACTTTGATAGTTGATTTTTTTAAATTTAAAACGCTTTTTTATAAATAAAGCATTTAAAAAACATTTAATAATAATTGATTATTTTCTTGTTATCACAAAAAGACTTGACTTCAAATTTTTGTAAAATCAATAACATGCAATTCTTTCTTATAAGAATAATAAATTAAAATATTTTTGTAATAAAACGTATAATATGAATTAATTAGATTTGTTTCAGAATGAAATGTTATTGCAAATGCAAATAAAGTGCTTAAGTTTTGATTGAATTTTGTATTTTAAAATTCAAGCAATTAGAGAATAAATTATTAAAATTGAATTCATGTGCAGTTCGTCACACCTCACTTACATCCTTTTTCTTTCTAAAAAGACTAATTCTTTCTAAATAGACTAAAGACACATTGTATTAAACAATAGTTTATACTTGTAGATTTTTTAAAACTATTATGTGCAATTCTTTTCATTTCAATAGCATGATTTATTTTGCTTACTTCTGATTAAAATTGTGGCATAAAGTATTCCTTAGTTAGATAAAATCAGAAACTGAGTTTAAAAATATTTTTAAAATAACTTAAGCCATAGAGCTATATATTGCTTAGTTGCTCAAGAAATTTCAATTGTAGTTATATTTGTATAAGTATATCTTCGTTACTACTTTAATTTTCAAGGTGATTTGTGTAACTATAATAACTTTGGTAATAACATTACCAAAAAGCACCACCCCACCCAAAGGTATACGGTGGAGATCGTCGTCGGACAATAATCCTGAAGGGAACCCAGGCTGAGAACTTGGTCGGGGCGTGTGAAAGAAACTCCTTAAGTGGTGGTCTGTTCAAACCACAAGCGGGACCCCGAGGGGACAAAAAGGCGTTCTGTTGGGACTCACTGTGGCTGGAAGAGGGCCGGAGAACTTAATTGAGAAAGATACAGTACAAAACACACACACACACACACATGTACAGATACAGTCAATGTCGTAGTGTAAAACGAGTTAACCAAACCCTGGGAAAATAGATATGTATATTTTTATTGCATTTTAAATTTAGGAGTTTTCTCTTTTCCTTTCAAACTAAGCTGTAATAATATAAAGGAAAGGATGTAATAAAAATTGGCACAATGAGGCAAGTGCAATAAAGGAATAAATTCTTCCTTTCGGAATGGATGAATGATCTTGAGAAAATTGCAAGGAAAGTTTATGTTTTATGATATATTTTATTTGTAAATCTGTCCTGTTGGGATTAAGGGGGAGAGATTTGTGACCTATCCCATAGGAGTGCAGGAGGTAGTATGGAACTTTGGAAAAACAATGGCGTAAAGAGGAGAAGCAAAGACGAGAATTTAAAAACTGCATCTAAGAATGGACAACATCACAGAAGTCCCTCAGACACACACAGAAGCCCCAGAGAAGCCTGACATAGAAAAGGAGTCCACAAGTTAGGACTGGGTCTTCATTGAGCATAATATGAAGCTAAAAAGGTGTTAGTTGTAAGCGGAGTAAAACTGCCCTGTCCAGTAGGAGCCCTGCATCGACTTTACTGAATGGAGCTGCAGATGTCAGACAAATAGATGAGTGTGAAAAAAGATGATAAAGTCTGAGGAGAGATAGCAGAGAATAGGCGAAAAGCTCATGAGCAATGAGCAAGTCAAGCGAAATTCTGAGCCGGTTATGGCATTGACGATAGGAATAACCACACTGCTACTTCTAAAAGGGGTGACTCTGATCTCTAGTTCTTTGTCCGTCTGGTCACATTCAGTTAAGTTATATTATTGTGTAAATGTCTTAAAGGAAATATAAAGTTGGAATCTCAATTATTTAATCAAAAATGTTGTGATTGTAGATGTAAATTCCTCTTGTAATTAAACTACTAAAATAAATTATTAAGTTTTATTGTATTTTTGTTTTGAATTTATCTCTGTCATTCAATTATTTGAAAAACAAATCTGGGTTTCCTTGGAATTTTCTGAAATTTCCGAATTTCACCACAACAGTCAAGTTTACAGAGGGTATTGTATGGATTCAATATTTATAAATACTATTATAATTAATTTCAGTGTAATTAAATTTGAAGAAAATATTATGTAATGAATTTTATATATTATTTAAAACTAATTTAAAATCACATTTTATAGATCAGAAATGAAATATTATTATGAATAATAAAATTGTTGCATTATATTAAAAATGTTTAATCATTTTAATAAATAAACTCAAATAACTTGTATTTAAATTTCAGTCATAATAATTAAATTTAAATGCCATATTTATATTACTTTATGATTGATGATATTTTATCATATAACAAACTCTAAGATCAATAAAATATTGATGTTGTTTTATAATAAATGTTTGTTTTATTTTTAAAAAATATCTTACATTTGTGAAATAAACATAGAATTTTAGTTTTGTAATTAACTAATTTGATGAACATAACCTCACAACTTTACTGGTAAAAGACAATAGGAAAAATATTTGCAAACATTCAGAATATTTATTTTATTTTTGTTTACAAAAGGCATGAACGCTATAAGAACAAATATCATTTTTCTCTTAAAGTGTAACATGAAACTTTTATATCTAAAATAGAAAAATTTGATTTCATTCGTAACCTAAAATCAAATTAACAATTTTTACAGTAGCGATGAAATTAAATTAATTTAAGAACATCAATACATAAATGTGATAAAATTAACTTAATTTAAATTTATTTAAAATTAAAATGCAACTGTCTGTATAATAAACATATTTTAAAATAATTTAACTTTTTTGTTAAATAACATGTATTTAAATCATGAACTTTATATCAAGACTGTGTTTTAATTATATCCAATTAGTGTTTCTAATATTAATAAATTTCACATTAATATGTTTGATAAATAGCACTCAAAATATAAATCAATGATAATTTATGCAAAGAAAATTTCAATTATATATTAACAGAGTGTGCTGTATTTAAAAAACTATCACAAGTTATTTGACTAGAGCAGGGATGGCGAACCTTTTTTGATGTCCGTGCCACATAAAAATTCTTTTTTATGTAGGTAACGAGCCACAATAAAATTTCATTCGAAATGTTAGCGTGGTAAAACTATACGTAAGTATAAATGAATAAACAAGTAAAGGCAATTCTTCTTTAAACAATTTTTTATTAATCAATGTTTTACAAAAAGCAATAGGCTAGAAACAAAATTTACCCTGAAAAAAATCATTTTTAATGTGATTTTTGTTGCTGTACACAAGATGATAAAGATTTAATATCTGGTTCAAATTTAGTTACTTTCTACAGAACAGTACGCATGCAGAGCTCGAATCATCCGTCATTCTATTTCTACATTTATTTCTTATAAAATTATTTCTGAAAATAGAGATACTCATGCCCACATCGATTAAAATATTCATAAAATTGCATTTGCTAATATTTGTAAACAATTAAACGTGTCAGGAATTGAATTCCATGCAGTTAGAATTTCATCTTCTGCAATTTTATTTATTTTATCTAATTGCTTTCAATAATTTCTAAATCATTTCTTAAAGCAACAAATTTTTGGTTCCATATTGCACTTGACTGAAATTCAACTAATTCCATTTCTAATTCATTAAAATTTAAACATTCAAGGAATTTTAAATTTAATTTTTCAAATGGTTTTGTATCACGATATAAAATAAATTTTAAAGTTTCTTCAAATTTTTTAAACTATGTAAATCTTGCAGAAAATTCCTTAATCAGGGATTGAAATAACAATGAATTTGTTAATGACTCTTTGACGTTTCATGATATTCACTTTCAGATACCGCATTGTTTTTTATTTTGAAAATATTTATATGAATGTGAGAGAATATCACATTTAAAAATCTGTAATTTGACTTCGAATGTTTTAACATAATGACTGTTTTGTAAACACCTTGTAGTTTTATATTTAATTCATTTAAGTGAGAGCATAAATCAGTGAAAAAATCTAACATTGCCAGCCATTCTACATCCAATAATTGATTATATTTTTCAATAATGTTCTCATTATTTAGAAATATTATTTCCTCCAAACAATCCACAAGTCTTTGTACAACATTTCCGCGTTTTAACCAGCGTACATTATTGCTTAAGAGTAATCTATTGTACGACGAGTTTACTTCATTTAACAATTTTTGAAATTTTCTTATATTTAGTGCTCGTGCTGATATAAAATTGAATAATTTTGTTACAAAACTCAAAATATCATGAAACGGGTACGTATGGCATGTTAAGTATTTTGGAAGTCGGACTCCACACCTAAATATGGTTCAGTTGGAAAAGTGGAGCGGTGCACCCAAGAATGCCAGCCTAGCTGGCTCACGACAACAACAACAAACAAATGAGGAATATAAAATATGAAATAATATGTAAAAATATTTACCTAAAAATAACACTATATCTATTTACAATAAACGGTAATATTTTTTATTAAGTCACTGAAGTTTCAAAGACGACTAATAATTTCAAGTATAAATGACTAATGCAGTCTGTCTTCTGATTCGAGTGCTGCAACGTAAACAGCATGCAATAACATTAGACGGCGAAACAGGATACGCAAAACATTTTATCTAATGAGCATCTTTACGTACTTCGAGGGAATTTATGTGATATTGTAATAATAAATTGTATAATTAGACAATTCCAGTTAACATATTAAGATAGGTATTCAGTACTACAAATTTGTATTATAAATTAAGCATAGATTAATAATTTTCAGTTCATTTCTGTCAAAAAAGATAACTTATAAAAAATAATTTTGTTTTTGTGCGTGCCATCAAAATTTTCAAACGTGCAACTTGTGGCACGCGAGCCATTGATTTGCCATTCCTGGACTAGAGTGTACCCATTATTATGCGTAAATACAATCGAATGCTACATAATAATTGATTAATTATGTGACTTATTAATAACTAATGAATACAAAATGATTGTAGTTTTCTGGAGTTGGTTAAAAGAAATAATGTTTAATTGTATTTTAGAGTAAATATAAATTAAAATATCGTTAAACATTTCAAGCTTCTTGAATTATTTGGCACACAAATCAAATTTTATAAAAACGATTTATTTTTCTTTTGAATGAAAAAGAAACGTAAAAACATTAACTAAAAAATAGATTAAAATTATTAACAGCTTATAATTCTAAATATTTTTAAATTTTTAAGATTTATACTATTTAAATAAGTATTCTGCCTGATATAAACTTTAAACTGAGTTCTCTTTTATTTTAAATTCATGATAATGAGTTGTAAAAGTTTTAGCTTTGAATCATATTTTAACAATATAACAGAATTAATTTCTTCCGGTCATTTGGATGATATTATTTTTCTTTTAATTTTTAAGAAATTTAAAAAAAATTTCAAAACACTTTTCTAATTTTCATTATAATTTTATATCTTTTAAATTATTTTTAACGGAAGTTGGATTTTTATTAGTAGTGTCTCTAAAATATGTTTTTATAGTTAATAAAATGAAGCGTTCAAGGTTTGAGGAAATATTATTTTACTTTATTCCTAATTGAACGACTAACATTCAAAATATCTACTGTTAAAAACTATGGATTTAGTCTGTTGTTAAGCTAAAAAGTATATATAACCTAATTTCGTCACTCTTCGCATTTAAATAATTAAAGTAAACTGATAAAATTTCTTATTATTGTGTGGTTTGATAAACATAAAAAAATTATTAAAATAAAGCATTTTATTGGCAGTGTGCATGAGAAATATTGTTTTTTCATGTTCATTTAATTTTTTATGCCATCCAATTTTTTAACTTATTTATTTCTCCTTAAATACTTTTCTCTTATGCAATAGATTTATGCAATACATAATTTACTTATGAAGCTAATGATTAAAATATAATATTTTATACCAACAAATAAACATCAAAATTATGCTTAGAAAATTTAAACTAAAACACAAAAAATATATGTTTATTAGTATAATTAACACTCGAAACCAGAAAAAAATGGTTACAATATAAGAATATATTCATTTACAATTTATTAGTGAAATCTGTCATTTCATTTTAAAGCAGTTATAATTTCAGGAAGTGCGGAATTGATTATGTTTAACAGTACGTATTGAATCAAGAAAAATGATCTTTTTAGAGTCTGTTCTGGTTAAATGTTTTAACCATTATTTTGTGATCACGAGGACTAATTTACATAAGGTATAGATTTTGAAATTCATACCAATTCTCTTCAAGTATACATATTCGAAAGAAGAATTAATTCATCGAATTTTTCAATTGAAAATTGAAGTGTCATTTGTTAGAGTGAATGTATGTTATGATGAAAATTTTAATTAAAAATTGTTAAATTATAGGGAACTGAAATGAATCTAAAACGATTTGTGTATGCAAACAATCCAGAAAAACGTTAAATTAAAAAAAAATAATTTGTAGTTTAAGACAGAAATAAATTGTTAAGCATTAATAATTATTTATAAGATTATTTAATATAAATGAAAACCAATTTGAGTACAAAAAATTAATGTAAATTTCTTCATTATATAAAAATGTTTATTTAAAAGTAGGGGGGAAATTCATAAAAATATAAGAATATAAATAAGCAATTTATCAACAAAATGTATTACTTATTTTTAAAAGGAAAAATAAATTTATATTTTTCGGGAAAAATTCATATTTTTTAGTTAAATTTTATGTTAAATCTTATTTTACAATTTTTATGTTAAATCTTATCAAAATCTTGAATAATTATCGAAAGAATGTGTTGTTATGCAAAATAATTTTAGGTTTTATTTGGAGTACAAAAAGTGAATATATATTCACATTTGTATATATACAAAAAGTGATATATATATACCACTTATATATATATATATATATATATATATATATACCACTTTTATATATATATATATATATATATATCTTAATCAAAATAATTGTGAGTGATTTTAAAAATTAATTTTTTGAACGTATACAATTTTAACCTTCTAATTACTCTATAAGTGATGGGGAAAAGCTATTAACTGCTGCAAATATTGTTTATTTGTTTTTTACATGACGTTAAACTATATAGTGATGAAATATTCTGACATTGAAATTTTTATTTAATATGACAACATAAAATTAAAATATATTTCAATATAAATAATGATATAAAAATTTGGAATAAAGTTTAAGTTAGTTTTATATGCAATTGAATTTAACATTATTTAGTCACATATTTTTTTTATTTAAAATAACAATTCACTTTGTCTAACTTAAAATTTATAAAGTTTTATATGCCTCAAATATTCATAAAAATGTGATAAAAATATTTCTATTTAACAAAGAAATTTTAAACGCATAATAATAATAATTTATGTTTAATACTGTGATACATTGCTCATAAAATAGAAAACACATATTTTTCATTAATATTTTAAAGCAAAAACACGATGAAAATATAAAGAAAAGTCAGGAGCACAATTCACAATTAGTTACATTTTATATCCAATAATAATAAAAGATTCTCTTTAAAGAGAGAGTGAAATGATATGTCAGGGGAATATCAAAAAAAGGATGGTAATTCGGAAGGTGCCTCTAAAACGCACAGGTGAAAAAAATGAAAATGGTAATCCATAAAAATACACTATTGTGTGGTAGCGCCATCTTTCGGTACTAACACTTACTATCGAAATCTGGAAAATTCTACTATGTCTTATAAATGTCCTATTTTTAGTAGAATACACTCGTTTAAAAAAATTCAATTTAATTTTTTAAGTATTTAAATATTAAAAAATAAAGTTAGAAACAATTAAGTGCTTATTTTCATATTTTTACACAAATTTACCTAACTTACATTAAAATCTTTAAATTACTTTTCTAAATTTTTCATATTTATATGCATGCTAAAGTATCTACATATTTAAAGATAAAACTTTTCGATAAACATATATATTTGCTCAATTCTACTTATATGAGGGAAAATATTTGTTAAATTTATAATGTTATCTACATATTGAAGAACGTGTTTAAAGAATTATTTCATGCGACAAATAATCCAGGAAAATTAGCAAATAAATTTAGTTCTTTTATAAATTTTATATAATTACAAAATTTATTTTATATGAGATATATTGTTAAGAGTATGATTTCATAAATATATTGTTATGAGTTTCTCCATGGAAAAAATTCTAAATATAACAATTTCACTTTATATAAAGTTGATTTTAATCATTTCTAAGATCTGTAGTATGAAAAAAATGTGATATAATTATTTTTAAGGAAATATAGTTTAAAAGTATAGTATGCAGTTTTAAGATAAAACTGTATTTTTTGTATTCCCAGAAATAAGTTTGATTGCGTTGTTATTATTTTATAATAATTAAATTTTTTTTATTAATTTTTGTTGTATGAATACTTTTGTTCCCATATACAAAAGTATTTAATAATTTCCGCATTTCATTCAAAAATGTTTACATATGAAGCTTTAAATCTTTTGAAACACATGTTCAGTAGTGGTTTTAATAACATTCTTCCTTTTGCCATCACATTGCTTATAGTTTTCTCATTGATCTTAATTCATTCAACTATAATAACCTATGAAATTTGATGCATATCTTTACTAAAATATATTAATAAAAATAGAAAATTGTAAGTATTCTACTGAAAAAAATTTATCAAAATAGTACTAAGAAAAAACCTTATGACAATGAATATGAAATTAATCGCAGAAAAATCTAATAGCTATTTTTTAAATTTATTTGAATTTTAATGGAGATCTACTGTATAAGAATGAAATGCTTGAATTAAAACATCAATTTACGCATGTAGATACCTATTTCATAATACTTAGGAAATTTTTAAAACATTATATTTATTATTGTCAAATACGTAATTTAATTAATTTATTCTAGATATTTCTTGCTGAGTCAATTTATTGTTAAATACATTTTATTAGTGGTTTTTTTTAGTAAATATATTTGTAAATAATTTTTATTTATAATTACTAGATAATTGTTATTTTATGCGATTTTTTCCTCTGAAATTGTTTATGTCAGTATTTATTTTAACTTTTGTTGAATATAAATAAATGCAGCTCAACTGATTTTTCCTTTTCCTAACACATTAGTTATATATATGTTAAATATGAGTTATATTTTAAGAAAATTTTTTTAAGAATTTTTCAGATTGTTTTAATTTTTCTAGATTTAATCACATTTGATAGTAAACTCAAATACATGTTTAATGTGTGCTTTTTCCTACTAGTCATATTTTCTTACTCAAATTACACAAGGAATATATTTATTATGCTTGACAAACAAATGTGGATGAAATTATAATTAAAATTATTTAAATAAATATCATAATTTAAATTATGAAGATTTGAAGGATGAGATGAACATTTTACTTCAGAAATTAAACATTGAAATAATGAGCTTGCTTCAGTAGCTTGATTTTTTTTGTTAGACCTTGTAGTGAAAGTTGTGTTGTACACATATACTTTTGAATAAAATTTCACATAATACAATAAGTAAATTTCATAGGATATTTAACGCTGTGACAATAATCACAATTTCACATTTTACATTGAAAAAATGGAGATATTCACAGAATCTAAGCATTGTTAGTTTGTGTGTCTCTTGTTAAAAAATTGAAAAGGAATAATTTAATTTGTTAGATGAAATTTAACATACGTGGTTAAAATATTAAATTTAAGTAATGTAGAATTTTTGCGAAAATTTCATGAAATGTGATAAGCACTCGTTTTAAATCTGGCAGATTTATACAGGAAAATAGTAGAATTATGAATGTTATGCTATAAAAAATTGAATGTTTAGTCATAGTTACAGTGAACAAAATTGAACGTGATAAAGAAATTGCAAAGGATCTTATGCAATAATGCGTTGCGTATTATTATTTGGTTTTTATTTATTGATAATATAGTTTAACTTAGTCAGAGTAAACTATGAGAACACACCATACTAGATTAAATATATTAAAAAGTTTAATACCTTAAAATACAAACATCCTTTATTACTTTTTTAGGTTATAATTTTTTCTATTTGTTTTATATAATATTTATTTTTTACTAAGTTACATTGTAGCTACAACTTTCAGTTTCGAAAAGTGTTAGTGAAGCTTAATTTGATTCAAAAAGAAAGAAATGTTTTCTTTCAAAGAAACTGAAATTAAATTTAACAAGATTTTATTTTTTGGATAAGCTTCTATAAAGTAAAAGCTAAAAAATAATATGTAGTTTTGAAATAAAAGTTTATTTATGGAGAATAGACTTTTAAATTTTTAATAATTCATTACCAAATCCTGAGGATAATTTTAAAAATATCTGTAAGTAACAAATACATAATTCTGACGTCCTATCCAGCTTTTTTTTGTTTGACTTTCTCTCGAAATTAAGCTCATGAAATGCAACTGTAATTTGAACACTGAAGCTCTTTGCCAGATATTAACAACACTTGTTGTTTATGAATTAACTAAAAAATGACTATAATGATCAGTAAATATTAGAAGTGAATATAAAATAATTTTTAGACGAAAAGAGAATTTATAGTTCTTGGAAATCTCAATAATAAGCTTTTCAATAGGAATTTTAATGAATTATTCGTTACAAGAGAATTGCGTTTGCACTAGCGTTTCTGTTACATATTAATTTCCAGTAATTGTACATACTTTGCGAATAAACTAATAACAGAAAATAGTAATAGGTATAACCTATGCATAACATGACAAAGCAAGCAACTATTACATATGGGAATATGAATTTGAAGAAAGTAGAAGTCTTTGAAAATGAATGTTAAACTATTTAAAATGCATCCTGAAGCATTACACTTAAATGCTTTGATACATTTTGTTGAATACTTACACGATGGATTATAATTAATATCTAATGATGTATTTCGTAAGCTATCTCAAGCTAATGATACGACCTCTTTATCAACTGCATAAGTTAGGAAATATATTTCTAATGAGCTTACCAAAGTTGTAACTGCTAACTACTGCTTGAAGATTTAAGTATCACTCTTCAATTTTTCACTTTTATTTAGAAACATTGTAATTAGAATAACACTTGATTTAAACATAATATGACAATAAAATGTAGTTTAATAAAACATATTTGAAATTAAAATGAAATGCCTAGGATACATATTAGAGTTTATAATGATTTTTTTCTCAGGAAAAAATGTCTCTGAAAATATCTATTTTATATTTCTAGCCTTCATTAATATTTAATAAAAATAGAAGAAGAAATTTCAGAAAGTTAAATTATTTTCTAAGTTAAGTAAATATTTGATATATTTAAAGCTAAACTTTAGTTTATCGTAAATTGTATTCCTTCTATAGTATATGAAAACAGTTTTCAAAAGTGGTCTGGCACAACATTCAAATTCTTTATTAAAATTAAACTCTAATGTTTTCTTAAGGAATGATTCAAACAAAGCATTACTTTTTTCAATTATTTTGGTATTTTTTCGAAAAAAAGAAAACAACATATTAATAAAAAGTCATACACTATCTCGCTTTCTAAAGTTCTCATCAACCATTATGAAATGTTTAGAACATATTTTGTTCTATTTTATATAATTTAACTGTCAAAAAAACTTCTTAGTAATTTAACTTAGTTAAAAACATAATGAACTGATTGAAAATATACGTTTAATCACAATTGAAGCATGATTTTTATAAAAATAAATTTATAATTTATTGTAAACAGTAAACTGCAACTGTATTCTGATAATCCATTAGGATTATCAGGTATTAGAAATGTTACTGTTAAAATAATTTCATTTAAAAAATATTTTATTTTCAATATATAATTTATGATGAAAAGCAAATTTATGGAAAAGTATTACATTTTTTTTTTTAAATTATTGAATATTCATCGAAAAACAAATGATATTGTAATTATTTTTCTTATAATTGATTTAATTGAGATGGCACTGTATATATGTAATAGGAAATTCACAGCTAATTACATCAAGAATTTGCTGATGTAACCTTTATAAACACTGCGTTTTCGGTTTCATAAACAACATTTTAACTTCACTATTTCATCAACCTATGATTTGAAATTTAAGACCAAAATTAGAACAATCTAAATAAAAAAACAGATATTTCAATATTTTATGAATTCTTTAATCATTTATTCCGATTTCTTATGTCTTTGAAACATTATAAGCTTTTTTATATACCTCATTTTCTTTTAATTTTCAAATTTTACTTTAAAAATGATAGTGCAGTAGTGAAAAATCTATTCTACTTCTGAAAATTCTATTAACTACTTCATTTTTTTACAATAATATTACAATGACTGATGGAAAAATTAAAAATTATTATTTATTTTATGCTTAAAAACATCGAAATAATAAAAATGTTTCAGTTACAATTAATATTAATCATTATTCCAAACAATTTATTGGAAAATTATAAATCAAACACTTCTCAGGATAGTTATAATTTCAATGTTTTTTTTCTCATTAACTGAGACTGCACTATATGCTGAAGCATTTTTCCTGAAATGTGTAATATATGTAAGGTTTTTCGTAATTAAATTCTAAGCATTAAAAAACAAGAATAGTTATTAATCTGCAAAATTTTATGAATATGTAACTAAAATAAATATAAGTATTCATTTTGATTACAATTTAATCCTCTACGAAAGCTTCTTATACATTATAAACCTTATTTTAAATTTTTGAAAAAAAATTTTTTTTTACTTAGTTTCTTGCTAATATATTTTAATTTCAATAAGTGTGCATGAATTTTCATAGAAAATCGATTAGACAAAACACTAAGAAGAAATTTATCTAAAAACGAAATTTAAAAACTACTTGAAAAGCAACATATATCAATTCACTTATATATATATATATATATATATTATATATATATATATATATATATATATATATATATATATATATATATATATATATATATATATATATATATATATATATATATATATATATATATATATATATATATATATATATATATATATATATATATATATATATATATATATATATATATATATATATATATATATATATATATATATATATATATATATATATATATATATATATATATATATATATATATATATATATATATATATATATATATATATATATATATATATATATATATATATATATAAGTTGTGGATTATAATTTATGCACACAAAAATGTCTAAAAAAATCATATATTATTGTATTTAATGCAGGTTTGTCAAAACAGTTTTTGAAAAATTTTATGGATTTAAATTTCAGAAATATTCATCGTAATCTAATGCATTGAAATTTAAATAATTAAATATATTTATTTTAAGTTAAAAATATCAAATAAAATTTTTATTTGCTTTTTATGGATTTTTTATTTCTAATTTAAGTGCAAGTTGTTTTCCTCAAGCAAATTAAATATTGTTGCTATTTCAGTATAATGACTCAGGCATTTATCTGTCTCTGCTTCACTTACCACTAACTCACTGCTGCGCGTTGAGACAGATATTTATATCGTTTGGATGTGTAGGCCATGGGTATTCTTAGGACATTTCTAGGATGAGAATTTGATAGCTTAGATTTTATTGGTCCTACTCAAAGCTTTAAAAATAATGTCCTACTTATTTTTAATCATCAAACAACCAAAGTATGAGCTAAATGTCACCAAGTAGTCTTAGCTCTCAGAATTACATTTCTAGTCAGAAAACTGTTGTTTTCATATAATGAAAGTTTTATCTAGTTAATAATTTCATAAATTAAATAATATTAGCATAATTAAACAAGTAGGTAAGCAGAAATATAAGACATTCATAAAAATATTTACCAATTGAATTCATATTGTATTATTTATATTTATCGTAAAAAGTTTTTTGTGAAAATAATATTACTTATTCCAATGTAAAATGTTCTTAACAATAAAAATTAAAAATTTTATTTTCAAATTTATGTAAATATTATTTTTAAGTTAATGTTTCAATATCTTTATATTTATTGTCGAAAATTTGTCACATCTGCATACTTTTGAAATTAATAATTTCTTATAAAATGACTATTACTGGATTCCTATCCCACACACAAATATTACGATGCAAATGTAGTGATTTACAGGTAAAACAGATTATCTTCGAGGAAGATATTATTTTTAAAGTTTAAATCTAATTTTTGAGTTATTATTATTGTTCAAAATAAAGCAAGACATTAAAAATTTTGTAATAATAACTATATGCAAATGGAAAAAATTTCTTCTGTTTAAATGAATGTGATTTCAATTTGAAATTTGAATTCTATTAGCATTATTACTTAAAGTAATAAAATCCATGTTTGCTTTGTATAAAGTTAGTTGCAGTTACATTTTTGTATAAAGAACTCTTTTTACAATAATTTTTCATAAATTATGTTGCTAAGCAATAATTTTCATTTGTTTACATTGTACATAATTTCAATTTTTAATGAAATAATTTGTAAATCAAACCAAATAATTACTTATCCATATTTTTAGAAGAAAGGAACCCGATTTCAATTAATAATGAAAATATATTTTGCATCCTTCTGTTAATAAAGATGAAAAAGTGCTGAATTATATATATTTCGTACATAATAAAAAAAACTATTTTTTAATTTAAAATTTATAACTGATTGAAAGCATTGCAGCTTGATAAAAATGCTCTCAAGTAATACCAATAAAAATAAACTGATATTTCTCAATCCAATAATTAATCTAGTTTCATAAAATCTGTACTAGAATAAAAGAATGTGAAATTATAAATGCCGAATTTAAGGATCAAATAAGAATAAATTTTAACCTAATTAAAAAAAGGTATAAAAAGTAAAATTTTTAATTTTTAAAAAAATATTTAAGAAAGTATTTTTATTAACTAAACTATATTTTAGATCCTTACTGAATAAATATTTTGATCTTAGTCATTTTTAATAATTATTTCCTTATGTAAACTGTTCATAATTTACAAAGAAGTGATTGCAATTAAAATTACTTAAAATTGTACTTAAACGTTTTTTAAGTTAGAGTTTAATGAGTAAAACTAACACTTCTTCGACACCATTACTGGATAGCATAACTTTAGAAAGACTTTGAGAAGTATATATAGATTTCAGACTGTTAGTTTTTGGGAGAGGATTCACAGAATGTGAGCGTAACCATGTGCTCAAGAGAAGAAACCAAGAAAGTGTACAAACATTTACACTGAGACTATGCATATAAAAAGAGACATATAATATGATCTGCGTTTTCTAAACAGCGTCTAGAATCGTGAACTCCAAACGTCACTTTTGCTAATCTGAACCAAAATGAACAGGAAATTCAACTTATCACTTGAGTTCAATTATAAGATTAACACAAATCATGATTTTGAATTATCGATTTCAAAGATACTTTTGAGCCATACGTACAATATTTTACAACAGATCAAGTACAAAATATATAATTTGCATGTATGATATGATTGGCTGAGAAAGTTTTTTAAAAAGTTGTTAAGGGAATTTATGTAACCTTATCTTAAAAATAATTTAGAGATAACTGCTTAGTCATCAGTTTTAAATGCTATGATCTAAATAATATGTTTCAATATAAGGAAGTAATAGAAAATTATAGTATATTCTGTTATCTGATTATGTTTCTATCTGCTATTTTTGGCAATTCAAGATGGAAAATGGCTTGCATTTTTGCGCACAGTGAAATCCTGAAATAAGAAATATGGTAGCAACGCTGTTTTTAAGTGATCATAACTAGTGTATAAATATATTTAACCATTTTTTATTTACATTCTTCATAAGAATATAAAGAATGGATCTTAGAAAAAGATCCCACACACACAACAAGAAAAAAAATATGCCTTGAAAAAAGTTATACAAAACGTATTCTTCAATGAAACGTCATATATTATTTTCAATCAAAAAACGGTAATCTTAAAGGTTAGACAGATCCTTTAAAGTATGAAGGACAGAATATATTAATAGTTATAACTAACTAATATATGTATTACTAATATTTTTTTAAAAAAAAATCTTTAAAAAGACCATATTAAAGGACATGTATGCAATTCTTATTCAACAAGAATGTATTTGAGTTCTTGCGTTGCGCTATTCTAGATCTAGCTGTGCATGTATTTATTTTTTTTTGACTATTTTTAAATAAAAAAATTAAGGTTGTTACGTAGACACTACATTCATTTCATACATAAGATGAATGCACTTATTTAATTCATTTCAAGAAATGATTATCTCGGAGCAGTCAATCGGTGGAAACTATTCCTGCAAAACACTTTAATAATAGGAAAAATGTTTTTGAATACCTCTAAAATATCGTGAATAAAACTTTGTAATCTTAAAGAGGCCTCAAGTATTTCAGAACAATCCATGCACACATTTGGAAAATAACAAAAAAATAAAATTAATTTAATAGAGGATTTAAAATTGTATTTGAATGTACTTCAATAATATAACTCTAAATATATGTTAAAGTATTTTTGATATAAAATATTTAACCAAATTTATTATTCTATTTTAATGAGAGATACTATATATTTTTATAAATTTATTATAATATATTATTCTAGGGATAATCACACAGCCTTTCTCTTAAGTTCCTCAAATTTCAAAAGTTTTAAATGCATTCTTTGGCTGATTAGTTAAAATAAAGTAATTTTACTGATTTGTTAATCTTCATCGTTGTACATGAACACGTAAACTAAAACACACAAGGATACTGCTTTAGAGTTTTAATATATTATATGTATATTTTACGAGACACATATCATAGTCTTTAAAATTTAGTTATTACTGTTCAAGTAATTTAAGTTAATGTGCTTTGGGTAAACATATGTACTTTAGTTAAGCTACCCTTTTAACAAAATGATCGATCAATTTATTATGATCGTTGAAATGATGCTTAAGAAAACTGTCTGGTTACAGTCTGGCATGTAAAAGATAATTCTGTTCGCTTTTATTAATATCTTCAGAATTATTAAACATTTTGGAGCATTTTGTTGACTTAATATTAGCATGAAGTAGTTGCTAAATTGTTTTGGTTATATTTTAATAAAAAAATTTAATTTCTTTTTTTTACTAAAGTGATTGTATCTATATTATTTTTGATTTTTTGCTATTTTGTGGAAATTTAATTAGATGTAAATTTTTTTGCGAATTTCTATAATTATTGAAATAAATATTTAATAAAAATAATAAATATTTAATAATCATTACTAAAAATAAACCTGCATGATAAAAATTTACAGGATGTTTCAAACAAAGTTTTCATCCTATTCTGCACATGCTCCTATAAGCTACTAGGGGTCTCTCAATTTGGTTTTCAAAAAAATAATCTTAAAAATACCTGATATTAAAAATTATCTTTGAAAAGTTATACATTTTTTTTCATATTTTCTTTTATATTTTTTCTTGAGTAAATTATGAATCTTTTGCTGTGGAAAAACTTTAAATCCGTGAAAAAAATTTTTATTTCTTATAATTTGAATAATAACATTTACAAATTATTAGTGATTACTTTATGAAAATTTCTGCAAAAATATTGATGCATGCATTTTAATTATTAAGAAGCCAACAAAATGCCAAATATTTGAGAAGATTTTCGTTTTCAATAAGATACATAAAATAAAATCATTAAGTAGATTATTTTTTATAATAAATGATTAATTATATTGAAAATTGTCATAACTTACTAGATCATGACTCAAAATGAGTAAAATATTTTAATGACACTATGTCAACAATATGTGAATTATTTTACATGTCTTGTTAAAGAATTTTTTAAGTATTTAAACTATAATATTTGCATCTTATTACATAAAAATTATTTAATAGTTAATTTATTTAATTGAATATTTAAAAACTTAAAATTTTTTAATATTTACTATTGTAATTAAATAATTTAATGTTATTTAAAAGGAAATTTTAATTAAAATTAATGATATTTAATTGATTTATATTCATTTTCATAAATGACCAAATCCTATTGTCTGGATTTAAAAAGTATATTTAGAAAAAGAAATTGAAATTATGTAATGGTTGAACAGGAACAAATTATTCCAAAAGCTTTCATCTTCTCGCAAAGTGTGAAATAATTTTTATTTCCATATTTGAGATATTTAAAAGAAATTATTTCATTCAATATACAGTGTTCAAATCAGAAGTATTAGAAGTAAAGCACAGCAATCGCTATATACTGATCTAAAATTAATGAGACATGAATATCTTTTGAAGAGGAAGAATTTTTGAAATCAAACTGTAATAAACTTAAAATTTAAGCCTCTCTTCTAGATACAAGAGATTGTGTTACTTTATAGCAAAGAGAACTTCATCTGAAAACAAGGTGGAGAAAACATTATGTTAAAAAACATTCAAATGTGTTATGAATATTTTATTGCAGGTATTGTCCTGTTTCAAGATTCTAACCATCCTATTAGCTTTAAAATTTTCAGTTTTCTTCAAATTACTCACTTTATCTCATTAGCGTAACACCAAGGAAGTAAAACAAATGAAAATGAAAATTTTATCCATTAAAAACTTTTATTATAAAGCCAATTTTTTTAGCATTGTTCATAATGTCCGCTTCAATGGCAACCTGGTTATAGGAAATGGATACGTGGTATTTTGCAACAATAGTGAAGGTCACTGGATGACAATGAAAAGCAGTGAAGAAAAGAGAGAGTTAACTGAATGGTATGCTTTATTAAATATCATATTTCCACAGATTCATTTATGATTATACATAACAGAAATTTGAAAGTAGGTGGATTCGTAATCCTGTCACGTTACACAACTATTTATTTTACTTAATCGCTTTTTGACTATTGCCTCTAAGGTGATCATTTCTTCAAGATCATTTTCTACATAATAATAAAATTGCGATACATCTTAAGAAAAGATTTTTATCCTTACACAAAAGACCAAATTTCTTGGAAAATATTCAAAAATTGCTGATACAATTTTGAATATTTTTTACGAAGTTGTTAATACGTTTTTCGAAAATTATTGATACAGTCATACAATTTCGAGTACCTATTTCGATTTTTGTATTGAAATTGTATGCATAGCTTTTTATGTCGCTATCTATTATTGATATTTCGTATCTTTATATCTTTTTATCCAGTGCATATACCTTTTATCTACGTTTACTGTGTAGTTATTAAAGATACGTTAGCCTATTTTCTGCTTGATAATTATTAGTTCTATATCATAATCTATAAAATTAACAATAAATCTCCCCTATTTCTTGAAAAATTTGTATATGCAATTTTGGAAAATTATGTATATGAACAGATGCTTTCAACTGTACACGCACGCACACTCACAACCAAAAGCACACATAGTTACTTCTTTATTTCTTTAAATATTTAATTGTGTTTAGTGTTTTTCTCTGCGTTATTTAAAGTTAAAAGTGTACGTGCATTATATCAGTCAGCTATTTATCTTCTTTTAATTTATTTTAATTTTAAATTATTACAAATAGAATGTTTGTAAATTAATTTTGTTTATAAAATGTTAATTTAAAAATAGAAAGAAATATAAGGTGGATAAAATGAAAATTGCTGTTAAAGTCTTTGTTACTTTTCTTGAAGCTTACTTTTTAGTTGATTGATTTGGAATACGAGATATAACGAGAGAAAATCTATTTAACGGTGTTATAAAAACTTTCTCAGTCTCTGTTTTAAATAACGGCTTTTGAATACTGTTAAAAGATTGCTGCAGTGGAATACATTTATAAGATTTAATCCTCTTAAAAGATAAAACCTTTAGTATATATAGTTGAATATTTTATACCTCTGACTGAAAAAAAGAGAAAATTAAAAGAGAAGTATTAAGTATTATTGTCTGTATAGCATATCTTCTTATGTAATTAATTAATTAAATGCTGAAATGCATTTAATGTTTTATAACATATATATATATATATATATATATATATATATATATATATATATATATGTGTGTGTGTTTATATATCATTAACATTAAGAATTCCCAATTGATACATTCTAAGGAAAATAAATGTTCGTCGTAAATTCACAGAATTTTAGAAGAAGTGAAATGAAAACAATATATAATTTTAATGATCACCGAAAGCTAAATTAAAAGTAAAATTTGATTAAGACATACATCACTGAACAAAAGAATTTAAGAATATTTTACAGTATCTTTACAACTAAATTACATGAGCAAATAAAATATTTAATGAATTAAAATCCATTAGTAAAATTCTTTAGAAAAATGATTCCATTAGTAAAGTGATTTTCTTAAATAATAAGTATACTAATTTTATAATACGGCTGATAAAAGAATGAAAATATTAAATAATGTTTTAAGAAATAACCTAAACCATGACAGAATTAAAAGATAACATGTCTGAAGTTAAAATATTATATTTATAAATTGATTATATTCTATAAAAATGAATGTGAAAATCCAGTTTGACTGAAAATTCATAAGGTTGTACATATGAAAAAATGTTGAGCATTTGCTAAGAATAATGGACAAAATGGCTAAAGTGAGAACTTTTAAGTTGTTGTTGTTACTTATCTCAGGTTGTATACCTAGGCTAGACAATCCCCATAAAACCAAAAACATCTAAAATGTCTAAAATAATAATGAGTTCCGAAGGACATCGTCTTTTTTCAAATTTAAGCATGTTAAGATATGTCCAGGGGAGGCCATATTGACGGAATACCAAGGACAGTTTGGAGATGTCCTCTGCCCCTGTTGAAAGGTGATTCCTCTCGTGTGCCCACTCAGATAGCGGGAAAAGACAGTTTGATAAGATCTTTGACTAAATTTGAAGGTCTCACCGGTCTTTTGGCGAAGTACCATGTATGGTTGGAAGGAATTTCCATAAGCTTATTGAATTCAGTTTTTGCTAGGGAAGAAATCTCATTAGATGTGAGCTCTCTACCTGGGTTTACTCCCTCCTCTGACGCCAATCTCATTAGATGTGAGCTCTCTACCTGGGTTTACTCCCTCCTCTGACGCCGATCTGGCCAAGAAATCCTCTCTTTTACTCCCCTCTGCTACCACGTATGAATAGACCCATTGGAAATGCACTATGTGCTCGGATGATAGTCTTTCAAGAAGATTTAGTATTTCCAGGCTAGTTTGATCTCCAACAGTGCTCCAACATAATAGATGCTGGACTGAAGCACGACTGTCAATCAGTATCCAGATGTCCCCTAGTTGATCCTCCACCTCTGCTGCATACTTGTAAACTTCTTCTAATGGCAATTAGTTGTGATCTAAACACGGAACAATGAACCATGAAGTTACCATGAACTTTTAAGTTAATCCAAATAGCAAGAAGTGCTAAGAGAACAGCGTAAAAATAGAAAAGTGATAATGTAAGATTCCAATAACGTGGTCTACAAATTGGTATTCAGATTTTAATTAAATTAATATTCAGATTTTAATTAATTAGTATTCAGTTAATTGGTGGCCCAAATTTAATGCAATAACATAAGATTATAATAAGATTCTTCCAAAATATTATTCCACTTTTAATTGTTAAACTGTTCAATATGATGATTCTGAAATTATCCAATATAAATAACTACCACATTATATTGTCTACAAAATCTTAACAAATAATTACATAAGAAAATATATATTAAATCTTAGAGTGCATTTTTTAAAATTTTGAAATTTTGTTACAGTTATTAGTATCAAAATTGGTTCAAAATACTTATTTAAAATTATTTTTTTGTTATATTCTAAGTCTGAAATATTTTCATATTTTCCAAACATGGAAAATAAAAAATTAAAGCATATAAATTAGACCATCGAGGGGTAAGTTCAAATAATACATAATTAATTTGAAACTATTATTATCAAATATATCTATTAGTGAGAAAATAATATGTTTTATAATTTATTCACTTCATTAATGATTATAAATATGCCACTAATTTTCTACTAACTGTGAAACTGTAATAAAAAGATTCATTACAATTTGCTTTTGATATTAATTTACCAAATATCTGGCAAATCAAAAGCGTTAACAAACGAATAATAACTTCAAAAGACAATTTAATAACAATTAAACACAATTTCTTCTTTAATGCTTATATATTCTCTAATGAGAGAGTGAGAGAGATTTGTAATCTAATTAAATGTACAGTTAATTAAATTCCTGTAGTATAAGAATAATGGAATATTTCAGCGAATTGACACGATGAGTTTAGCTGAGGAAAAAGTTTCTGTTCTTTCATTAAACTCCATGCATTTTCCTAAAACTATAACATTTATATAGACAGAAAGATGAAGTTGTTTTTCCTTTGTGCAACTTGTGACATCTTGCTGTCAAATTAATTTCGTAATAACTACTTGGCTGTTGAGGGAGAATATGCTAGAATATTACCTAAAACACGTAGTTGCAAACCGGAGCACTTCCCTTACTGCTATTTTTAGGTGCTTAATGAATCTTGCTACACACGAGATAGTTATTACAATGGAAACATTTCTGCTTTTCCTAAATGTGTTGAAGCATTTTTCTAATAAAATAAATGACAAGATATAAGTAGAGACTTCTCCTTAAGTGAATATTTAATAAAGTTAATATCTTTAGAATTACTTTTATTTTCCGTCATTTCTTTAATTGTTCTACATATATTGTAGAAAAAGTTTTTTTCTATATAAAGAATTAAGTACCATAAAATCACCAGTTTTATAATTTATATAAATTTGTTTGTCCATGTATATAAATATACAATATATATTTCTTACTTTAAAATAATGTGGTAATGCAGGTAATATTAATGTAAATACGATAAATGTAACATATAATAAATGCATCTTTACTTTTAATTGGTAACGCTTTTGTAATTATATCTAGAATATTGAAATTATCTTTCAGAACTATTTGATTTTTATCACGAGAAAAAATTATCCAAATTTACGTGAAAATAACATGCATTGCGTGTATGATTAAATAATTTGCTTAAATTTAGTTTCATATGAAGCTTTACTCATAAAAAACGCAGTAAAGAATAAAAATTATTTTTTTTATAATTTAAAAACTTTTTTATCAGAAGCTATAAATTAAATTTTTAAGTTATTCAGTGAAAACGTACTTTATAAATATATTGCAATATGTATTTGATATTATAATCACTAATTGAAGTAGAAAGAATTTACGGATAACAGAAAAATGAAATTACTTAAAATTATATATTAGTGAAGTATATAATATTAAAAGAAATGTCTTATGCTAAATGTTATGTTAAAAAAGTTATAAATACTTGCGCTTAGAAAAATATTTTAAATGTGATTTATATTCTAACGGTGTTTTAAGTATACATTGTTGGCATAACAGGTGTATTAACTGTTAATATAAGTTTGAGATTTTATGTTTTAGAAAAACATGAAAGCATATGTATGCTAATGAGTTTTTTGTAAAATCAGCGATACCTATTAAATACTTAAATATAAAAAGACACTCAATTCTGGTAAAATTTATGTTTTTTCATTCTTTGAGAGTAATAGCAAAGATAAAGATTAAATTCAAAATTTGTGTATCATATTCAAAACAAAAATACTTTTTTAGCCAAATCCTCAAATTTTAACACTTTTAAAACACCCTAAAATAATTTTAACAGATGTGACGCAGTTAAAACATAAATATTTTTTTTTCAAAAGGGGCAATCTTAACACTTTGTAAAACTAATTACAGAATATAATTTTAACTTTGTAACATAATTATAATAGGACATGCGAAAAAATAATTACTTATAATTTGAATCATTAGCGAAAAATATGTGTTATGGTCGCAAATATTTTTATTACATCTTCACTTTTAAGAAAAATGTTATCTGAAATTAAATTACAATCCATCATTTTCTCTCGAGTAAGACATAAATCTATCTTAAGTTAAACAAAAAAGAAACAAGAAATTTATTTTGAAGTATAAAATTGAAATGTTGTATGCTTCAAAATATGAAAAATGGTAAAGTGTCATTCCATATGCAAAGATTATAAATACATATGTGATATCCTTATAACTAATTTGAGTTATTTTATATCTTAAAATTACATAAAATTTGTTAAATTAAAGTATGTTTCTTATTTTATTATTTTTTGAGACAATTTTTACAATGAAAGAACAAACACTGTTAAAAGTAATCATTATTCGCCAAATTAATAAACACGATGAAAAAAGTTGTCTTCTATTATTTCGAGCAAACACATTAAAAAGCCATTGTCATTACTACATCATGATTGGTTGTCGCTGAATGAGCTGCCAAGTGCTTCACTATTTCTTAAACTAAGTGGGAAAAAGTTTGAGTCAGCTGGTAGTGACATCGCAAGACATAATTAATGTTCCAGCAGAATGACGCTATTTATGTAGCATAAAATTAAGAAAAAATGTGGTGTGTACTGTTTTCTCACAGTAAATATTGCCCATTATTTGGATTCACGAAATATGTTGTAGTATGAGACAGAATTTATGACAAACAAATTTAAATATTTCTTATAAGGTTAACGAAAATTTACCGAAAGATATCTCAGAAAAAATTAAAAAATGTTGCTTTAAAATTATGAATGAATAATAGAATATGCATTTTTTACAAATGAATTATTGATCAATTCTAATTTTAAATTATGAAATAAATTTAATTTAATCTTTGTTCAGATCCTAATATGCTTATCAGACTTATTAAGAAAAATATCCACATAATTTTAAACTGAAATGATTTTGCCAATTTTATACTTCTGTATGAATAAACATGATTTATGTATTGAATTTTTTCGAACAATGTTTTTCTTTTGATTTGTATCCTGTACCACAGAGGTTTGAATACTTGTTTAATTTAAGAGTCATGTGCACATACAGTGATAATGCATGTAATAAAATTTTCAATTTCTCATTATTATAGTCTATTTAAAATATGCCTTTTTCAATCTAATTTTTTAAACCTTGAAAGCAATAAACTTAAATATTTAAAGTTTTACTACTATAAAATGAAGGGATATAATTTATATTGTGGGTAAAAGAAATGATATTAATTTTCTTAATTTTCAAATTAATTTTCAAACAATAAAATTGACATTTCTTACCAGATTATCATCTTAAAAATTATTTTTACAATATTATCACTTAAAATTGTTGAAATAAGAATTATAAATATTTATATTTAAGATTTTTTCAATAGTAGGATAAGGTATTATTATTTTAAGGATAAATTTTTTTATTAGTTTATATTAATCATATTTCCTAACTTTACATTAAGCATATATTAAGATTATTATAAGAATAATTGTTTCAAAATAAGAAGTTTAAGCGAGATTTACTTTGTAATATTTATTAGACATAACACAGCTGCTTAAATTAATTTTGAAATTTGTAATTAAAATCGATATGTTAGGATTTTTTATTCTATAACAAGTTCATCCAAACTATTAAAATGTCAATGGTTCATGCCTAAAAATAAATAGTTTTATTTTAATACTTAACATAACTACTTTTTAGAAAATCAAAAGTCAATATCCACACACAAAAACACACACGCGCACACATCTTTTAATTTTCAGTTAGCAGCTGTAGAATTTATTTTTTATTATCATCTTTATTATTAATTTTCGACACTTAATTTAAAAAAAAACAATTAAAAACAAATAAATTTTATGAAATACAAATAATTTTTCCTGCTATTTATTTTTATTATCATATGTTTTACATAATATTTACTTGAAAATTTCATTCAATCCATTAAGAATTTTCTTTGTTTGGATGTTTTGCTCAGTTAGAGTACTTTCTATTAGTTTTAAAGTTTATCCAATCTTTTCATTTTAGATTAAACGAATAATAAGCATTAAAATTCGAAAAGTTTCAATGATATTTCCCACTATTTCTCACTTCTTTTTTTTCAATTATCATTAGCAATGTTTCTTTTTTTTAGTCTCTTGTCAAAATTAAAAGAAATAAATATGACATTTATTCAATGTTAGAATGTCAATTACATGTAAGTGGCATTGAGAATAATTCCCTTCCTTATAATATATATATATATATATATATATATATATATATATATATATATATATATATATATATATATATATATATATATATATATATATATATATATATATATATATATATATATATGTATATATATATATATATGTATATATATATACATAATTTTTTTCGTATCGTAATTTTTTTATATTAATCAAATGCCAAATGAAGAATAAAAGAGAGACATGAAAGCAAGAAATATAGTAAGCAAATGGAACATATATTCAGCATAGATTAAAATTTAAAAGAAAAACATAATAAAAAATGAATGAAGTACCAATATAGCCAACTTTTTTTCAGGTGGTTGTAAGGCCCAAAGTAAGGTTTTTTTTATCTATTTAAGCTGCTTTCGCGCTGAATCTATTTCTGAGAGTAAATTGTTAAGTTTGTTTTTATATTTATTTTTAAACTTATGCCTTTATGATTATGATGTATCTAATTTGATAATATATATATATATATATATATATATATATATATATATATATATATATATATATATATATACTGCTGGCCACTGTAAATGTAACACCCTGAAAGCATGCAAATAACATGAGATTTACAAGATGCATTTGCGAAGATATGACTTCCAAATGATTACATGTAGATTACATTAGAGAATTTCAGCTCAAACGCGCCTCAGCCGTTCCTGTGTCGCCTCTTTAAAGTGCTATTTAAGACTTGGAAATTTCAACGATTTCAAGCTTGACAATTGTGTTTTTCTTATAGTTTTTTTTTTCAAATGATCAATGATGTCTCAAAGAAAACAGCGATCAGTTTTTGATCAGGTATCAGAGTTCGACAGAGGAAGGATAGTAGCTTACCGAGATAGGGGATTACTTGTCATGGAAATCAGTAGTCGTGTTGGAAGAAACCAAACAATTGTATTGCGGATATGTGATCATTGGAAGCAGGAGAGTACGACGTACCTACGTGGCAGATCGCATACACCGCAGTGCACCATTTCAAGTGATGACAAGCAAACTGTGTACATGACAGCGACGGATCACTCAGCCACATCACGAAACGTTGCACATTCAGTCTGTAACGCATCATTCAGTGTCTGCGAATACTATTCGACCCCATTACTTCAGAGTGATCTGTCCGCAAGACATCCATTATGTCGTATACGCTTGACGCTGAAGGATAGACATCTCCACTTCAATGGTTTGATGAAAGAACGATGTGGATGGCAGAATGGAATGAAAATGTTTTTACTATCGAGTCACGTTCCTATCTGAAACACCACGATGTTCAGAGTCGAATCTGGAGACACCGTGGAGAGAGTATGTTGCGTTAAGTACCGTCACACAGGTCATGCACCGGTTCTTATGGTATGGAGCAGTATTGAATATCACCCTCGCACGCCTCTAGTACGCATTGCCGTTAAATGAATAACGCTACATCTGTGAGATATTGGGGCCATGTTGTCCTTCCTTACCTTCAGGGCTATCCCACAGCCATATTTTAACAGGATAATGAGTGACCACTCGTGGCTCGCGTATTCCAAGGGTATTTCATCAATAACTAGAGTAAATGTGCTTCCCTGGCCGGCTCGATCTCCGGAATTTTCATCGATAGAAAAAATGTGGTGCATGGTTGCTCAACGATTGACCCAGATTACATCTCCAGCTGCCACACCAGATCAACTTTGGAACGCGTGGGAGCTGCTTGGTCTGATGCACCCCAAGAACACATTCAAAGTCTCTGAATCATTGCCGAGGTGTGTGTCAGCGGTGATCTTTAACAATGGCAGCTCCTGTGGCTATTGATTTTAGCAAGAACAACATTTCACAGAAGTCTGTAAATTTAATCAAATTGAAATTTGAGGTGTTATCTAAGAAGGTTTTACCAGAAATATCAAAAATAAACCAGGAGACAAATTTTGTTTTTTTCCAACACATGACAGTATTAAACAAAATTGTAAATGTCAACAGTTACAGAAATTAATTAAATTATTGTAATTTAGCGTGTTTAATTAAAGTTTTGCTGCTTTATTGTTATTTTAATTCATAAAATCACCAACCGGAAGAATGAAGGAGCTGACGTATTTTAGAATTTAAATAAGATTAAACAATGCTTACTGAAAATGCTTTGAAATTGTATGCAAAAATATTTCGTACTCTAAAACTACTTTATTTAGCAGTTATTATCTTAAAACCTATAATGGAAAAATTTTACGTATAGAAATAGATAAATTGATCATTCCTGAACTTTTAAAGAATCATATTTTAGCCAGTTTTAAAATTATAATTGCTATATTATTCATTAATAAATTAAGAAACTTTCATAGCATATCCTGTACATAAAGATTTACTTAAACACTATGACTTGTAGAGGTGTAAATAAAATAATTTTGTGCGTTTTTCGCTTAGGATACTACTCCCTTAAGTTATAAATTTTGTAACATAAATTCAAACCATAAGATTTAAATTAGTTTCACTTTATTTCAATGTAATGAGTAAATAAATTAAATAGGTTGTGATTAGGTTTTCACCCATAGCTTTGTTATATACTATTTAAGTTAGATAAAAATCATATAAAATATAAATTGTTTTGAATTTATTTAATTTTTAATTGCAATCGCTAATAAATTCAAATAAATGACATGGAATAACTTCCCAGTTGGACATAATTTTTATCGTTATTTTCGTAAAGAAAATTTAGTAATATCGAATATATTTTCATATATTTTTATAAATTAGCAGATATACATCACGAGTGTTAAGTGAGTTTCAAAACAGTGTCTTAATATGCTCTCCTTCACTCAATACAAAAGCGTATTCATATGTAAACAGGAATTAATACAAAACATAATTTAAAAAACGCATTACAGCAGAAGGAATTTGTTTCAGTTAATGATGAAGTCATTCGTAATTATGATAAACTAAATGATATTTAATGTTGTTTCTACTTTTGACACCTGGACAAGCCAAGATTACTTTGTCGACGAATTTAAATCAGTAGGATGCGTCTTCCGTTTAACCAGAACAACACGAAGGTGAAAGTACGACTTTGACTTTACATTGACTTGACATTGATCTTTAGTGGGAGCAACTTTTCTCCAGACCATTAGATCCATGATAACTGCTCAACGACCATCCACAGGACTTTTGATTCCATAGATTTAACGAGCGTATATATCGCATGAACACTTTGGGTCTTTGGTGACATTAGGAATTAAACCCCGACCTACCGGACAGAAGGCAGAGGCCCTAACCACAGGATTATCACTCTACTGGATACTTAGTAGATTGATATAGTGTCACAAGTCAGTACATTGACTTCAAAAAAAATTTTTGCAGTTGCATTTGTAGCACTTTTTCACAAATGGTGAAAATTTAGAATTTGATTTAAAAAGTTTTAGAATATATATATGGAATTGCCAATTTAGGATATTCTAAATATGTCTGCTTGGAGATCCTCTGGAATGTCACTTATGCCATTTATAAATATTAGCAACTCGAAGGCAATGAAACAACTATCAGAGTACAGTTGCTCGTCTTTCTATTGGTAAATGCTGTTTGATCAAATGCTACTAGGCATTTATTATAGGGTTTCAAAATATCAACGATGGACGTGTAAATGATATAAATGCAGCACAATTAAAAGACTGGTTATTCAAATCTGAGTGGTTTTAACACACACACACACAAGATTATTGGAGCCAAAAAATAACATTTAATTCCATGTTCTTTTAATGTTTAATTTTAGAGCCAGTATTTCAAAGCCAAGATAACTTTTTATTCAACATTTCTGCGCATCAACTAATTGTTGCTATTAATTTATTAAAAAATTCTATTAATGTTAGCATTAATTCACGTAATGTGTTCGGGCTTTCTAAAAGCAATATGTAATGCAACTATTTATTCGATAAAAATATTACTTATGTTTTTTATATAGCAAGTTTCATCATAATCATAAAGCTCATAGAGCTCATCAAATTAAATTTAAACAGCCTTATTTCTACAAATATCCAAATACTTCAGTCAAGTGAGTTTTAATTTTTAAATTGTAGAAGTATATAGTTTGAATTATTATTGGAACTAATTACACAAATGAGAATTCTTAATGTACAATTGTAGCTCATAAAGGAAAAGATATTAAGGTCTTCAACATAATAAAGTGTTCTGCCATACAGAAGAGCAATTTTTCGAAGAAATATTTTTTTGAACATTAAGCAATTGACAGAATTGATTGTCTACTTTTAATCCCCAATGCATTGAAATTTAAAATTGATGAATATACTTAAATATTAGTAGCAATGAGGTACTTCGCAGTATACCTATTTCTTATTGGGTTAGTGCGATTCCATGATTTCTATGTATTTAGGAAAACATTTTACAACAGAGGGTGCCTATATTTTTTGACTGAAAATTTAAAATACAATTGCTTCTTGTTTAGCAAGATAATAAAAAAATTAATTTTCAAATGAATAATAACATTTAATTACTGTTGTAAATGAAGTATATACGTTACATGCAGAATAAGGTAGGTATAAACAAACATATTTATTAATTGATTTAAGATTTTTGATCAAATTTTTAGCAAAAGGGTATTTACTCATCTTCTTCATTTATGTATTTAAAAACTGTTTCTTGAAATATTTATGTTTATTTTTATTTGTGAGTTAGTTCTGAAACTTTTAGATGAATGTATCAATTTTTTTTTAATTTTCAGAGAGTTTCATTTAACAATAATTTTTACAGTGATGACATGTAGAAAAATCTTTGAGTTAAACCTCCATCTGTATTAAGTGAATTTAGGAAGCAGGAAGAAAATCGAAATATTTACATTTTTTCAGAAGAAACTTTGCATTTTATTATGTGGCTTAGTAAGATGAAAATATCCAAAACATTTTACAGTATTGTAAAAGGTCTGTCAGGCGTGTTTATAGATTTTATTGTGCTTTGTTACGGAAAGTAAATTAGGAAATTCATCCCATAAGAAATAAAAAACTGTGTTGTTACTTTGTCTGATATTCTCTATGTAACTGGAATAGAAATTTATTAGTTGTTTGTGATGTTGAAAAATGTTTTATACGTGTAAGAATAATTTAAATTAATTGGTCATTATTTTTTTTTCTACACGTAATAAATAAAAATTTCTTACAGAACTTTTTTATTTGTAAAAAAATACTTTATATTTCTTTTGCAGCATTATGAAAACAAATGAGTATTAAATAAAAAAAGGATTTGCACAAAAATGTTGTATGTGTGTGTGTGTTGAAATACACATTTCATTATTATAATGTTTCAGTTTTGAATTTTTATATCTCAATTTCTTTTTATTAGCGAAAAAATTCCCATTCGACTAAGAAGAAAATTGTATGTTAAAATTGAAAATTTGAGAAAAAGATATAGAATTATTTTTTTTAGCATTTTAATTAATTTAATATTTAATATTACGTTATTTTTGCAATAGTTCTGATTTTCTAACATTATTTTCATTGGATGGTTTGCAATAGTTCCTTTAAAATCTCTTTTTAATATATTTGAAGTTAAATAATGGAACCTTAAATCTTCAATGAAGCTGTATTTTATTCGGCTCAATATTATTTAAGGCTTTTATATATATGGCTTGTCTTCCAAAACGTACAAGTTAAACAAGGAAGATTTTGCTGTTTTTAATGAGCCAAAAGTACCTGTCCTACAGAAAGTGTTGTCCACAGCTAATCCTTAAATTAATGGCCATCGGTATCCAGAACTTTCTGCCACTGTGTCTCCAGTTGAGCAATTAATTCCCTTGGTGATAAAACTCGTGGATTTCGTTCGCAAAGAAATCCATGAGGGCTTAGGACAAGTCTGCTTCAGTGGTGAAGGATTTTCCAGGAACACGATTGCCCAGAGAATGTAAGAGGGAGTAATTTAATGGTGCAAGGTCAGGTAAATAAGAAAGAGTGCACAAAATCTCCCACAGAATCACCAAGTTGCTGTAGGGTATTTCTGTTCATCAGTGAAACATGTGGTCTCATGTTATTATCCAATAACAATACACCCTTGTGATTAACCAGTACTGGTTTCTTCTGTTGCAATGCCTGTTGTACAAGTTTTAACTGCTGCGAGAACAAATCTTCAGTGATCGTTTGACCCATTAATAGCAATTCATAGCTAAGCACATGACGACTAGTCCACCAGAAAGTACCTTATCACAGAGGGACAAATCTCCCAATCTAAAGTTGTGAAACGAGTGCCTTGCTATAAGTTCATTCACAGCACTATCCCCAAATGTTTGACATATTCAGTGACTTGATGGAACAGTTGTTAAGCACATTTTGAAGCCATAAAGCAAACAAAACCAAAAGACCTCCTTCGAGACGTCCATTTCTCTTTGCTACTACAAGAGTTACAGTACATGAATGGGCGCGGTGGACCTGCTTTTACAATGACTGATATTCTTTCTCTCAATTGACAAATGTCTCAACCACTAATTTTCTTACTTGTTGCTATTTTATTCAATGGCAACATGAAAACGGCAATAACTTTTTTATTTACCTTATATTACTCTTAAGAAAGGTAGGAAATCATGTTAAAATTACATTATGCACTTCCAATGATTATATTAGCAAATTGCTAGCATGTACGAACATCACAGTTTATTGTAGGGCTATCTGCAAGGGCTACATAAAGGCAAAAAAGATTGGTGATTTGAAGTATGGCTATTCTATTTACATGAGTTTTCTTAGCTCTGTTATTTAATTAAGCCTCATAGAAGACAACAGACTGTTGGAATTACGATAATAGTAACCTGCAGATATGTAGTATACATGGTAATGATCGATCAGTCTGGCACATAACAAACCTATAACAACTCATTTAGTCTGTTATGCACCATTCACCATTCATTCACCATTATGCATCATTCATTATTCACACCATTCGATGTCATATGTAGATCAGTGGAATCTCCGCAAAATGAATATTGCTTTGCTGGTAATTGACGTGAAACCACAACGTATCGTTTGCAGTTTTAAGGCACTTAGATGGCATATAGCGTTTATGCCGCCAATAGTGAGATAAACTATAAACCTAGATAATGAAATGGAAAAAATGATTTTTTTAATGAATCCTGCTTTCTTTTGCTGTATTATAAACATTCGAATCTAGGAATTCATTGGTGAACTGTTTTGTTTGGCACTGTTAAACTGGTCCTGCACCCAGTATCATAATTTGGGATGGTTTTGAATTTTATTTCATCATGCCTCTAATACGTATTACACGGAGCAACAAGAAGTACATCTCAGGAGTTTGAGCACGTGGTCTTTACTTATTTTCATCATTTGCTATTTGCCTTATTCCAACATTCTAATGTGAGACTATAAATGACATGCAATGTTCAAGAATTATTCATGCATCAAATTGAATAGCTTCCTTGACCTACTTATTTTACCGATCACCTGCCGTAAACATGTAGTCCATACTTGAAGAACAACGGAACTAAAATGCACCACCCGCTGCTACACCATATTTATTTGGTAATATTTATAAGCCGTATAGACAGCTGTAGCTCAAAAGTCTTTTTTAAACAATGCCAAATCGTGAAGTCTTGATTCATAAGTATTTATAATATTTATAACGATATAGGACTTTTTAATTGTAAAACCTTGTAAAATGTATGGAATCTGTTAAAGTTTTCTTTCGGAACAAGAGCACCTTTTCATTAAGTTGAAGGAAATATTAAAAATTTGTAAAATACATGATGAAAAGCAGTTAGTAAATTAATGATTTTGACACAATAATTAAAAACCTTGTTAAAAGCAATTTCCCTCATACGTTATTGTATATGACTAAGTCACCAGATGATTTTTAACTTCTGTGGCGTGGTGTTTTTGAGTGCCGTTAAAATTTAGAAATTTATATAATAAAAGTTATCAATCCTTTTTTATAACGAGTAAAATAATAAGCGTACTGTTGATTTTTTGTATTATATTATTTTATTTTAAATTCAAAATAACTAACATAAGTTGTGTTTTACACAGTGTATTATAGGTAAATAAGCAAATTTTAAACTTATGTTTTTCTCTGTTGTGTATTTCTCTGTTCTCCAAATTCTATTATGTTTTTCTCTGTTCTCCAAATTTAGAAATCGTTAAAAGTGTGCCATGACAAAAAAGTTTCCGAATGATTTAACTGTATATTTTTATGCTATATTGTTTCTATGAGTTTTAGCAGTTTGTGTGTGAGTATATTGTACAACATTTTTGTTTAAATTCATTTCAAATGAAATAAAGTGTAGATCTTGGCAGTGCTCCACATAATGCAGTTAAGGGAAACCCATCTCTTAATGCCTTAGTATTTTTAGTCACACAAATGTTGGATACATTAATATTCACATTATTGAATTTCATGGTAGATTCCAACAATCCTAGTAAAATAGTCTTTTAGAGACAGAACTATAAAAGAAAAACAAAATTTACAGTTAGCTAATTTACAGTGTGATTATTGAGGTAAAAGGGGTTGATGAGCTGAATAGAAATTTACAGATCCCAACCCATGCGGTTTAAGGAAAATTGCATAATTAAAATATTTGGGACCACAAATACGATCGCAAAATCACTTGTGACAAATAAAAATCAAGACGTGATTACAAGAAACGTTGAATAGTGTAGTAAAAGTATCATAAAACATGAAATGGATATTAATTAAAACGTATTTCAAAGTTTCGATGAATTAAGTATCTTTTTATATTTCCTCATGGAACAAACGCATTTACGTGAGGCGAACTTCCAAAAAGCTGATAATAACCCAGACTGTTTCCCCTTAGAGTGATGCTGAAAAGTGATATCGTGATGATTTGGGATTTATTTCATGGTTTGTAGATATTTTTCCTGCTATCTTACATGAATATGTCATTAACATTGACTATGTGAAGTTTTTGGCAAACTATCTATATTCTGTGATTCAAAAATGTTTTTTCGTTTGGAAATAACACCTATCAGGACTAATAACTCCCCTATTTACCATTCTAAAACAGTTCAATAATCGTTTTGAACTATAAAGACTCAGTTACACACCTGTTGTGATCTACTTACTCACGGGATATAAGCATCACAATAGTTCTGAGTTCTGTTTGGAAGCAAAAAGGGAAATTCTTTTATCCTCATCTTGCATCCTTTTAGAAGTTAGAGCAGTTCTTGCATGAGGAATGATTTAACATTTCAATTACTGCCATACTGAACTTTAATATCTCTATTTCAAGGTAGATTTAAGTGCTTCTACAATATATTAAAGGAAATTCTTTTTCTATGGGTTTTCAATTATTCAGAACATTCTGAATAACCACTGAATCTATGGCAGAGCTTTATTCATCGCTTTTACTCTTAATTATAGTAACGTAAAGGATAATTATATCAATAAGGTAATTTATATTTTTAGAAACGATAAAGAATAAGGGATAAAAAGTGTAAGAAATAGTTTATGTTAAGAATAAATTTATGTGTTTTTTGAATAATTTTTGCTTCTAACTTCCAATGTTTTTAGAATTACATACGAGAATACAATGCTATCTCTTACAATACTTTGAGCCCTATGAAAGAAATGAAATAAAAAAAATATTTAATAAGATTAATAATAGGAGATAATGTATAATAAAAAGAAGATTAAATTTTCTTCAATGTGGGGATTTACAGGTAACTAATAGAACTGTAGAAACTGTTGCCTCTACAGCAGATAAAATGTTCATTATCCGGTTAGGCATGGAGTGAAACTGAATTTGAATAACAGAAACGGGAGAATTATTTCATGATGCTTAAAGCATGTACAACACTATATCAATCATAGTAACGGGAGTAAGATGATAGACCGACCCTCAGCAACCCACTATCAGATACTTTCAACTGGTGAATCATCTGTAGACTGTGAAGATAAAGATATCAATCAAATATCATTTTTCTGAACAGTGTCAGAGCATGATGGGCAAATATGCCCTTGCATTATCTTGTTGAAAGAGGATGTTTTAGAGGGCTTAATGACAAGGCACAGCCACTGGACTTAAGATATTGGAAATGCAGATTCAAATTACCATAGATATGAACTAAAGAGGAATGTGCTATGTATCGAAAGACAGCTCTTACCATCACATCAGGTGCAGTGCTCCTATAAGGATAACGAATGCAATCATATGATGAATGCTTTCCTTGGAACCTCTTAATAAATATACTTCTATTAAATTGGTGCCTGTGAAACCGGGATTTGTCTAAGAAACTACATTATGTTACTCTTTACTACATTATATTATCAGATTGATGCACCATAGTAGTATCAAGAGTAATTGGGTTAGAGTGCTGATAGTCAGTGTAGATCCAAACATCATTGAATTCAACAAGCTGAATTAGCACATTTTAGAAAATTGCAACAAGCCTATTATCTGAATATTGGGTCACAATATAGTTACTCAACGAACATTTTCATATATCGGTCCTCTTGGGAGTTAATCGGTTTTAATCCCAATTTAAAGCATGAAGTTTTCGTATCATAAACATGAGCTTAGGAAGTACATGGGAAATAGTGGATCTCTAGTGAACAATATGAACTTGGTCAATCAGAGTCAACGAATGAATATTTTAGCGGAAGTAGATTCTTAACTGTGGGACAGTGTCTCGAAAAGCGAATACCTTCCTGGAGAGAATTGAACGTCACTTACCTTTTGAAGACATCGCCGCCTGCGGAGATACGGAGGAAGGTATTTTGTGTTTTAGTTTTGTGGAAATGGGCGCTGTTCTCGTTTATAAAAAAGGTGTCCAGGATCCAAATTCGATCAACGATCTTCCAGTGTTCCTTCCAGCGAAGTTTACTATCGACAACAACGCCAAGATATTTAATTTTATCTACAACTTCCAGAAAACTGATACCTATAACAAGATTGATTGTGGCATCAAAGTTAGCCTTTTTGTGAATCATCACTTTGCACTTCGTATGATTGAATTCCAGCTTGTACTGTTGATCCCAATTATGAATAAATTCAAAAATATCTTGAGTAGTACTATATAAATCGGGAAAATTTTTGCTCTGAACAATTGCGAGTAAATCATCTGCGAAAGCAATTTTCCAGAACTTAAATGCATTCAATTTTTCCAGTAAATAATTCATAATTAGTTTCCAAAGAAATGGGCCAGAAACAGAGCCTTATGGACATCCTTTTTGGATGTTAACGACTTTCGATTTATTGCCAAGTGTGAGAAGAGCCGTTCTTATGTTCAAGAAACTTTTTAAGAGATTGAGAATATTTGAAGCAGTATATGCCTCCTTCATTAAGAAAATAAGAAGGGGCCACCATGCGTTATCAAACGCTCCTTTTGTGTTCAATGAAAGGCGAATAGTGAATAAATTTTTCTTTTTCACTTCCTTTACATTTTCAACAAGTCGCATAAGTGCATCCTCCGTAGATTTCTGTGGTGTGAATACATATTGGTCTTTACTAGTATAATTACGCTTCTTAAGATGTCATTGTACGAAGCGTAATTATACTTAGTCCGTTTGTAAGAAGCTTTTCGAGGCATTTTTCAATGCAAGGCAATAAGCTAATACACCTAATATTCTTAAGGTGTGGTCGCTTTGAATTAAAAAACTTTGAAATTAAGACAACTTTAGCATTTTTCCAAAGAATAGGGAAGAGAGAAAATTTTAAGCATAAATTGAATACATCAGGAAGCACAGAAAGAGAACACCGAGGAAAGTATTTAATCATTTCATTGGAAAGGGAATCCAGACCAAGATATTTTCCAGTGGCCAAATTGTGAATAACAGAATTAACCTCATTGACTGTAAAACGTACATCAACTTCTACAGAATAGGCATTGTTAGACTGTTCTCAAATATTTTGTTGAAAGAAATTATCGTTAGAAGAATTGTCAACTGGGATTAAAAAATTTGAGATAGCACTGAGAGATTCTTCAAAAGAAGTTGTGAAGTGACCTGAAGTGGTTTCAATGCCAGTAATCTCAACATTTTTACTAAAGTTTCTCTTCATGCCTTTATAAATATTCTTCAATACATTTGTAGGCGTAACATTAGACAGAAAGTCTTTCCAGGAATTTAACTTTAAGTTATTAATCAAGTTCTTGTACACTTCTTTAACGTGGAGATAATTGGTTTTAGGAATTTTCTTGACAATCGAGTTTTTGGCTCTTTAAAGGCGACGTCATGAAGCATTTAAATTTTTACACATGCATGCTATTTCAGATGTCCACCAAGGGACATTTCTTTTATCATAATGCTTGGAATAGCTATTCTTCCGGCAGAAATCATGACATTTTGAAGCTCAGAAATTAGCCTTTCCAGGCACAAATAGGGTCATTACAATTAGAAAGCTAATCCTCAACTCTACAGTTATTGATAGCATCATAACATTTAGACTGAAAAAGAAACCAATTTGCTCTTCTACAGTCAAACTTTTGAGGCCTGTTTTAATGTACGGAGTTCGTAGTATTATCAGCCAAGGCAATTTCAAAATAAATCATCCTATAGTCAGAAAGCGAGTCGTAGTCAGGAATAGACCAATTGATGACATCTTGCAATAAACTTTCCCCAACAACAGTAATATCAACGTAGCTAGAACCTTGAGTTATACAGGAGGTAGGATCGAAATCCTCATTAACTACAAAGAGTTGTTTAATACTGAAGAAATCACATAGGTTATCTCCTCTAGCATCTGAATAAGGACTAAACAAAACGTTACTTTTGCTATTAGGGTCCATTCCCCAAATAAGTCGAGAAGAATTAACATTAGACATGAAAGAATCATTCTTTTGTAAATCAGCATCTATATTTCTGTCCGGCTCAAAGTATTAACAAAGCAGAATAAAATGTAAGTAATTTACAGTGATTTCAACGGAGGTCATATTATAATCAGAGTAACTATGATAAAAAAAAGGTATAAATGTTATTCGAGCGAATGATGATTGCTGATTTTATAACATCTGATAGGGAATCAAAGAATGCTTTGTAATGGCTAGGAAACCCGGGAAGATTCCCTTTGTAACAGTGAGGTTCTTGAATAAATGGAACATCGATATTATCAGTTTGCATATTGATAATGAGTTACTGCGTAGCATTTTTAGACTTGTGTAGATTTCATTGGACAAAATGCAAAAGAGAACAATAACTATTATTCATAATCAAGAGATTGATAGTTTCGTCATGAAAATTTCACTCAAGCAGCAACTATCATAAGGTTTTTGATGAATATTAACTCTTTTTGAAAGATGATTTTTATTAGAACACTCTGAGCTTCTATGGTTACCTGAGCAGGTTAAACAAGCAAGGAGTTTTTTACAATCAGGAGCTTTATGATTATAACTCAAACATTTGAAACATCTATGTATAATAAAAAATCATCAATTTCACACACAGACCAGTCAAGCTTGAGAGATCCCAATCTTAAAATTTGTTTACGGACATTAGGTGGAACACTAATTATAATATGTTTTGAGTCCCCAAATTTCTCTAGCTTAAATCAAACTCTAGACTTTGAAATTTCTTCCTCAGATACTGAAGTATCAAAATTTTGCTCAAATAAGACCTTGATAAGTTCATCGTCATGTAATGAGTTAGGAACGTGTTTAATAATAATGACAGGATATTTTCATTTATCAGGAGTTGAAGAAAAAGAGGTGCAATTTTCAGCCAGAATATCACGAAATTTTTTCCTGTCATCATCAGACACACATTCTATCAACAGTTTATCATTTGGAAAACTTCTTACGTTTTTGATACGTTACAAAACGATTTCCGAATGAGAAATATATTACACAACTTTTCTTTTTTGTAGTGTATCATATTGATTTTGTCCCCTTTCTTTCCCTAAATGAATGAAATGCTAATCATTAGTGAGCAGCAGTGTGTAATTGCTGCCTAAGATGTTATTTCTGAAATCAAAACCTGAAAAATAGGTATTTTTTAAAATAATATTTAAATATTGAAGAAATATCTTCTAAGTTCGTAATGTTTATGATTTCATGAAAAATAGTTAGAAGTAGAAAGACTGAAAGTTTTACAAGACATAAATATTTCACAGGAGATATAATTTTTACATCTACAACAAAATTTTTAGATCAATTCATCGGTGCCTTATAACAATAAATAGATACTTTCAAGATTATTTACTAGTTTTTTAATCATTGTAATGATGTTTTTAACATTGAAAATTCTACAAAAATTAGAATTTTATAAAATTTTATCACTTTTACTAAACAATGAGTTACAACTTATTATACATTTTCTACAAAACAATATAATAATTTTTTTTAATTTAACCTGTATTCTCAATCTGCATTCAGTAAATTTATATAGCAATAAAATGATTCCATACGTGTTTTGCTAATTCAAAAATTACTACTAAATGACATACAGTTAGTTTTAAATGTTCAGATACTAATGATAGTATCTGAACATTTAATATGTATGTAATATATGTCATTGTATCTAGTTTGACAAATATTTTCTTTTCTAAGCATAACAGTTAAATTCTCTCATAAAACGAACAAAAATAAATAAATTAAGCATTAAAACTAAATTTAAATTAACATTTAAAACTGCTTTTCATTTTATTGAATTAGGTACATATAAACTAATTAACAGAAGCATGAACCTAAAGAAATCTTTTTAGTTGTTTAATAAGAATTTCCACTTTAGTAAAATGTTTTTAATTATGTTGATTTCTCTTAAAATATTTGATGTATTTGTTCAGTTTTCTGAGATATGATTTTCAAAAGATATAAGAAATTCTACCTATTTATGAATGAAAAATCCAATTTGATGTTATGAAAAAGAATATGCATCAATGAGATGTATTATTTGAAGACATAAGAAAAGATATGAAAAATTCTATCTATTTACGAATGAAGGATCCAATTTGATGTTATGAAAAAGAATATGCATCAATGAGATGTATTATTTGAAGACATAAGAAAAGATATGAAAAATTCTTTCTATTTACGAATGAAAGATCCAATTTGATGTTATGAAAAAGAATATGCATCAATGAGATGTATTATTTGAAAATATGAGAAAAGATATCAGAAATTCTCTCTATTTACGAATGAAAGATCCAATTTGATGTTATGAAAAAGAATATGCATCAATGAGATGTATTATTTGAAAATATGAGAAAAGATATGAAAAATTCTATCTATTTACGAATGAAAGATCCAATTTGATGTTATGAAAAAGAATGTACATCATTGAGATGTATTTATCTGGCTTGAAACACTTCATGAAGTGCAACTGCACATTTTTTGGAGTTTATTATCTAAATATAAGAATAGTTTTTACAATTTTGAAAGTATTTTAAAAGGTATAATTAGAGTTTTAAACTGTATTTAAAATGTGTGTATTACTTCAACATCATGAATATTTAAATATGAAATTAAACTGATGAATAGAAATTTGATGGAAGTAATAATAAGGGATGAGATAACAATGAAAACAATAAAAAATGAATGATAAAAATGCTTTAAACAACACAAATGAAATTCATTGAAATAACGTTCATAAATCAAACAGACTTTCAAAAAATATTTTATTTATTTAACACAATTTTTCAAAAATTTATTTAACACAATTTTTCAACAAATTAAATACTTATTTGATGTATTATTTAATAATATTTTTCAAGCATTTATATTACATTGTGATTTTCAAGACAGTTTAATAAATGTCATTAATTTAAAATAAGTATTTCATATGCTCTTATTTTACTATTTAAAACTTTTGTGTGTGTGTGTGTTTTCTTATTGTAAAACTAAATCATTTAAAATATTTTGTTTTAACTAAAAAGGCATTTTAAAAGAAGAAGTTTTGTTTTAAATAGTAAAACAGGTTCAAAATATTATAATAAATTTTTGAAGGTATAAATAAACAATTTTATATTTCTTGTGACATCAATATAACTTCGTCATTCAATTTAATTTATATGCTGAATTATTTTAAAAGAATAACATGTGACAATATTTGTGAGAGTTACATTTAGTCCTGCCTTAAAATCACGTTATCACAAGAAACTCAACTCAAAGAATTCTAAATTTTGTGTTCAATTGGAGGATTTCAACATATTAATATTTATTCAAAAATCACAATAATGGAATTTCCATTCACATTCAAAGCCTTTTAATATTCTAAATTTCATGTGAACTTATATAGAACATAGAATAAAAAATTTATACTTTAGACAAGAATTTGTTCTTTGTAGAGATCAAAGAGGAAGTGTTTGCTGATATATTAAATACTTATTTCATGTATGATATATATATAAATATTTTTTAGTAAATATACGTGATAGATAATGCTTACAAAACTTATTTGAGTTTCCAGTAATATTGATAATTTATAGACATATTAATAGTTAAATTTAGGATATTATAGACATTAGTTACCTATAGTTATAAAAATTTTAATCATAATATCAATAAAATCTACGACTATTTTGAAAATGAGCAGCAAATAATTAGATGAAACACATCTTTGAACTTAGTCAATATACAGTATTACCATATCCACATATTAAATGCTCGAAAAAGATTATATAGATTTAATCCTTGATGTCATGTTGATATAGGACCGATTTAATTATATAGTTACTGAGCAACTATTTTCTGTCAATATTGCCAAATATTATTGGCGTCTGTCACTAGATATTGCAGTTATTTTCCAGAAGTTCTTCTGAGACATGTATTAATCTCCTTCTTTCCATTAAATAATTAAATGCCAGGAAGTATTTCTATTTATAAATGAAATATTTTAATCATTATGCCAAACTTTCAAACGTAAACAGTGCAAAACACTCATAAAACAATTTCATTACTATATTAATATACACTGCCCATACATACTATATTAAAAAAATTTTAAAAAATGCAGAAATAAATAAGTGATCCTGATCTGGTAATTCTGAAATCTCAATCAGCTTTTTCAAGCATTCTTTAGATCGTCTGCAATCAATAATTGTTGGAATAGAATCAATATCAATTATGAAAGCAACTTTTGATAGTCTGAACTTAATCAATAATTCTATAAAAATAAGCTTTGTTTTCGTTTGGATCTTGTACACAAATAAAAATTTAGAAATAATACAGTATCTAAATGTGAATTTCTCTGAATAGCTATTCCATTTTTTCAAGTCAAACATTATTCCGTTAGTTGAATTATAGATGTGGGCTAAAAAATAAATTTATACGCTTGGAGTCTGTCTTTCTTTCTTAATATTTTGGTTGCTAAGAATTAGCTTCAATAATCTCAAAGAAATAAAGTTGCATTTTTGTGTGGTATATCATTAATTCCTTATTAGGATAAAGAAAACATTGCTTAGCTACACGGTCGTTACTCTGTCTACAATCTTTCCTCCATTATAATGCAACCTCATAAATTACCTTTGCAAAACAAGTCGCACCTTTAAAAGTAACTATTGCATTATCATTTTGGTGCACAATATTATTCTCTTTTATTCCTAAAGATGCAAGTTAAGGAAACTATTCGACATAATCCGCAAATTAATTTAAATACGTCAAATATTTTTGTCATATGTTTGAATTTTATAAAGTTTATTTTAGTTGCAATCATCCCAAATTGCGAAATTTATAAAATCAATTTCTCATTAATTTGGTAAATTTTCCATAAAGTCATTTTAAATAACTAAGTGGCATTTATCATTACATGCATTTTCTTAGCCAGAAAGTAGAAAATCAAATTGGCTTAATATAGGAAGTATGAAAATTGTGCACCCAAAATGCTTAGAAATGGGACCTATCTTTCCAGTAATCTCTTTTTACAGTGAAAAGCCTATTTCTAAAAACTGGATTATAGAAAAATAGTAGAATTTACTCTTTATTCTCCATCTCGTATATTTTGTATGAAACCATTAAGCATTTACAGAATGTGTTTTTCCTCTTCTTTTAATTACCGAGGCATCTGTAGATTTATGAGTCAAAGCGTTTGAATTGTTACAATTGTTTAATGAACATAATTTTAATGAAAAAAGCACTGGATTTTCTAAGATAAATAGCAATTGATGCCAAGAAAATTGATTTTTTTATCACAGTTTATATGCTACGTTTTTTGTACAAGTGGGAAAAATAAATTTATTTATTTACTGTTTTTTGAAAAAGATATCAAATGATCAATTTTATATTTCATTGAAATGGAAACTAGTCTTATTTAAGTCAAGTTCAACCGATTTGTTTTCATTGTATTGTAAAGAATTTTTTTAACGGGCAAGAATAAGTAAAATTGATAACATTTTTTGTTTTTTTTAAGCAGATAGGGCAATTATCATTATATTGAACAGATTACTTTCTTTTTTTCAAAGCTAATTTAAGAAAGTGATGGGAGCTAAAAATTGGATACAGTAATTAATATTAAATAAAAGATATAAAATAAAATTTATAAAGATGAAATGTTAAATAAAGAATTTTATTCTATTTTCGTTATTTTAAGAAAAAATTTATTTTTCCTAAGATTAATGGGAATTTTAGGAACAAATTTATTTAAAATCTTTCGAAAACTGCTTCGTATTTTTGCGATTTGTTTCTCCAGATAATAAAACCGTTTCTTTTTAAATTAAAATCTTCAATTGTTAGTAAGAAGAGCTTGAAAATTCATCAATTCCTTTATCAAGAGAATTAGACAATATTGGATACCATTATTGTTTGTATTATTGTTTTAGAAAATCACCTTTTAAAACTGTTGAACGTTTACTTAAATTATTCTCGTTAAATCTTTTAATTCCCTTTCAGGTTTATTATAATTTTTATTAATGTTCTTGAATTCCTTTAGTAATTATTTTCACCGTGGAAGATAACGGATATTTTTTTTATTAAAACAAAAAAATACAATTATCTTCCTGGATTAAAATATCGAGTTAAATCAAAAATATTTAGCATGTAAGTCTACTGAAATAAACTACTTAAAAGTTTTGATTTTTATGATACATAGTAATCTTTTCAAGGCTTTAATTACAGACTTTTCATTAAAGGAAATTGAAAATTTTTCCATTGCTTAGAAAATGACGGCTGTAAAATGATTGAGATTTGCTATGTTAAGCACTAGTTACATACTTTTGAAATTGTATTATTACCATTGCACAGCTAAAATATAATATAAATTATTTCTATAGATGTATATAACTTAAAAAATAATATCATTAAATGATTAAAATTTGTGGCAAAGTTATTGGTACTAAAACAGTGGTGTTAGTAATCACAATAATTAATACGATCCTTCCCAATCTATAAACAAATGAATAAATGTATAAATTCTATGTAAATTAATAAAAGTCTATAAGATTAATTATAATATAAAAAGTTTCTTTTGCTTTAATAACTTCGATGTTTCTCTTGAATTAATGAAAATTCGCTGTCCATTGTTTCCAAATACACTACTGGACATTAAAATTGCTACACCAAGTAGGCGACATGCTACAGACGTGAAATTTATACGAAAGGAAGAAGGTGCTGTGATATGCAAATGATTAGCTTTTCAGCGCATTCAGACAAAGCAGGCTCCAGTAGCGACACCTACAGTGTGTTTAAATAAGGAAATTGTTCAGCCGGTTCCTCATACACAAATTGCAATTGAACGTTGTTGCCTGGTGAAAAGTTGTTGTGATGCCTCGTGTAAGAAGGAGAAATGCGTACCAGCACGTTTCTGACTTTGATAAAGGTCGAATTGTAGCGTACCGGGATTGTGGTTTATCTTATCGCAGTATTGTTGCTCACGTCGGTCGAGATCCAATGACTGTTAGCAGAATATGGAATCGATATGTTCAGAACGGTAATACGGAACGCCATGCGGGATCTCAACGGCCACCTATCACTAGCAGCCGAGAAGACAGCCATATTATCCGCGTGGCCGTAATGGATCGTGCAAGCACGTCACGAGCCGTGAGTCAAGAAACGGGGTCGTTTGGAAGACAACAAGTGTCTGCACGAGCAGTTCGACGACGTTTGCAGCAGCATGGACTCTTAGCTCGGAGACCATGGCTGCGGCTTCCCTTGACGCTGCGTCATAGACAAGAGCGCCTTCAATGATGTGATCAACGGCGAACCTGGGCAAACGAATGGTCATCTTTTCATATGTATCCAGGCTCTATGTACAGCATCATGATGGTCACATCCGTGTTTGGCGGCATCGTGGTAAACGCACAATAGCATTCGTCATCGTCATACTGGCACATCACCTGGCGTGATGGTATGGGGTGCCATTGGATACAAGTCTCGGTCACCTCTTGTTTGCATTGACGGTGCTTTGAACAGTGCACGTTACATTTCTGGTGTGTTACGACCCGTGGCTCTACCCATTATTCGAGCTCTGCGAAACCCTATGTTTCAGCAGGATAATGCCCGACCGCATGTTGCGAGTATTGTACGGATCTTCCTTGATACGGAAAATGTTCGATTGTTGCCCTGGCCAGCACGTTCTCCAGATCTTCACCAATAGAAAACATCTGGTCAATGATTGCCGAGCGACTGGCTCGTCACCCAACGCCAGTCACTACTGTTGATGAACTGTGGCATCGTGTTGAAGCTGCATGGGCATCTGTACCTGTACATGAAATCCAATCTCTGTTTGACTCAATGCCCAGGCGTATAACTGCTGTTATTACTGCCAGAGGTGGTTGTTCTGGGTACTGATTTCTCAGGATCTATATAATCAGCCAAATTTTTTAAAAATTTAATCACTTGTTATTTCTAGTATAATATATTTGTCCAATAAATATCATTTTGTTATCTGCATTTCTTCCTGGTGTAGCAATTTTAATGGCCAGTAGTGTAATTTCATGATCTAGGTATTATATTTTTAGTAATTTTTGTTGCATTATCTGGATGTCACAGAGAGATGTCAATAATCAATTATATAAAAATAAAAGGTCTATTTGCTTATGTATAAATTTAAATAATAAATTTACAAGGCACAGAAAATGAAGATCCATTAAAAATGTGCAAACTTGACATCCATTAACTTATAGTTGCGAATTTTATCATCTTTATAAGTTACTCGTACTACAGCTTTGTGTTGGTTCAAAAATATTATACTGAATGAAAACTCACTCTTAAGATTAGTAAATTATAACTATGAAAAAGTAGAGCATATAAAAAATAGAAATATTAATTTCATCTAAAAGTATAAGAATATTCGATCAAAAAGTGAAAATTTTTCAATATTCACAATTTACTTAGACCTGTACTTTAATAAAATCATGAGATGAAACATCGTTCCTTAAGATAAATCATAAAAAGACACGTTAATTATTTGATAAGAAAATATTCAGTTTGATGATTTTTTCCTAATTCATTTTAGTATAGTTTTTTTGATTCTTTTAAAAATTAAATTGTTTCAAATTAATATTTTAATGAATGCAAATTTCATTTAAATTATTTTCAGATGTATGTGATTTAAAGAAACTTTTATACTATTGCTTTTTATTTATAAGTTATTAATAGTTACTGAAATTCGCATTAAAATGTAACATATTTGAAAGAAAATTTAAATGGCAAAGCAAACATATGCGTACGCTTATGTACATAAATCTATAGCTTCACTTATTTTGTTGCTATTTGAAATATTATTGTTTTTTTCCAAACAATTCGGAAAAAGGAAAATGGTGTAAGGATTTCATTAATAAATATTGGAATTGAATGAAAAAATGCCTTTTTTGTTTATTTGTGTTATGTTTGAGAGATATGCAATGTTTAAAAAATATAGTTTATTATATTTTGTATTTATTGTTTTCCGTCTATAATTGTATTTTATATTCTTACTTTTTATTCCTATATTTCGGTTTATTTATTATTTAATAATTTTTTATTTGAATGTTGTAAGCAAACTTATTACATAGTTGTTTACCTTTAGCAGGTTTCAAAGTAATTTCTTTTTTACATTTCCTAATGTAAAATTAAAATTTAAATCTTACCAACTGTAAACTACCATTTTCACAAAGAATTATTCGTCCAAAATGATCTTGATGTAGGAGGATCTATGATAAATTAAAAATTATATCAAATGAATATAAACAGTTAAATAGTTATTAATTTTCTTCTTGTCTTTAAAAAAAGGAATTCTTTTTATATTTTTAATATATTAAAATGAAAAAAAAAGAGGATTATGAAAGTAAATAAAGATAAACAGTTAAGATAGAAATGTAAATTCATGTTGTGAGGAAGAAATATTTCCAGCTACCAAAATGAAAATCCCGTGCTTAATGACGCTTAACTTAACTCTTCCGACGTAAGAATCGTTTAAATGGATGCACCATCGAATATTTGCTTATTTTAAGCATGTACTCATGATGAAGAGATGGCAACATTAAAACTTAAAAGAAAGTTAAGTATTATTCTTGTTTAGTTCTACTTATGTATTCAAACAGATAATATAGGTTACAAATATTTACTATACTGTTTATTTTATGGGAGGAATGATTTATATAGAATAATTTTAAGGTTAAAATCGTAAAATTACAATCTTATAAGATAAACATATATATATGAAAAAATAAATGTTATCTTAAGAAGAAACCCTTTGATATAATTAATTAAAAAATTAGATTAATCATTTCTTAATGAATTTAAGAATTGTTGAAAACTTGTTCTCCTTAGTAAAATTGTATCATTACATATATTTGTGTAATACTTTTTGGTTTCAAATAATACAATGAGGTAAAATGAAATATATTCTGTAATGACTGGTGTGTTTATGAATAATTTAAAATTATAAGAACGCCATTGTTATAAATTTATATTTTAGTGTTACAGATATTTATAAATAATTAACTGTTACCATATATTCTATTATATATTTAACAAAATCATTCAGATTCATGTCCTATAAAAAAAAAACATGAGGTCACATTTAACCACTTAACCGGCTATCCCGAGGTAACTCGGGCAAACAGTTCTGTGCGTTTTCGGGCTATCCCGAGCCCCTTGGTAGGGGCAACTGGCTTCACTGCAATGCTTTAAATTCAACCCCCAGAAATGACGGATTACCGTGAAATCGTAGCTGGGGAATTTATTTACTGAACGGTCACCGTTGATTTAACTAATGCGAGCGAAAATCGAAAGTGTTTCAAGGAAGGAACAGATATTAACGTTTTACTTTTCTATATTTATTCGCATTTAGTTTTAGTAATTAAAGCCTATCAAGCAATTGAAATTTATAAGCAACGTATATAATACTAATTTTCACTTTTTTTTATCAAGTTTTTAAACTAATAATGTTTTATAGTTTTGTATAAAAATATGTGACTTTGCGACCAGGTTAAAATATAAAAAATTTTTTTACTCAATTTGTTCAAAAATATGAAATTTTAAAATGTTAAAAATTTTATTTAAAATTAGAAGGGATAAAATAAGTAATACATTAGATGCTAATTTTTAACTTTTTAATGAATTCAGTATTTTAAACAATTCTGCAATGATTTTTGTACAAAATATATAATCTAATTTTAATAAAACGCAATTATAAGAAGTTCTTTCACTTTTTAGAGTAACATTTTATTAAAATTAGATTATATATTTTCTTCTGCGAATAATTAATCATTGTAATATCTCAGGTATTATTTAATTTTACAATGTACCTAATTTTAGCTTATAAATTGATTAACTTGCTACTAATTATCTTATTTTAAATGCTTACATAATTTTTAAAACAGTGACAAAAAATCGGAACTGCTTAACTGTTGACTAGTTACTGAGCCCTAGAAAGATCAACTAATTTAGAGTCCGTGTCCGAAACGTTATCTTCATAATAAAAATAAAATTCTTCTTCACTGCTTGAATCAGACATAATGTTCGTAAGCCGGTTATATTTTCACAAATACAATTAGCAACTAGAATAACTTATGAGTGTAAAACGGCACTCATATATGTTATGTTTATATATATATATATATATATATATATATATATATATATATATATATATATATATATATATATATATATATATATATATATATATATATATATATGAATACATACATATATATGTGTATATATATATCCGGGTGATTATAATTAAAGTCCCGATTTTAAAAATCGGTAATTTTAAAACTACTGGTCAGTATGACTTGATATTTTAGCAGAACAATCGTAAAGCAATGGAATTTTATTTGGCGAAGGAAAAAAAGTTCTAAAATGTGCCGATAGATGGTGCTGTCAGCGTTTATATTGTCTAGATATATGTAAATTACTAATACGTGACATGCGCACATGAGACTTAGCTGCCCTAAAAATGCAGATCACCAGCTCTTTGCCTAAATGCTTCATCATGACTCTGACTATGAAGGATCGTGCTCTGCTCTTGAAGTTTTTTTATAAGAACGATGACTGTGCACTTACAGTTATTAGGAAGTTTCGGACATTAAAATCCATTAAGTAAGGTCCAATAACCGCAAAAGGTTTGCGAAATATGATTGCTAAATTCAAAGAGATCGGTTCATTTGACGTTAAACGTGGTAGAGGAAGAAAACCAGTTTCGGCTGCGGCAGTGGAAGATGTGGCTACAGCATTACAAGAACAGACTAACAGTGATGTTGGAATCAGCAGTGCACGGGGAATTGGCCGAATGCTGGATATGCCGAACATCACGGTGCGTAAAATCCTACGGAAAATCTTGCTCTGTTATCCGTATAAGATAACTCATGTGCAGGAGTTGCTACCGGCTGACCTGAAAGCACGTCAATCTTTTGCACTGCAATTTCTTGCCCGTATGGAAGTGGACAATGGATGGTCATGGAACATTCGGTGGTCTGACTAAGCCCACTTTCATTTGCAAGGTTCTGTAAATACGCAAAATTGCAGGATATGGGTGACCGAGAATCCGTCCCAGCTACAGCCATTACCTCTTCAGTCTGAAAAGGTTACTGTGTGGTGCGGAATAATGGCAGCGTTTATCGTTGGTCCGTTTTCCTTCGAGGAGATCACACCTGCGGGTCCCGTTACCTGCATCGTTACTGGCAAGCGGTATGAAACACTTTTGCGTAACCATGTCCTTCCGTCATTTCAGCAGCGTCAGTGTGTGGATCGCACAATATTCATGCAAGATGGCGCTCCTCCGCAGATTGCTACTCCTGCAAAGCAGCTACTGAGTGCTAATTTCGGAGATGACAGGATCATAAGCCGTCATATTCCAACAACGTGGCCGCCACATTCCCCCGACTTAAACCCGTGTGATTTCTGGCTTTGGGGTTACCTGAAGAATGTTGTTTACAGCGGGAGTTTTCGGAATCTAGCCGACTTGAAGGCAAGCATCACACACCACATCCATTGCATCAGTACAGATACCCTCCGATCTGTTTTGGAACATGCCGTTTTGCGCTTCCAATAAGTAGCGGAACAAGGTGGAGGGCATATCGAACAACTTATGCTTTAATCATCAGCAAGGTGTTGATTCCATGAAGCTCTTTTTTTTGTCATGTATTCTGGTCTTTTCGTCGCTGTATTCTTGTCTTTTCGCTAATAAATCTTTAGTAAATCAATGAACTCTAATTTTTTTCTTTTGGCTAACAACATTTCTGTGTTTAACGAATACATTTTTGGACTTTCCTCCTGATATTACCTGGACAGCGCATCTATTGGTACATTTCGGAACTATTTTTTTTTCTTTTGCCAAACAAAATTCCATTGCCTAACGATTGTTCTGCTAAAATATCAAGTCATTCTGACCAGTAGTTTTAAAATTATCGATTTTTAAAATCGGGACTTTAATTATAATCACCCGGTACACACACACACACACACACACACACACACACACACACACACACACACACACACACATATATATATATATATATATATATATATATATATGTATATATATATAGATATAGATATATTATATATATATATATATATATATATATATATATATATATATATATATATATATATATATATATATATATATATATATATATATATATATATATATATATATATATATATATATGTATATATATCTATATATTTGTATATCTGTGTGTATATACATGTATATATATATATATACAAACATGTATATATATATATATACATGTATATATATATATATATATTATATATATATGTATATGTATATATATATGTATATAAATAAATAAATAAATAAATATATATATATATATATATATATATATATATATATGTATGTATATATATATGTATATATATGTATATATTTGTATATATGTGTGTATATACATGTATATATATATATATACAAACAAGAATAGGGAAGTGACAATATAGCATTTCAATAATTTGTTCTGGCCAACTGAGGGCAATTTATTGACACGTTCACCTGTAATACATTATGAAACAGATGTTTCCAAAATAATTCGATTGAAAATGTGCATCCACTACACCAGTTCTGCATTTCATTTAAATTTACATTTTTCGGTTTCCAACGGAATTTGAAAAAATACCAAAGCTCCACTAGTTAGACATTTATCAATCCTGTAGTCAAATTGATATAATCAGAGACACCAATCTATCATTCTGCTATCTTTTTTCTACTTGTAAACAATTTAAAATTAACTACATGTGCATTAATTTTTTGTTTACTCGAGAATTTGTCTAAACATGTTTTGAAATATCACTACACAAATTTTCAGTACATATATTTCAAACATTGGCTAAAATACCAAGATCAAAGTAATTGAAAAATAGGGAGGAATAAATCTTCTTACATAACTGTTTTTGAACTTTAGAATGGGACTAATGTTACTCATTATTCCACATAAAACTTTATTAATTTGTTACGATTAAGATCTAAATCTTTTCAAGGAAGCTATTATTTTTAGCAAGAAAATTTTAGTTTTGATTATACCTTTCATTAAATTTACATTTTGGTATAGTACTGGCAAATGATATTAAAATACATCAAAAACAGCTAATTTCAGAAAATTACTGAAAACTTTCCATTAAATATGTAAGAAATGCATTTTTGTTTCAGAAACATTATAATATGTGATTTTACCATAAACAAATGATCAAATTTAAATATTTAAAAAATTTTTGATTTTAGTAATCACAAAACTTTTTTCGTAAAAGGAAAACAGAGGAGAACATGTTAAAATATTTAATGTCTTTATTGTGGGTTTTCAAATTACTTCAATATTTTATTTTGTAAAATTAACGATATTTTAAACTAATATTTTGTAAGTATAATTTAAAATCATTAAATTAAAGTTAAAAATACTTAAAAATTCTGGAAAATATGAAATTCTCTTTATCAGGGAAAAGAAATATTTTCATTTACTAATTTAGTGATTACATCTTAATTATTAAGCTTTTTTCTCTTATACTTCAATATCTAACTGCTTAGCACTAAATATTATTCTTTCAACTTCTTGAAACAGAATATTTCAAATAAGCACTACGCTATGGCTTTCTTATTCATTTAGTATATTTTCGAAAATAAAGTTCAATGACTTAATTCTGAAATTAAAGCTAAATAATTTGACCTTAAATATGAGCTTTCTATCATAAGAAATAAAATTTATTTTTGTGATAAATTAACAAATTACGATATGTGTTTTTAACAGGTTAAACTTTATGTAAAGTTACTACTTTTGAACTGGACAAAGTATTCATTTCTAGTTATTGAATTTATGCTTACAAAAAATAATTTTGTGAATATTTATTTCTTTAATCAAAAGTATTTAAAAATATTTGATTAACCAATTCAAAAGTAGCTAAATATTTTCATTTACAACCATTAAAGAAGAATGAAGTTAAATCATTATTGTACTAAAAATTACTTTAAAAACTATTTCTCTAAATTTATAGATTATAATGATTTGCATGTCAAAGAAATTATAATTCTGTGAAGGCAAAAAATATTTAATGTAGGGCTAATTTGAATATGTGAAAAAATGTGATATGGACAAGTTCTATATTAAATATTCAATTATTAGAATGCTATTGTAAACAATAATATTAAGGTGTGTCCCTGTTTTTATATTTTTGATATTTTTCTCCTTTTGAAAAATAAATATTCATACGAGAGACACATTAGTATTTGTGTAAAACAATTTAAGAAATATTAAAAATATGTAATAACAATGCGAGTTCTTTTATGGGGTGATATCTTTTACATAGAAACGGTAATATTTCAGTACGAGGAATTTAATGTGAAAACTTTGCTTTCAAAATTTGTAACAAAATTTCATGTTATCAGTAGCTTACTATATACTATAAAATTTATTGTTTGGTAATTTAGTAAGCTTTTTATTTTTTTAAAGTATTAAAAGTATACAAAAGCTAAATTCTTCAATATGTATGTATTAAAGCAACAGAAACATTTCTTTTAATGATTCTGAAAACTATTTGATGATTTAATAATTATACTTATATACATACACACATTATATATATATATATATATATATATATATATATATATATATATATATATATATATATATATATATATATATATATATATATATATATATATGACATTTAAAATTTTTAATACGATATTCATTGTGATGGCTTCTTATATACTGCTTAGTAATAAATTAAATTTTCTGATAATAATTTACAAAATAATTAAATAAAAATTCATATTTAGTGTAATAAGAAATTATAATAAAAACTTGAAGAAATTTTCGAGCAGAACATTCACACAAAGCAAACTGCGAGCACATGTGGGTCAGCTGTAGAGCTGACAGCGATTGATGGGCTTCCCCACTATAAATCATTAGAATGTGATTATTGTGAGGTGGTCCAGGGTACAAAGGAAATCCGTCCCATCAAGAATTACAAACTTTTGTATTCTTGAAAGGTGCTAAAGGGGGAAAAACTTGCATTGCAGTGAAAGCCAAAACTATGTTGCCACCGCGAAGCAAAAATGATGCACTCTCTTCACAGAACCCCAGACGGTTAAGGGGTTAAACTATATTTTGATAAATTATAATTAACCATATTTGCGTTAAATTGATTATTACGAGCATAAACATTTATTTAAACTACTAAAGTGCAATTTATACAAACACAATTATTAAATCAGTATGCAGTTTAAGTATATTGATAGCAGGTAACTGAAGAACAAGTATGATGTTTAACTTCATCTTTATGTTCAGGAAATCACGGTTCTCGAAATACCTCTTCATGTATATGCGCATTATCATCTACAAAAATTAGAATCCAGAAGGAAACTGAATTTACAACACAGTAAAAGTAGTAGGCTAAACTTTCTCTGTTTCTTCCCAGTGATCCTTTCTTTCAGAATTTTGCCTGCTATGGTAGGAAACCATGACACTGCTTTTCCTATTAAAGTAGGTAAACTTCCATAAGGGAGAGTTGGAAAGAGACAGTCACGATCATACTCTTCAACAGATGTCACTCATTTACTCGCCCTGTTGAAAAGAAAAGTGTAAAAGTGATTGTTTACACCATACTACTTTCTTCTACTTATTAATTGATCAGATCAACTGACCTTATTAATTTTGTGAGTGATAACCACTATAGACGATGTTTGTCGTTAACATCTATAACGAGTGATTTGGGAATTTTTGCTCTGCCGTAAATATTATATTTATAAAAGTACTTTCTAATTATAATAATAATATTAGATAACTTAGATACGGTAAATTTTTCAATTTTAGGCCTTAATACTCGCTTTAAAATTATCGATCTTTTTCACTGATTTCACTTTTTTTTTTACTTTGCTTTGTCAAACCTGTCTGATCACACTATGCGTATACTCTATCATAACTTACACACACACACACACACACACACACACACACACACACACACACACACACACACACACACACACACACACACACACACACACACACACACACACACACACACACACACACACACACACACACACACACACACTCAATTATATATATATAATTGAACCTTTTTTATAATAAAATATTTTTATTGCCGGACATTAATAATATTCCTTTATATAGAAATTTATCGAAAATATGAAGCACAAAATGTATGCATGTGACTAGTATCTGAATAATGTATATAGTAGAAAGTATGCAAACTGACATTATGATACTTATAGGTGGAGCCTATATAAACAGTTATTTTAATTTCTTTGTAAAAATTTCTCAATAATTCACTTTGTATATAAAGACTGAATTAATAGGAAACCCATTATACAAAATATATTTTAACAACAACGAATACACACGCACACACACACACGCACGCACGCACACACACACACGCACGCACACACGCACACGCACGCACACACGCACACGCACGCACACACACACGCACGCACACACACACGCACGCACACACACACACGCACGCACACACACACGCACGCACACACGCACACACACGCACGCACACACACACGCACGCACACACACACACGCACGCACACACACACACGCACGCACACACACACACGCACGCACACACACACACGCACGCACACACACACACGCACGCACACACACACACGCACGCACACACACACACGCACGCACACACACACGCACACGCACACACACACGCACACACACACACACACGCACGCTTACACACACACGCACACACACACACGCACGCACACACACACACGCACGCACACACACACAGGATGTGCGTTTATAGTAATTATTTTATACTTTAAGTATTTTGATAAGTCCTACTGCATTCTTTACATTAAGTCTAATCTTTAAGATCAATTTGATTTAATTGCATCAAATCAGATTTTATATTTATAAGTACTTTTTATTCGATATATTTGTAGTAATTGTGACTAGTAAAAGACTGTAAAAGTTTATTAAAAACATGTTTTAAAAAATAAAATATTTTAATTTTAACAAAATGTGCTGAACAAAATTATATTATTTTAAGGTTTTGCTCTAAAATTCTGTAGTGTATTATGAGTTATTATATTTTTCTCCTGAAGCATTTTTTACTAAGATGAAATAATTTTATATATTTGAAATATTCAGAAGCTCAACAATTGATATTTCATGAATTATTAATATCAGTTTATTAATAATATTTGCATTGATGCAATAAAAATGTGTGTTCAACTTTCTAAAAATTTTTAGTCTCACAGAGTTTTATTGGACTATAGATGTTGTCACATGATTGATTTGTTTATTTTTTTATTTATTATTTTTTTTTGTTTCATGTTGATTTTAGAAATAATGAGGAAGAAAACGTTACAAAGAAAATGTCTTATATAGAAAAAATTGAAAATAGATTCATTTTATTTATTTATTTAAAATATTCTATTAGGTTAGAAAATGTTGCCCTAAGTTTTGCTTAAAAAAACATTTTTAAGTTACTTAAAAATGTTTTTTTACCCTCCAAAATTCCTTTGAAAGTTACTTATAATATTTATAAGAAAGGTATTTTCTAAAATAACCTAATAAAGAAATAAAGAGATTGAATAAATTACAATACATTTACAAAACTAAAAATGTAAAATTAATATTAATTAAACATTTATTTTAATTTTATGTATTTCAAGAATATAAATACTATTATAAGTTATGTATAAACTTAGTAATAATAAGATATTTTGTGATTTCTTTTAATATGTTTATTGTGTTTTAGCTGTTAATAATTATTTGGGTTTTAAATGTTGCTTATTAAAAATAATATTAACAATGAATTCTTAACCATAAAAATGTTTATCATGTCTTAATGCTTAATACTAAAAATAAACTTTAATGAAGAAAAAGATACAATGAAAACAGTAAGTCTACATTAAATCTATACAATTCCATTGTTTAAACAACTTCAAATATTTTATGACTCTTTTTAGTTTTCTGAATTAATAATTTATAAGCTCCGAAACTAATTTATTAATTTATAAGCTTTAAAACTAACACAAAAATTACAAATTACCTTCAAAATAAAATATGAAAGAGAAAGGAGAATGAATAAGTGAAAAAAAAATTAATTTAAATTTCAGCATATTTGTTCCGAGGTGAAACTTGTGCTATATAGTTTGAAAAAACACGGTAAGTCATCACGTTTTTAAATTTCGTTGTCAATGCAGTACAGAAAAAAGGGATAATTCTGATGAGCGAGACTTCAAGGATCGGATATAAGAGTGCCAAAATACAGTCTTTTTAGACTAGTTCTAGTTCTCCAAAAACAGCTCTCTGGAATCTCTCAAAAATATTAATTTTCTGTTTGCTTCCGTTATTGTCAAAGGGACACTCAGCTTGGTGTGATGATATAGACAGCTATTGGGTACATGAAAACTAATGTCTTTACTCTTTTTTTATCTAAGTTTAAATGAAAAAATATACTATAAAATTATCAAATTATAAAAAACATCGAAAGAATTTATGCATTTTCCTAGCTGTTGCATTAATGAGAAATGAAATAAACAAATGAAAACAAATAATATCCCAAGGTTTTTATTAAATAACATAGAAACAAATGTTTTTCCATAAAATTGGTGAAGAATTTTCCAAATATAAATGTTTCTCATTTTTCAAATTTACAGAAAATTACTCAATTTTAAAATTTACTTTGCAATTTTGAGTTTGATTTTCAAGATGATATTTAACGGCAGTGAAAAAAAATTTGACATTCATCTCTAAGATTCTGAGAATATTCAACTTTAAGATTTGTGAGTAAGGAAAAGCGAAAAAGAATGATCGACATTCAATAACGGCGTTGTTTTTATGAGTGCGATGCCTAATTGGAGTCATTTAACCAGATAAGAAGCTTACAAAGTTGTTGTCTGGTTAGAGGGGTGACCTAAAGTAGCAAAAGTCTTTAGAATTTCACAGTATGGGATTTTCAGGATCTGATACCGTTTTTTGGAGACTGCAAATAAAGCCTAAAATCAGAGAAAGTTTGAAAACGTGAAACAAGCCTAATGAAAACTATTATTTTAAAGCTAACGGCTAGGAAGTGCCGAAATTTGAATGCCACTCTTTTTCAACAATACATGTGCTCGAGTACTGTTGAAGCATTTGTGACACAAACTGTCCAAAACCACCCTCACACTGTAGGGTTGTATGTTCGCTGGCGTATGGTGTGTATACAAGTAACAGCAAGGCAATGTTGCTTCATAAGGAAGTGGGTAACAGAGCTTATAAACTGTAGGGGAAATGAATGGGGCAGTGTTCTTTTCTCTGACGAGTCAAGTGTTTCTCTTCATACGGATAATAGGGATAATTTCATCTGAAGGAATAAGACACCAAGAACAAATCTTCATACGTGTACAAAGGTGTAAGATTTGGCGGTGGGGATTTGATGGTCTATGCTGGTATATCAGTTGATGGGCATACCAATCTCCATATCATTTGAAGTGAAACTCTGATTGCTTACCGATATAAGGAGAAGATCCTCAGATATAATTATAATTCCTTATCCTGCCACAATTTTAACTGGCTTCATGTTAATGATGACAATTGCAGTACATCATGGTAACTTAGTGAAAGATTTCATTTTGGATTAAAGAAGCGTGAATGAAATGGCAAGTGGTTTCTTAGTACACGAATTCCATAATGTATATTTGGGAAATTTTAGATTGAGGAGTTACTCTAGGCTTATCATACCTCCAAACATTCAAAGAATAAAAGGAAGGTTCAAAGAAAACCTTCTTTTATTATTTGAAACGAAAAGTTCAAAGAAAAGGGCTCTTCTGTAGGAGTGAAAAACACACCAGCTCTTCATTAATAATCTTAATGACACGTTGCCTCAAATGGTTTCAACATGCTTGCTTTCTAATAAAAAGAAAAGGAAAAAAATATCCACTATTAGAAATTTCTTTATCAAAGAAACAGTTTTATATTTGCTTTTCTTCTTTGCTCAAGTTGTGTTTTCTCTTTGGTACCCAAATGCTGAATAAAATGTATTTTTGTCTGCTAGATAAATGGCATTTTTACTTCATATAGCCTACATCTGTCAATAATATATCAATCAACCAAACACTTCTCCACACACAGGAGCAAGATCAACCCATAACCGCAATATCGTTTATTAGTTTTGAATACTGTATTACCTGAACAATATATATACATACATACTTAGTGAAACATACTGGTTTCTCTAGTGGTAATAATATGCGAATATATATATATGTATATATATTCGCATATTATGACCACTAGAGAAACCAGGGAAATACTTAAGATAAATTTAATTTGTACGAGTAATTTTTTGAAAGATTAAAGGCACTTTTTCAAAAAGTGTTAAGAACATTCTTATCACATTTCATAAAAATATCATGTATTCAACTTAAACTCTAGTGTTGTTTTCTTCCCATAACCATAAAAGAGACAGTATTTATATAGTTATAATGACAAATGAAAACAGGTGAGATACAAGGTACATAAAATTTCTCGTAACATATGTTAAAAATCTTTTAAATGAGCTGAATTATTTCAATTCTTTTTGTATGAATTCTTGATCATTTTTATAGATTAAGATATATGTGGTATACGACAGAATAATAGGAACACTAATTTAAAAATGAGTATTCCGTGGATCTAAAAAAAACGGCTACTTCATAATGCGTTTGTGGGCCTTCTAATGCCGGTGCAATGAAAATTATCTCTCAAGGTTTTGGCAATATGAGTGCTGCCTGATAAAATTTTTTTCCAAACAAAGCGTGACTATGTCCGGCTTCTTTGACATTAAAATAGGGATGATAATTGTGTCTCACTTCATTGAACGTCAGTTAGCCAACTGTGTCAATGGTTACCGTACACAAATCTTGGTAAGGTGTCGCAACGGTAGATGAAAGTAAAAGTTTAAGACATGATAGACGAGTGTTGAAGAAGATAGTGGCTTGAACTCACAAAATTATACTGCTGCAAATAACGTTATAGGTGGATATCTACATTCAAAATCAATTATCTATAAAAACTATTTAACTTTAGTTAATGCTGAGATCATTTATTGCAAAGTAGCATTTCCAATGTTATTAGTTTCGGCTCGTAATGCTGTGAGGAGCTCACAGTGGTGGCGACACCATCTAAAATTGATACAACTGTAATGGGAACAAGTCATCTGCTCTGACGAATCTTTATTTAGATTATTCTAGACCGCCATCTGGCAAACACCGGCAGAATCATTTGAGAGTGACTGGTTCCGACCGTGAAACATAGAGAGGATTCTAAAATGGTATGGGGCACAATATCTTCACCTGGAATGATTTTTTTGATCTTAGGAAAGGCAGAATCACAGGTGAACATAGTATCAAATTATTGTCTCAGATTATCTTCACATTATGCATGACTTTCTTTTTGGGAGAACATCTATATTAGAAGATGACAACGCCTTGTTCACATGCCTCACGGTGTTCAAATATGGTTTCTTGAGAATGATGATGAAATGGAATAACTAAGTTGGTAACACTCTCTTGATTTCTATATCATTGACCACTGGTGGAGTTCTTAGAGAATTATGTTCCTGATCGGTTTTCTGTCTGAACTCAAGACGGTCCTGCACGTGGAAAAGGTAGGAATACCGATGGACTTTGCTTAAGATCTTTATTTGTTAACCCCACAAATGCTGGCTTTCATGCCAAACCCTTAATAATTAAAAAGTTTATTTTTTTACAGGTGTTCCTATTATTTTGTCATATTCTTGTATTGAAGTAAGAACACAATACATTTGCACTCTAGAATATACATGTGTTCGTAACTTGCAGTGAACAAATTCCAATTTCGAAGCTTACACAGATGACTGCAGAAATAACAACTGTTACCCGTGGCAGTGGATTTTTCATTAAGTCATCTATTCACTCTGTGCAAATTAGTCTAAAAAATCCAGACTTTGCTCTGTATTTATAGCTGATCTAATTGCAATAAAAAAAAGCACTTGCAGTTTTGATTTCAGAAACCAAAATTACAGACATTTGGATCTTGACATGTGTCGTATATTCTTAAGACATAGATGCACTTCAATATGATGGACTCAACAGATTATGTTAAAATAAATAAATATAAAATAAGTAACAAATTAAAATTAAATACTGTAATTTTATTGCGTTATCATCTGTAACCAAAACAACATCATATTCAGTCTTATTGTTGTTACCTCTACCTTGGCACCCGAGTTTTTTTCATTTTCTAAGATGTAACTCTTTTTCTTATTTAAGACTATTTTCTTAAAAAAAAGAATATTATTAATTGAAAGCCCATTCGCTAAGCTTAAGTTTGGAAAGGATTAATGAATAAACTATCTATAATCCTTTCTAGGTTTTTCGAAAAGACTATTTACAGCAGTGTTAAATTATATTAAAAAATAAAGGCATTTTGAGATATTTTTCTACATGAACATATTTTTATAAAAATAATTAGTTATTGTTATGAAAATTGGTACATATACAAAAATGTGTTCTATTTTCATAAAAATAACTAGTTAAATATAAATAATTACTTAATAATCATTTTTAGTTCGGAAGACATGGACATAATTTATAAGCAAGCTTAAATATGATGCAGTCCTAAAGTTCATAATAGTGCAATTTTTAACATTTTGTTTATATTTTTTAGATTTAGGTTTAGAGAAACTATAGAATATTTGAATATGTACTAGTTGCATATAAAAATATTCCAATACTAAAAAAGACACCCCCAAACAAATTATTAAAGTTATCAGTTCTGAATATATTTAGTTCAAAATTATATTTGAATCACAATTTGTGCAATTATTTCGTAATTAGGGAGCAACAATTTTTTTTATCAAATTTGTTATAAATTGTTTTAAACGGAATCACACACATTTGTTTTTATTGCTCTGTATTTTTGCTAAATATTTTTTAAAAGTATTTATTTTTTTAATTTGTGAATATTTATAGTTATAAGTAAATTTTTTAATTTCTGTGATCTGGTACAGACATTAATAGAGAGGAGAAAAGAATTAGAAATAATTTCCTACTTTTATAAGGATTTTAAATCTTATTTTAGGATTGAAAAAGGGATATAAAATGAAAAGAACAGTCTTTTAATGGTTTTCAAATAATAACACTCCTGTATCCAACAAATTATTCTCAAATATACTAACGCTTTAATTTGATGTTTTTCCTTCTTTTATTAAAATTAAAATATATTACTAATCAAGTTATAGCATTTATATTTAATATATGGATAACTCATTTACATTCTTGCATCCAAGAGACATTAGAAATGTATATATGCAATTCTCGTGTTCTTGATATTAAAATTTTTAGACTTAAGATTACAATTTCATTTGAACTTACTTCAATAAAAATATAAATACCAAATTTTATAGAAATTATGATGATAATTAATTTCTTAATTTTGAAATGTAAAAAAATAATATAAATTAAAAAAGTTTAAATAACAACTTTTTATAAATCTAAAACTTTTGTTGTGAATCTTACAAAAAATTCACAATAATACAAATTTTTACATATATTACACTATTCATCTAAATTTTTATTAAATGTATAATTAAGTAAATATTATTTGTTAGATATAAACTATACTCATGGTTACGAGAACCAGTATGAGGACCAAAGCGAACACTTCCCATATTGTTTGTCAAACATGCCGATTGTTGTGGTGAACTCGGTAATTTTAGAAAACTCCGAGGAAAACCGAGATTCGTTATTTAAATAATTGAAAGACAGAGATCAACTCAAAACAAAATACAATAAAACTTAACAATTTATTTTAGCAAATTCATTACAAAGATATTTACATATATAATTAAAACATTCTTGATTAAATAATGAAGATTCCAACATTATTATTATTTTTATGATATTTACACCATAACCACATAATGTCCAGAGGGAAATGGAACGAGAGATCAGACTCACCCCCTTTAGAAGTAGTATTGTGGTGTCTGAGACTCCGCCGCTCTCCGGTGTCGATGATTCTCCTTTTTCATCCTCTTCCCGTCCTCTACTCAGCATCTCCACTTTGCATTTCCATTCGCTGATATCTCCGCATCTTACTTGACTTGCTATTCAGTATACCTCTTTTCAGACTTTGTCACCTCTTCTTCATCTATTATTCGGATATCTGCATTCCCATTCAGGACAGTCGAGGCAGGACTTCTCCAGACCAGTGCAATCATACTCCGTTTACTCCTTTTCTTTGTCGGGCATCTCTGTAGCTTCTTTGCCTTGTGTGTCTGAGAGACTTCTGTGAGTGAGGACTTTCTCTGTCTCTGTGTCTCCCTGTCTTCCATTCTTAGATGCAGTTTTTAAATTCTCATCTTAGCTCCTCCTCTTTACACCATTGGTTTTCCAAAGTTCCATATAACGTCCTACACTCCTATGGGATAGGTCAGAAATCTCTCTTCCTTAATCCCGACTGGTCAGATTTACAAACGAAACATATCATAAAACATAAACTTCCCTTGCAATTTTCTCACGATCATTCATATCTTCCGAAAGGAAGAATTTATTCTTTTATTGCACTTGGCTCCTTGTGCCAATTTTTATTGCATCCTTTCCTTTATACTATTACAGCTTAGTTTGAAAGGAAAAGCGGAAACTCTTAAATTTAAAGTGCAATAAAAATATACATATCCATTTTCCCAGGGTTTGGTTATGTCGTTTTACACTACGACACCGATACTATATATTTATAAAACAAAACATTTTAAAGTGAATAATATTAAAATGTATAATTCAGTGAAGTTAAACTTTTTATATCAGTTTTTCTCCAATGTCAAGATGATTTGAATTGTATTTAATAAATTTTTAAATTAAAATGTATGTGATTCATTTTAATTCGCATTGAGTTACATAGTTACTGTAAAAAATATACAAGTTTAACAAATACTTATAAATTTGCCTTTTCCATTCTTACATATTTTCAAGACAAATTGTGACAATTATAAATAATAATCATTAAAATTATAATTATAAATCTAAAAATTTGTTAGTAAGTAAAGTAATATGAAATTTTTAAAAATATTACTTTTTATTATAAAATAAAAAATAAGATAAAAAATGTCACAACAATTAGAAGCATTACGTTTATGAAAATATTATGAGTTCTCTGAGATAAAAATACTAATTTATAAAAACATCTGATTGCAGTAAAAATTATGTCAAATAGCTTTTTTATTTTAAAAATAAAACGAGATTCTTTCAAAAAATAAAGATAGACATAAAAAGATAATATTTATTTACAAATACTAACTGGAGAAATGAAGGTTTAGAATATATTTACTAAAAGAGAAACAAGTTAGTTATGAACAAAACAACTTTAAATAAGCATGGATGCGAATTTATTATATTCTTGTAAATTTTAATTCTACGCTACATAATGAATCATCTTCTACAAGTGATTCGTTATTGTAATCTTACGTATAAATTTTCTGGATTCTAAATGAATGCTAATATATTTTTAACTATTTATAAATGAGGATATTTTTACATATAAAGAGATATTTTTACATTTAATGAAATTGAGGAAAAATATTTCAGTCTCAAGATAGTTAATTCATAATCTCAAGATCAAAACATACCAGATAATAAAAGTATGTTTAAAATTTTTGCCAAATTTAAAAATTCTATTTTGGAAATCCTAGTATTTCATAATCGCACTCGTGAATATACTCTATTTTGGCAATAATCCTTCATCGCGAAACAAATTCAGAATTAGACATCTTGGATTATAGGGCATCTATACCAATGTTTTAATATTAACCCCACACTTAATATCTATGGGATAATTATAAAGCATAATAAGTGCTTTACCAAAATATAAAATGACTAGACTCACTTTCAAAGTGAGTATTATTCTGAAGAATACATATTAAAACATGCATTCCTTCCAAAACTATTGAATAATGAAGTAATTATTGATTGGAAAATGAGTTAAATACTTATTTATTAATTTAATTTTCAATTCTTCTTTTGCTAATAAAAATTTTAAATATTTATAGGAAAAGCAATTATTTCTTTTGAATCAGGAATATCTTATGAATTTTTATGCATTAAATTTAATCTCCAGAATATATTATTATCAAGAAAATTTATAAATAAAAAATCATATTCATTATAAAAAATTTATAGAAGCTAAGCATCCTACTTTTATATTTCAAACAATAACAAAGCCCTGTAAAACTTAACATAGTTTTTGCAGTGGCAGTTTAATAAAAAATTAAATTGAACTGTAGTTTAAAAATTATAGTAATTTGTTTCCAAGCATTAGTAATGAATATAACTGTGTTTTGTGCAATGCATTATTTTAATGTTAATATTTTTAAAATGAAATTATAAAATGTAATGAGTTCTCAAGAACTCGCGTAAGTTTGTATAAAATTATTAAGAACACACTTATTACTTTTTTATTATATGTTTAAATATAAGATATTGCACAAATTTATAATTTATCAGAAATGAATCAATATGATATTAAAAAAATGCTGATTCAAAATTTAAAAATAAATCATTAAAGAAATAAAAGGCATGTTTTTGAATGTTAATATGTAATTCTTTCAGGTACAATAGTTTATTTTATTCATTATTAAAGTTTCAGAGGAGAATGTGGTTCTGTAAATTAAAATATTTTTTTTCTACTTCATGTACTTTATATCAAAGATGATTTTCATTATTTTAGTATACATTTTAATTAAAATTGTTTTATGATATTAAAATGTTGGGAGATATTTCCATGTCTTTGTCTAATTTTTCTTATTTCTTCTTTTTAAGGTTTTCAAACTTCAATAAAGTGATAAATGTAATGCATATATTATGAATTATGCATATTCATTTTACAACTTTTGATTATTTCATGTACCGAAGAAACTTATTTAGAATGCATTAGGTGTTTTATTTGATTTATATGCCTTATTTCATATTCCAAATGTATTATAATTGCTTGTTTTAAAGGAATATATTTTCTGAAAAAGCCCTATTTAAGAAAATGTTTTTGCTGGATTCACTTATTTTTTAGATTGAAAAAACGGTTCTTTACAATTCAGAGATCTTTTTAAAGAATATAAAAAATATTTTTGTAATACAATTATTTCAATAATGTTTATATATTCAAACACATTGATTAAAATTTAAGTGTGTTCTATTCGAATCTGTCATATTTTATTATTTTTTTCTCTCAAATCACATTTTTAAAGTCTTGAAAGATTAATTAAAGGACTGATATATAAATTTTAAAGTATTAAATTTGATTATGAATCGGATAAACTTTATCAGTTAATCTCAATTTCAACTATTAAAAATGAACTTAATTTTAATACAATGATTTTAAATAAATCGATTATAAACTACTGTATTTAGTTTTAATGATAAAAGTGTTTTTAAAAAATTGCATATTAATTACTTTAAGCCTAAAAAAACACCAAAATATTTATAATGTTATATGTCTAAATGTAATTTACACATAAGAGTCATTATTAGCTACAAAGTTTGTCTTTTAAATAAAATCATTTATCGTTGGCAGCTAATTTCATGTTCAACTGTAAACAATGAAACATAAAATTTAACTGATATTTATAAAAAAATTCAAACATCTACTTTCTTATGATTTTTATTTTTATTCATAATAATCATTATACATTTTTATACAAGACAAATTTTACATGTTCTTCAAATTCATTACAATAAGACATAATCTTACCAAAAAGCAAACCTAATGATATTTCTTACTTTGGAATGTCATTAGATGGCATCTGCCCAATAAAAATAGTATCCTTTTCTTTGGATAAATAGTATATTAAATTATATGTAATGAATGTAATCAATATTTAAGAAGAGTTCTTGCTTAAAGTTATCATTTTTGTGTTAATTCATTCTGTATTAAATTGCATGTGATTCTAATTATTTAAAAATGTTGTTTAAATAAAAAAATCAAAATTGATTTTCTTTCCAGAGTAAAATATTTTAGATATCAAATATTAATATTAAACAAATCTTCTGAAAATTGAAATTGTGGAAATAAACTCATATTTACGACTCTACTATATAATATATTTATAATCAGTTATTATAAATATATTATAAGTAATAATAATACAGTAATAATTTAAATATTTCTTATGGCATCAAAGTTTAAAGTTGCATTGCAGTTAAATATCATTTCAGTCATCAGTTTACAGAGATTCTTTCATTAAAAAGTGAAAAAATGAACACGCGTAGAATATTCATATATATTATTATTTTATAACTTTCATGTGCAGAGGCAATATGGGTGAAAGAGGATAAGATTTGCATGGGAATTCTCTCTTCAGAAAATTTCAGGGTTATAAAATAAGAGTTAGTATTTATTTGTGAAAGCACAACATAACTGAATATAAGAACTTTCTTTGTCACAATTTACACACTAACATGATTTAATCTAAATAAGTATTTTATTTCATAAATTCAAATTATGTTTCATAAATTTTTTATGTTACTCTAAAAAATCAAATGATTGCAAATGGGTTGCATTTTAGGAAAATTTCATACTGATTTTGGGGAAAAATATATATATATATATATATATATATATATATATATATATATAATAAAAGGTTTAGAGCGGATGCACGAAAATGTATGAAATGTTATCTTTTTGTTCATAAAAATACCACAATCAAATTTTACTATTAGTTAAAAATATACACTTTTATTTGTGATGAAAACGATATTGCTCTTTAACTCATGTCAAAGAAGTTAACAAATAATATTTCAATATATTTTAATATTTAAAATACGCATTGAATATATTTAATGCATTTTACTCTCTATTAAAAATTCTTTTTATTTTTGCATTACCCTAAGGTAATACTAAAACACTTTGGTGCGTTCAAAAGTGCATACTTATAGTGTTTATTCAAGAACAACTTTAAAATGATAAGCTATTATAAAAATAACATAAAATACTTAAATACGGCTTATAAATACGTATAAAATACTTTTTGAAAGATATTATTGAAATGTACTGGAATCAAATAAATTGTTGGAACATACGTTTCAAAATCAATAATCTTTAATCTTTTATTAATGAGATTAAATGTCATAAAAATCTAAAATTTAATTTCATCTAAATAAATATTATTAAAAGTTTATATATTAGGGATCTATTTTCATAACTTTATGAAATGCAAATATACAACGTAATTATGGTTATAAATTATAATATTTACTTCTTAAAAACCATTTCTTTTCTTAGAAGTAACAACAATAAAGAGATCATCATATGCAAGTTAAAAATATTTTAAAAATAAATACTATAATAATGTATCAAAATATAAGTGGTTATTTCCTTTATCATAAAAGAAATAAATCATACACTTTATATAATGCATTCAGCTATAAGTATTATCACCACACCAATTTATTATCATCATCTCACCATATAAAAAATGCGAAACATGTGAAAATATACTGTAATGTATCTTAAAAATTACACTTTAGAGAATGTTTGAACAGCCACATTTTCTTCCAAATCATTAATTTTTTTTCTTATTCTGAGAAATGTATCATTTGCAATTCAAGGTGTATGAATATGGCAGCTGCGCTATTCCTTCATTTTATAATCATTATTCACTCTTCAAAAGAGTTGAATCCTCTGTGGATAAAAATATTTTTCGCATGAAATGGATTACTTTATTTTCAAAGAATGTGCTTTTGATTTATAGATCTTTCCAAATAAAATTTGAAAATAGAACTAAATTATAATTTAAGATTATGAAAAAAAGAATTGTTTCCTAATTTTACATGTCGAAAATAAGATTTTGAGAACATTATCAAAAATGAATATAATTTTTACTCAATTTTATGATGCGGTGAAACGACAAATATTTTTACCACTTAATATGGAGTTTAAATGATAAATAAAGGAAAATGTAATGATGTATTATATCCTTCAAGGTCATTATTTTGTCCATTATTATTGTAGATTGTAATCATCTAGTCAGAAGAAAACAAAATAAAAAATTAATTTTCAAATTCATGAAAAAAAGACTGTATAATAGATAATTAAAAAAAATAGGATAATATTAAAGAGAATTTATAAATTTTGAATTAATTAAATCGGCTGTAAAAATTAATGTTTATTTTAAATTTTAAAATTCAGGACAATCTAGTTTTAATTAATTAATTGTTAAGAAAGAAGTTTTCTGAATAAATCGCACAAATTAACAATCATAAAGTGCTGCTGTTTGCGCATATGATATTCATTAGATTTATTTTTAATTTCAACTTCGATTTGAATAACTTTATGAACTCGTACATCTCTTATAAAGATGAATATGATTTACATGATTGTATGTGTTCATTTGTGCAAGCCTGACGTGCACCTTTTTTTTGATTTCAGAATTATTTTTCCAATGAAAATTTTAAGCTGTGAAAATAATAATTAAATAAACCATTCAAAAATATTTAAATACAACTTCAAAAACAAATACATTAATTAATCAATTTTTATGCATGAAAGTTTATCTTTATGAAATTTATTTTATAATTTGTAAATAGTTTTTAAGTTTTTATAGCTCCCTCACGAGAATCTCTAAAAACATGTAAAACAAAGGAAATCCATCACAGTAATTTTAATTAATTATAAAATTTCAATGTGCTTTCTTGTTAATTATTTTTTATAAAAGTTGTATTATCATGAAGTATACATTAAAACTCATACATTCCAATGTTAAAAATTTACAAATGTGTATGTGTAACGTATAATTGCTAAAATTATTACTATGAAAGTAATAAACTTATTATATATTTAAGATAGATAAGTAATATACTTACCTTATTATATAGTTAAAAACATTAATTTTTTAAAAAAATTTTCAAACGTTATGCATAAATATCGTTTTATAAATATAGACACATTTTAAAATTTTTTAATGTTTTTACTATTTTCCCAATAACATATTAATATATGTGAGAAGCGTTACTCAATATTAACTAAATAAATATTAATATCTTATCAAATTTCTCAATTTTTGTATAAGTATAAATTGCTAGAGAATTAAATAGCTATGTATATATCTATAGATATTCATATATATTTTTCTTGCCATATTATGTTACTCATAGTTTTATACTAGTTTTCACTAGAGCAAGGAATTTTCGTTTTAAGTTTAGATTTTTGAGCTCCCACATGGTACCGAATCTAATGTCGTTTACATTTTAAAGCAGAAAATAATAACGTGAATTTTAAACTGAAATATTTATCTTGGATGCTTACATTGGATTTAGAAGACGACATATCGATTTCAGTTACACCACAAATGAAATACTTCTAATATATTCGGAATATATATGATGGATATTACATTTCCCGTTTCTTAGGTTACAAAAGTTCGAAGCTTAAATTTAATATTGAAATATGCATTCAGTATGTGAAATTCATATGAATAACCAGCCTAATTTGCGTGTGACATTTAATTAAATTTTAAATAAAACTTTTCAAAAATTGTGAGGAAACGCACATTTAATTTATGACATAAATTGATTTGAGTTTTTTTTTTAAATTGATTTATCTTACACAGGTATGTAAATAGCTTTATATAACGTTTTCTATGATTTAATATTTTTGATTTCATTGATTAACAATGAAGAATAATGTAATATCATAAATTTAACTAACAACTATTAATTAAAAATATTTTTCAGATATTTAGAAATGAATTTATTTTTGAAACATTTTATGTAAGGAATTGATGGTCTTTTATAACGAATTGATTGAATTCGAAATTCTAAAATAAATTTATAGTATAATTTATAAAGGAATTTGATTTTAATTAAAAAATTATTAGGATGAAGAGAAAAACTGGACTCGTCAGAAAAAAGACTATTACTCTATTTATTTATCTTCTATTTCATATACTATATTGCCTCCTTCCTGCAGTCGCAATGGTGTTTTGATGCTAACATAACGCATGGCATTGATTGCAAAGCATACAGCCATACAACATGAAGGTAGTTTTGGGAAGTTTGTGTTTAAACTGAAGTACGATCGAATGTATTTTTGAAGAATAGTGACATACACATTTTAGTGTTTCCCAACGTTTATAGTTAAATAGCTTTCTTTACATTCAGTGTAGCTGAACATCTACGATCTTACCTTGATTTTCTTCATGTATTTCTTGTCCTCTAAAAATGGTTTGATCTCTTGGAAATAACACATTGTTAAAATCCGATGTCTTTTGCTTATTTTGATTGCGTTTGTCCCATTCTAATCGGCCAACAACAGTCCAATTCTGTTAAATGACTTCGTTTTTCGAGTATAAAATACAACAGTTTTACGTAATATCTATTATTCTTTTCCACTTTTTCATACATAAAAGCTAAGTCCCAGTAGCTGCAACTAAATTCTCGTCCTAGCTGCTAAACTCAAATTTTACTTACTGCGAAGGATGAAAACTGAAAATCAGAAACATTAGCATTTGTGATTTTTGCCTTCTACTTTATGAAAAAAAAATTGCATTAACCTATATTTTATAAAAGATTTACAATATTCTTTAACTTTTTGTACAGTGTATTTTTCGTATATAGATGCAATATATAGCGAAAAAATATTTTTTTAGATATAAACGTAATTTTATGTTATTATATAAAATGTTCATGTATAAATGTTTTGAGACAAAATTTTTGTAATATTCAAACTTGATACATGTATCTGATAAGCGATTAGATGAGAATATGTTAAACCAAATTAAAATTTATTTATTAATCATTTTGCTTACGAAAATGCTATAAAAATTTCTTTATTAAACACAAAATTTTAAACTTTAGCACGACATAGAAAAACTACAATAATTGATTTCCTTTTAAATATTTTATAAATTAAAATTGCTTTGATACATTTTTGCTGAATTTACGCAAATATAGGATTACATAATCAAGTTTCATTAAAAATATTGAATTTATATTGTGCTTATCAAGTATCAAATTCTCTTGTTCTTAGCTGAAAGCAATTCTGTAAACTGTAACAAATAATAATTTTCATAGTGATTAATATTTCATATGCTTGACACCAAACGCGGTAAAATGTTAGCATGAAATTATATTAAGTATTTGGTGAAATGTTTTAGAAAAGTATATATATATATATATATATATATATATATATATATATATATATATATATATATATATATATATATATATATATATATATATATATATATATATATATATATATATATATATATATATATATATATATATATATATATATATATATATATATATACACATACATACACACATTTTCTTAATATTTTACTGTTTGATTCACTGTGACTACACCTAACCAAAAAGTGAATGGTCTGATGAAAATATAATCTATGTCTCCGATATTTTTATACTCTATGTCTGATATTTTTTAAGTTTTTATCATGCTAGTTTTTGGTATACAAGTTTGAGAAACAATTCTGCCTCTCCAACTAAATTTTTTATATCTACTTTTTGAATTCAATTCTTTCTGAATCTCAAAAATGCAACTTTGATTTACTACATAAGTTCTAGATTAAAAGGAAAAGCATTCTTAGTAAAACCTTGTTATTTTTTTCATGTTTTTCTTACTATAATTCATAAAAACAAAATATTTAAAATGTATTTTAATCATCAACTTTAATGTTTATAATGGTATAAAAAGAGAAATATTAGAAACGAAATATTAGTTTTATTAAGGACAAAATATAAAATGCATATTTATAAATTCTTTTCTAATACATCAAAATAAAATAGAAATTTTGGCAAAATGATGTAAGATGAATTATAAAGTATCCAAAGTGTTATATAGCTCAAAAGAAGTTAATATATCATTAAGTTAATATAGCTCAAAAGAAACAATAAAAATAGTATTCCATAAAAAGTCAATGTAATCTAGAGCTATCGAAAACGTTTTCATAACAGGCTTCAGATATATTTTCAGTAATTCGTTTTGAATATTATTACAACTTGCAGATTATTTGAAACATAGTTTAACAGAAAGAGAGATGTATGAATGGTACTTCCAACACTTAATTACAATTTAATTACTGTCACAAATAGCTCATTAGAGTCTAGAAAAATATTTCATTAAATTAAACAAATAAATACCAAAAAAAAAAAATCCCTAGTTAAAGTTTTCCTCCAAAAAGTTATTGTATGCATAATTTTTTTCAAATATCTGTTGTTCTAGATTAAATTCTTTTAAAATAACAGTTTAGTTTTACGATGAACTGATTTTTCTGAAATCGGAAATTTATTTAGTACAAGATGGAAAGAAAAATGGGTATTTAAATACAATAATAAGTTTAACCATAATGCAAACTTAAAAAGGATGTCCTTTAAAGTTCAAAACTGAGTATATAATTTTTTATAAAAATATTTATTTTTAAGAGCGAAATAAGTTTTAAGTAAGAGTAAATACATTCAAGAACTTTAAGCAATTATGCTTTAACATTTTAAGCAAAAGTTCAGATCATTCAATTTTGTAAATAAATTCAAACTTTGTTTGCTAATTCAAATGTACTTTTGATTATTATTTAATGAAATGTTTAAAAGTTTCTTGCTTTAATTCCGAAAATTAAAAAGCAATTCAAAACTTTTATTTCCTTTAAGAAAATTTGCAAACAAACTAAACGCATCAGCGAATATACATTTATATTTACTTCAGTCTTTTAAATAAAAGAAAAACATTACTGATTTCTCGATTAAATATAAAATATAATGCAAATGAAGGAAATTTGAGGAGTTTATGATGTTACACTAATTTTCTGTATAAAAATAAAAAAATATTCTTTTGATATATTGCATTTTTGTGAGGATTGAAGTACATGATGACGATTTTTCCTGCAAAATTTTTGTCAACAATAAAAAAAAATCAATATTCTTTATTGTTTATATAAGAAGTGCTTTGAAAACAACTTAAAAGTAGTAAATTAGTATATCAATCAATTGCTTTTATTTAAAAACATTTTCATTTTTATCAAATAAAAATAATACCACTTTTGCACTATGAATTTTTATGCATATTTACATTATCACTACCATTTAACACTCAATTACACTATCGTTTATTTATAACGTTCACCTTAAATTGTATGCTATTATTTTTCAAGCATATATTAAACTACAATGAAATTAAAAAATAAAAATGAAATAAAATTTCATGTATATTTTCAAAACAAAAATCGTTGTAGAAAACACACGAAATAATAGATCATACAAATGTGTTCTTTGTCTGAAAATAACTTTAGCACGGCTTTGTGATATAAACAGCTCATTTCGATTTCTGCAGCATAACCATTTTATGAAGTGCTAATGCTTTTTATCCTTATTGGCAGAAGCAGACTCCAAATGAGTGAATTGAGAAAGAGATAACGCATAAGGAGAATTTATGACTTGATTGAGCAATAAAGTAAAAAAAAAAAGAAAAAAGAAAAGAACTAGTTACAGTCTGTGGAATTCTTAACATTTCATTCTTAAGAATTCTCATAAAGTTTTATTGCCAGATAGGATATTTGGGTAAAATAAATATGATTAAGAGAAAATAGGGAAACTTATTTCAGAACAAATATATCTTGTATTAGGAAATGGTACTAAATGCGCTTAACATACCGAATAAAAACAAATCTGAAATTAGTTTCTGAAGAAATTTATCTTTAAACCTAAATTTTAATATGATATTTTTTAAAATAGGATTTAATATAATAGGAGAAAACTTGTCCGTTTTGGAATTTATGTTTGTTTTCAGTGAGATAAAATGGATTCAGTGAGATAATTTGGATTTATTTGAAAGTAGTACACTTTTATTTGAATACAGTTTTCATTTCGTATAATTTATTTTAAATCAGGGAATGAAGTATATTTCACATACTCTGATATAATAAATTGCTATAATGAGCTATCATTTCATTTACTCTGATATGATAACGTAGTTTGAATCTCTTTACCTTAAAGATGGATTTAATTATTCACCCTTTGTTTCGAATTATTTCTATGAAAACCTTTAATAGTATGTTAATTTTTATAAACTAATCTAATTGCTTTAATTAAATTAAACAAAATGTGTAACAATCTCGTCCATATTTATTTTATAAAGTTTGACAAATAAATTCATATGTACGCTTATACTTTTTTTATTGAAATACAGAGAAAATGTTTTTCCTCGCAATGAGTTTCTGAAATATAATTTCATTTCATAATATTTCATAATTTCTTTAAATTCAATGCATATTACTATTAAAATTTGTGTTTATTGATAAAAGTTCATGTAAATTTCATATAATACCTTATAATATTAAGTTTAATAGAACAGGATGATATTCCATTAAAATATGTTTATTTTTTTTGTTTGAGAAGTTTCATTTTGATAATTACAACACGACAAGCAATGTTTAACATAATGTGACTTAATATATTTTATTAATAAGTAAAAACCATTTTCACTCACTGTTATCAGTGAAAAATTGCTTTAATGCATTATAATGCAATAAAACATCAACAAGGATATATAATATGCACTTTTTCAATCGTGTGTAGTAACATTATTCAAGTCTTCAATAAAATTTAGTTAATCAAAATATCCCCAATTAAGTATATAAATTTGAACATAATATTTTTTAGAATTTAATTTTTACACAATGAAAACAACATAATACAAAGAATTCTATGTCAATCTCATTTTGTTTAACTATTTCGGAAAAAAAACTATGCTCTTTAATATTCAACATTAGCATTTAAAACATATGTTTTTTGTTCTTAAAGACTTAAATGATTTATAAAATATTTTAATCTTAAATATAATTTAAAAGTTGAAAATACATAGACTTTGATGAAATCATAATGAATAATGATAAAAATGCTTTCATTCCTATGATCCAAGATCCAATGATTACTTTCACATTTATTGACCATTAGATTTTAAAGAAGTCCTAAAGTATTATATGCAAAAAAAAAGGCATGATTTCACATCGGTATTGAGCAACACAGTAATTTAGATTAATGATATTGATATTTAATCATTATTTATATTTCTCAAAACAAATTCCTTTTTCATTTTGTATCGAAATTCCAAGATGAAATTTCAATATTCAATCCACAAAATTTTGGTTAAAAAATACAAGTTTAATTAGTAATTGAAAGAAATGTCTATATATATAACTCAAGAAAACTCAAATCGAATGCGTTATTTATCTTCCATTTGTTATATTTTAAATTAATTCGAAGAGTAACTTTAAAAAAATTAAGATTATATTCATATTATAGTATTCAGAAAATAAGATACTTTCACACATTGATATTTAAAATAGTTAAAAAAAAATCATAAAATTCTCCTAGCATAAAATAGTTTGGTTGTGTAAAATATTTTATTCAATTTATTTTAATTTTATTTATTAAAAGTAGACAATGTCTTATGTATAAATTTCCAATTATTTGTACCTTCCCTAACTATTAAAAGTAATTTTTTCAAAAATATCTTTTTTTGCAAAAATAAATTTATTAAATATTAATATAGAATGCAAAGCAATATTTATAAACTTTTGCGGAGTTAAGGTACCCGAACACGTTCAGAGCACTTTTTTTAAACACATGCATAGATACATTTTAACAATTTTTTTCTTATTTAACTTTAGAAAACATTAATATTGAGTTACTAAAATTTGATATATTCCAATATTATATTCTCTTCAGAAATGTTAAATATGTATACAATTTCAAGCATTTTTTAAAAAAATTTAAAAAAATGCTACATCAAAAACTATTAAACATATTAGAAAAAAATTAATACCAAATAATCTATATGTTGTTATCTAGAGCATGTACTAAAAATTAAGTCTTTGTTAAAAAATAAAAAAATTACGGCCATTTGAATATTTATACTGAAATTTTAGCCAAAATTTCTATGCCATTATTCGAATAACAGGCCATAATTTAAGAAATATTTTAGTGATTAAAATTCTTTTAGTACATTCCCTAGAAAACAATATGCAGATCACGCTCATGAAATTCCATAGTGATATTATAAAAATATTTTGAGTTATCTTTGTTGAAGCGTGCAAATTGTAGTTAAAAGCCAGTTCTAAGAAAGTCGCATTTAAAGATTAAAGCGTTGTGTCTTTATAAGAAATTCTTATATTTGCTGATTAATTTTTTTATCTGATTTTCTGATTGATTTCCGGAACTGTAATTATTTTATGTATCTTTTAACAGCTTACTAAATTTATATTCCAAAATCAAAAACTAATTTTTAACATCCTTCTGGCCCTTTAAATGCCCACTTCCGGTCCTTTAAATATGTCCACTTTTGGTTTCCTAATCTTTACAAAATCCTTTATATCTCGGAATCTAATGAACGTAGAGACAAAAACAATCCAGTTTTAGAAAGCTGTTTAAATTTTTTATTTAAAGAAAGAATAAAATAAATTTATCGTTTTTTGTCGAAATTGACGTTTTCAACGTATACAGGTACATTAACGTTATACACTTTAAAATGCTAATATAACAATGAAGAAATAAGGAAACTAATCATATTAGTCAGGAAAATGTTTCTGTTGTTTCAATATGAGCCGTAATGCGAATAATTTTTCTGTAAAATTTTGAATTATTATAATATACATTTTTTAATTTTCAATTTAACAAAGTAATAATACGTTTATTTTGTGATATTTGTGTGTAGAATAAATGCTTTTATATTAATAATTGCATAAACTATATCTCAAGCATTTAAAATTCATTCTGTGTTAAAGAATTATGATTTTTATATTCATTGTTTTATTGGCTGATTTGTAATTTTAAAGTAACCTATTTTCAATCTAAAAAGATAACTTGGAAAAAATCCATATAAACAACATCAAGAAAACAAATTTAATTCATACATATGTTGATTGTTTCTTGTTAAGTATATAAAATACTATGTACATTTCTCGTTAAATTTAAAAATATTTACAGCTATGATTTGCTGTAAAATTTTGAAAAATTCATTTAAAATTGATTTATTTACGCAAAACTTACTATAAAGAATATTAAACTGATTCATACTTACAAATATATACTAAATATCATATTATATATGAATGCATACATTTTTTTAATTAAAACAAAAGATAACATATTTATTAATGATTCTTTATATACATGAATATTAAAATGGTAGAAGAATCTATTTGCTTATTATAATGTTTGAAAGCAACATATACATTTTTTGTATTATTAAAAAATGTTAAATGTTTTTGTTTACAATGTTAATGTTTTAGTAGCCTTTTCCTTTTTTAAATATATTCAATTGTGTTGCAATGAATTCTATTAGTTCATTAATTGAGAAGATTCATGACTCTCTTAAATAACTAATAAATAATTAATTTTAATTTTTTTTAAAAATTCACAATATATAATGTTTTTGATAGTAGAATCATTAAATCTCTGATTAGCACTAAGTCTTAGTCTTATTAAATTACTTTTTGGAGTTTTTGCTAAATAAAAACATTTTGAAAATGTATGAAAATAACTCTGAATACCATTGTTTCATACATAATATTATAACAGGCTTAATACTGTATATTTTATAATAATTTATTCAAATCTCATTAATTATTTTGTATTTTAAATGTAGTAAATAATATCTTCATGCAAATATTCCAAATTTTTAAATGTTATTTAATTAAATTATTATGAAATAACTAATATTGTTTTATATATTATTATTATTCCCAACCTAATTATTAATTTTTTTTGAAAAATCGTATTTATAATTCAGAACAAAGCATTTTAAAATAATATTCTTGTATAAACGTTCTTTTAATCAATTTTGATTAAAATGACTTGAATTCTATTTTTAAGCAAATGATATATATATATATATATATATATATACAATACTTGGCCATTAAAAATTGCTACACTAGGAAGAAATGCAGATAACAAAATGATATTTATTGGACAAATATATTATACTAAAAATAACAAGTGATTAAATTAAAAAAAAAAATTGGCTGGATAGTTCCTGAGAAATCAGTACTCAGAAAAACCACCTCTGGCAGTAATAACAGCAGTTATACGCCTGGGCATTGAGTCAAACAGAGATTGGATTGCATGTACAGGTACAGATGCCCATGCAGGTTCAACATGATGCCACAGTTCATCAACCGTAGTGACTGGCGTTTGGTGACGAGCCAGTCGCTCGGCAACCATCGACCAGACGTTTTCTATTGGTGAAAGATTTGGAGAACGTGCTGCAGGACAACTGCCGAACATGTTCCGTATCAAGGAAACTCCGTACAATACCGACAACATGCGATCGGGCATTATCCTGCTGAAACATAGGGTTTCGCAGTGCTCGAATAAAGGGTAGAGCACCGGGTCGTAACACACCAGAAATGTAACGTGCACTGTTCAAAGCACCGTCAATGCGAACAAGAGGTGACTGAGACTTGTATCCAAGGGTACCCCACACCATCACGCCAGGTGATGGGCCAGTATGACGATGACGAATGCACGCTGCCAGTGTGCGTTCACCACGATGCCGCCAAACACGGATGCGACCATCACGATGCTGTGTAACGGAATATTAGTTAACTTTTGTTGTCAACAGATGGCGCTCTAAACACATGTTAGATTTTATGTCTATTTTGTGATTGTTGAAAAAAGAATGTTTTCGTTTATTAGAATTTGTTCGATTGTAATGCGTGCGTATAGTTTTGTTTGAAGGGATTAATATCCTATGATGTTTTATTCCATTCAATTTAGATTTATAGAGGCTTTCAGCCTATTCCTTTCATGTAAATATTGTATAAACATTTATTAAAATATATAGAAAATTATTCGAGCTTTTGCACCTTTAGTTATTGAAGTTGATCTCAATGCTTAGTTTCGATTTTTAGTTCTGAGTAGAAAAGAGTAAATTCTTTCAGCTGTATACAGAACCTGGATTCATCTGAAAAGATGACGTCTCGCCATTCGTGCGCCCAGGTTCGTCGTTGATCACACCATTGAAGGCGCTCTTGTCTATGACACAGCGTCAAGGGAAGCCGCAGCCATGGTCTCTGAGCTGAGAGTCCATGCTGCTGCAAATGTCGTCAAACTGTTCGTGCAGACACTTGTTGTCTTCCAAACGACCCTGTTTCTTGACTCACGGCTCGTGACGTCGTTGCACCATCTATTACGGCCATGCGGATAATATGCCTGTCTTCTCGGCTGCTAGTGATATGTGGCCATTGAGGTCCCGCATGGCAATCCGTATTACCGTCCTGAACTCATTGATTCTATATTCTGCTAACAGTCATTGGACCTCGACCGACGCGAGCAGCAATACTGCGATTAGATAAACCGCAATCCCGGTACGCTACAATTCGTCCTTTATCAAAGTCAGAAACGTGCTGGTACGCATTTCATCTTCTTACACGAGGCATCACAACAACTTTTCACCAGGCAACAACGTTCAAATGCAATTTGTGTATAAGGAACCGGCTGAACAATTTCCTCATTTAAACACACAATGTAGGTGTCTCTACTGGCGCCTGCTTTGTATGAATGAGCTGAAAAGCTAATCATTTGCATATCACAGCACCTTTTTCCTTTCGTATAAATTTCACGTCTGTAGCATGTCGCCTTCTTGGTGTAGCAATTTTAATCCCCAGTAGTGTATATATATAACCAGATAAAAATTAATAATAAAATGAGCAGATCAGTTTGGTAATGGAATAAAGGTCTACTTTGACATTAACTACTTTCCAAAAGTAAAAGTTTCAGGAAAATAATTATTACATATAATATCCATAAAGTATAAATTATATACATACTTTACTTATAAAAGTTTGTGTAAGATGTGATGTCTTGCTTGTAATTATGAGTAAAATATGATATTAATAAAATTTTAACTAAGTAATTAAATTATTAAATTTAAAATAAGAAGAAAGTCTCTGTGTTTTTACTTTTAATTAGTTTTTCGGAACAAGATATTCGTTTAATCAGTTTTTAATAATTAGAAATTGTTTTGCGATTTAATTTTTAAACGTATCTAATACTTTTCGTTTTTATTATATATAATATATTTTCTTGATAGAATAACAGGAATAAAATCTTTTCATTTTATCCTACAATTGTTTTGTGCAAATTAAAATTATTTAATGCAATTTGGTTTGCATTGCTAACTATAATATATATCCTCTGCCTTAATCTATATATTTTTATGTTTAATCTTAAAAATGTTAAAAACATAAATAAAAATTTTTCAGCATCTAATCTAAGTTATCAATTATAAAAGAATGATACATCTAATTATGATAAAGTGAAATTTCAAATATTGCTATTTATTATAAAAAAGTCTGTATTCTTTTTAAAATTTTAACAATATCGTGGATTTTTAATGTTACTGAATTGAAGATCATAATCTTTATGTTCTTTCTTGGACTATTCATTTTGTTCACTTGTTGGAAAAATACATTGGTTATAATAATTTCCCATCATTTATTTATAAAGTATTTCCTTATTTAGAAATTGCATTCATGCAACCTTTATAGCGATAATTTTTTTGCTTAAACTTTAGTGAAAATTTTAATAGAGCATAGATTTTAATACAAAAAAAGCTCAGTACAGTATTTTTATATCTATTATTTTGAAGATCCTTAATAAAATATATTGTAAATCTTGGAAATATATGATTTTTTTAAATTATTTTAAATTCAACATTTGAAACCATATTTTTAATCTTTTATACATATGTGCCATATTTTTCATTATCTTCTGTTTATCGAACTAAAATATTTTAAAGGAAAATAAATGGATTAAAATAATTTTCTTTCTCTTAATAAATTAAGAATTTCTTATCTGTTATTCAGGAAAATTAACTGATAATTTTATACGCATATTCTAATAATTACATACCAATCTTCCTGGATTTATTTAAAAAAATAATAGGAACTTTTAGAATTATATACACTGCATTTTGTTTGTTTCCTAATCTTGTTTTTAATTTATTTATAAGCATAATTATGTAGAATTGGCTTGAAATACTAACATTTCAAAGCAAATCAGGAATTTATAAAATCAGTTTTTCGTGTTGACTATTTTATAATATTTAAAAATTACACTATTTTATAATGTTTAAAAATTACATTAATATTATATATCAAATAAATAAATTTGTATTTTGTGACTATTATTTAATTATTTTTATCTCTCTAATATATATATATATATATATATATGTATGTATATATATATATATATATATATATATATATATATATATATATATATATATATATATATATATATATATATATATATATATATATATATATATATATATATATATATATATATATATATATATATATATATATATATATATATATATATATATATATATATATATATATATATATATATATATATATATATATATATATATATATATACATATATATATATATATATATATATATATATATATATATATATATATATATACATATATATACATATATATATATATATATACATATATAACTACATATTAAAGTAACATTTGGACATAAAAATTCTGTTTAGGAAGAATTTTTACTTACAACGAAAATATATTAACTTTTATCTGAAATTAAAAGTGGATTGAAAAATGTGTAAAAATGACGTTTTTATTTTGGTAGATTTTATCTGCCACAGACATACATTACTTTTGATTGTTTTATCAAAATGTAAAATAACTTTAATTATGTAGATGCATTAATTTTTCCTTTTTGAGGTTATTTATATTTGCCATTCACAACACTGAAATATCAATATATTTGATGATATTTATTGTTAAATTATATTTTGTTAAACTTCTTTTCAAGTTTAATCTAAAAGAGTATTCGAAACAACATGCTATTTAAAGCTTATGTAAACACATTTCTTACGAGATATATGTTGACATTGGTAAAGTGTAATCATTATGTTTTATTGAAAATTGTGATACATCTCTAATTTGTTATAATTGTTCAAGCACTGTTGTAATTCTTTATTTAATATCTAATTAGTAAGATATTCCTTATTATAAAATAAAATTGAATAGTTAAAAAATCAAAATTTTCTTAATTAGCATCGAAATTATAAAAATAAATAATAATTTTTTCAATTAACATTCATTTGCGTATAATAAATGATTTCATTTGTTATATATTCACCGTATAATATTTGTCATTAAAGACTATTTGTTATTATTAATTACTCAATAATTTTATAATACTACTAACATGTTTCGTTTTGGTAAACAATTAAAAAATACAATTTTATTAAAAATCGAATAAAGCAGTTTTGATAAAAATCAAATTTATTCTCATGAAGAGTTACTCTGCAATAAACTTTGTTCCAAATGTACAATTCTAATTGCAGAAATTTCACAGATATATTTAGAAACTCTCAGCATGTCCCATCCGGAATTAATTGAAGCGCTTAGTTCATGATGTATTCCTGCCATCTATTAATTCCAACCATCATCTTTGAAATTTAGCCCACCTCTGCAATCACAATCCTCATTCTAGACGTAACAGTTAACATTTCAATCAAGGAATTCACAACCATTATTTCCTCTGATAAGCATTCTAGTTCTGTATATTACTGTAAATTAGCCTATTTCACATTCTGGCGAAAATAAAATTTTTAGTTGAATTGTCTTTTTATACTGAAATACATTTCATTTGAGATTTAAGGAATTTTCACATAAATTATTTTAATTAAGATTTAAGAATGTTTTAATAACAATTTTTTTACGTGAAGATGTGAACTGTACAAAAGCAGCAGAATTAGATAGATATATGAACAAATATTATTCTAAAAATAGAACCTAATAAAACATATCTTATGAAGGGAAATAACATTTATTAAAAAAACTAGACACAATAATTACAATGTCAACCAACTCAGCCGTTTAACTGCTACACTTCTCGCTTAGATCTTAAATTATACCTAAGTAGATTTTATATAATAAAAATATTTTATGTGTTTGGTTACAGTTATATCCAGTGCTTACTATTAAAAACCATGTGACACTTACACTAATCCGACCGAAGTTTTATTCATTTTCCAACAATTTTTGTTTTTCAAATCAGTATTAATTAAACATCAATCTAAATTTGTGAGAAAATGAAATCAAAGGGTATATTTATTTTGAAGTATTTAAATTGTTTGCTTGGTCTATTTGTATAAAAATTTTATAATTTTTAATAAAATTTAAATCATTACTAAATTTATTAATATTAACTTACTGTTGAAATGTTTGCACGAATTCTTATGACGTTATAGATAAAAACAATATATATATATATATATTGTTAAATAAATTTTAAATATGATCCAAAAGCCTAGTATACCTTTTAAAAATCCCACTTTCTGCTTGAAATTTGTTTCGGTGTGGGAATATGAAACATTAATTAGTAAATCATATAGATTAGGCATCCGAATATGTAGCATTTATCCCCAACTCTATCCTTATAAATGTCCTCTGATATTTATTAATTAAACTGATGAAATTAATATTATATTCAATTATGTAAGATTCAGCAAGTCTTATGAGTGTTTGAAACTGTACAATGTACAAAATGAGACAATTATTTTCACTTAAAATTTAGTTCAGATATTTTTTTCAGGGGAATAATTTTCATTTGAAAATTAAATATATGTCTGAAAAAGTCTGGTAATTTTCAAAAGGATTTCTGTTTTTTCATCTAAATATATTATAGTTTATTCTTGTCAAATATGTTTCCTGTCATGAAATTTCTTATTAGTTACTTAATATTAAGAAATTTATATACTTATTTCTTTTATTTGAAAAAAAATTCACAGTTTTAAATCACATTTTCTGAATTTATTTTATTTAAAGAAACATTTGTCATTATTACGATTTTTCCCTAAACATTTAACGTACAACAAACACTTAGCGATATGGATTTTCTAAATAGTTTTCATATTTATGTGTACAACAGGATATCAAAAATGACACGAAAAGTTTAATCGAAAATGATGTTATTGATGTGATATTTTATGTTACCGTTTGCATTAACGCATGCAATATTTTGATTTTTAACAATTTTGACAAAAACTGTTTTAATAACTAGTGGGTATAAAAGGAGGTAATTTACTTAAGTAAAAAAGAAAGGAGAAAAGTAATGCATATAATAATAAATTTCAAATTTATTTTATTTTGATTTCCTAAAGTTTTTATTTTTCTGTTTTATATTCCATTTTTAACTGTATATCTATCTCTCTCTCTCTCTCTCTCTCTCTCTCTCTCTCTCTCTCTGTATATATATATATATATATATATATATATATATATATATATATATATATATATATATATATATATATATATATATATATATATATATATATATATATATATATATATATATATATATATATATATATATATATATAATCGCATATTCTTCTTATCATTCCACATGTTCAAAATGTCACCTTTGAAAAAAGGATTTTAATAGTTAGCAGCGCAGTCAGAAAATTTTGTTTATAACAGGAAGATCACGTTTGAAAGTGATAGAATATTTTTTGACATTTCAAGTGTTGTTAAATTCCTTTTGTGTGTTCACATCTCGAGTTCAATAAAAGCGTAAGATAAAATATTTACCTATAATTTAATTTATTAATTTACCTGTATAGTAAGAAGGAAGCAAATATATGAATAATTGCATTTTAAAAATCATTTTTATAAACATAATTTATGAAACTGATATTCATTGAATTACTAATTCATTAATTTTTGTTATATATATATTATATTAATTCAAAATTTAAGTTATTGACATATTATGTATATTCCAGTACCAAGATTGAAACTATTTTTGAAAAACTCATTTTAATTCTTTTTCAAGTTATTATTGTTTTAATGTTTAAGATTTATTGTATTTTCTATAAAAACACATGAAGCAGTTGTGTTTCTTATCTTATATTTTAATGCATGATATTATTCTTCAAAAAATTTCCAATGATGGAGGTAATTTACTAAAATGCATATAAAAATTACCTAATATATTTTAGGACGTTTCAATTCAAAAACAAATTTGAATAAAATGTAAACATTATGATAAAAATGAAACATGAAAAATTTACTAGACACAAATTGCCTATGTGAAATGACTGAAAAATGAAATAAAATTAAAAATGCTTAAGAAATCTTATGTCAGTCTTGAAAATTCAAGCTAATTATAAAGTAGGTGTCTTATCTTTTTCATTTTACTTTTCGAATTAATTTTATTTTTTTTTAAATTTCGAAGCAATATCACTAAAAAATTAAAAATTTGAAAACTAATTATTTAGAAAGACAAATAATTTGCATAATTTTGAAAACCTTTACAAACGTAGAAAATTATAATTAAAAGATATTTCTTGATTTCTGGTAAAAATCAAGAATAGATTTTTCTCACCACCGATTGCACCAAAATACTTGATAGTGAACCGCTCGAAGAAATTTCATAAATATTGGTTTTTGAAAGTTTATAGATATTTTTTTTTCTAATGGCAGATTGTAGACAGTTACAACTGCAACAGAGTCTATTAATCTATTGTTCCCTGATACCCAAGAAACCGGCCAGAAACACCGAACTCTTTGCTGCCGAGGCGTTGCCTTGGGTGCACCACAAGGGGTGGGCCATCATCGCACCCTTACACATGCCATAGGGACCCGTTTATAGGGTAGGCATCATTCATACTTAATTCACACACACAAGGAAAGGACAAAGACAGGATAGAGAGAGAGAGAAAGTACATTCATGCCTGAACCGGGATTCGAACGCATTACCTTCCTATCCGTAATCAAACAAACTGCCACTATACAAGTTGGCCTGCAATTTTTTAAATATTGTTTTATTTAATTTTATAGAAAATGTTTGATTTTTAATGCTAAAGCTTCAAATTACTAAAAATTATATGAATGCTTTAAAAACGTAATGCAATATTTATTAGAACTTATTTTTATGGGAAATACACTTTTGCCTTATTCTTGTGAGCAAAGCGCTTATGTCTTTGTGTGAGAGCAAAAGTTCTACCAACTTTTATTATCCATAATAAGATCAAATAAACTCCATAATAAATTAACATTATCCTTGATTTTTTTTGGCTCCCATTGTTATATATGACTTCTTGCTATATTTTTGGGATGAGATGAATCCTTTGATAATAAACTTTCATTTGCTTCTTGTCAAAAATGTCTTGGATGGCAGTTTTTTTAGTATAAAGATCATCAAAACTTTCAGTAAATGAATTCAATGTGTGAAATACGTAGTTGTCAGTTGTTATTTTAGATATATAGGGAAAGTGTGGTGACTCAACCAACCAAAGCCAATTAATAATTAGAGATTGACAGCAGCAGCATGTATGCTAAATTGATAATGATAAATGTAACAATTGAGACCATTGATGGGAGCTTGCACTTTGGTACCAAATTTGAATGTAACCAATCAAACGGTAGACAGTATAAGGCAGCATTTTACGTTTTAATTTAGTGGCAGGTTCTCCATGGGACTTAGCACATACTGCACATCCCACCATACACTCAATACTACCTTTTTGTAATGAAATTCACTCTTCAAAGTTGATGTATGTAGAACAGAAGGGAGATACACTTCTAAGACGATTTATCTTACGGTTCAAAACACGTCTCTCACTTTCTGTCAGAATGTGTGCCAAAAATGTGTAATTTTTGTACCGGAATGTGTAATTTTGTACAGAATGTATAATTTTTGTACACGACTGTCTAATTTTGTACAGAATGTGTAATTTTTGTACCGGAATGTGTAATTTTGTACAGAATGTGTAATTTTTGTACCGGAATGTGTAATTTTGTACAGAATGTGTAATTTTTGTACCGGACTGTGTAATTTTGTACAGAATGTGTAATTTTTGTACCGGAATGTGTAATTTTGTACAGAATGTATAATTTTTGTACCGGACTGTGTAATTTTGTACAGAATGTGTAATTTTTGTACCGGAATGTGTAATTTTGTACAGAATGTGTAATTTTTGTACCGGAATGTGTAATTTTGTACAGAATGTGTAATTTTTGTACCGGAAAAGCAAGGAAACAGAGGATTCAATTTGAACATCCAGTTGATTATTTATCAGATTTCATGGAATCCAACGACCCACCTCTGTCTATGGAATTTAAGTTAAACGCCCGTCTCTCAACCATTGTCCGGTGCATGTTGAAGGAATGTGTTAATTTTTGGAATGGATTCGGATTATTCCTTTTACCTTGGTTAATATTATCATCTCCAACGGTGGAGGCAGTCTTCTCATAGCTTGATCTTGACAGATTCTACCTCTTTCTCTAAATTTATGATATCATTGGCGACATCATATTTCGTCTGTTGCATCTTTTGCAAAACTTGATAAGATAAGTAACATTCTGATGCTATCGTTTTTTTCATCGAACTCAATTAAAGAACAAGTTTTATATGCTACTTCTCCCTTTCCATGTTATTTCTGAAATTTTGTTTCAGATAACTAATAGGGTGAAAGACAATGCATTTGGCTGTTAAGTATCCACACATTTGGTTGACAGTTAATTTTGGCAATCAATCCGGCAGGAAGCGTGCTCTTAACACTGTCGTTGGAGGTCGTCTGGGGTGATAAGCTTATCACATTCGTTTTATTAAAAATGAGGAAAAAGTAAACAAAATTGTTATAAACAACAGTTAATCTCTCTTTAATTTTAAAATTATAATATTCTTAAGATGATGTTATTTTTTAATGTTTAAGAACATAAAACATTCGTAAATAATAAAAGAGGCTCGTGCTTGTTTTAAGGGTTCAAAATACATAACCTACTGTCACACATAAAAATAATTTTTCTTGACTTTGAAATTAGCATATTTTGTGCAAAAATTTGTAGTTTTATCATTTTTGAATCTTGAACATGTAACACATCAGTCCTTTGGTCGACACATAGGTCGGGCTTTCGACATTTGAATGACAAAGAATCGTTTTAGGTCACTTGAATTGACTTTTTGGCAGTTTTTTAGTGATTGTTTACACAGTTTTTGTCTTCATATGTCTCTTTAAAGGGTACTTCTTAGTATTTAAAGAAACATTTTCTTATCGTGAAAATTGCTTTAGAGGATTACATTGTTTTAATTAGAAAAATTATGATATTTACTTCTTTGACATTCAATGTGAATAAAAACAAGCATTGACCATTTAAGGGTTTTTAAAGCTATAGAATAAGACACAGATATTTCATTTGCTGTATTTACAAAATTTCTGGTGTTAGATTAATAAACTCAATAACTTCAAATTTTTTTGTTATCAGTTTCATCAATGACAGCAGTTAATCCCTCTTTATAAAGAGATTATTTTTTCTTCTAAACTTTTCTACATTTGGTTACTAATAATTTTCCCCAAAATCAAGTTCTTGGTTATTTTTAATCACTTTGCTCACATTGGCATTCTGTAGCATGATGTAATTGAGTTCTCAAAAGTTTTTTTTCTTTCTTATCTATTGACTTACATTTGTAGACCACTGTTATTTAGATATAAAATATAAACAAATGTACAAAAATACTTTGGAACAATGAAACGAATTACTTCTAGAAGAAATTTTTTAAACAATACTGTAGTCGTATGGGACACTCTAATACCATATGAATTTTAAAAAAATGCTTCTTTCAGTAAAAAAAGTCCGATAAAAATTTACAATGCCACTTCATTTGCATCCTTCCAAAATCCTACTGTCTGACACTCCCCTTATAATCAGACAATTTGAAAGAATGTACTTATATGGGAAATCTTCCTACCTGACACTCCCCTTATAATTAGGCATTTTGTAGGAATTTAATTAGATGGGGATTATATATTTTCATCTGGTTTTTCTTTTTTTCTAAAATGATGACTGATTACTGGTAAATTAAAAATTAATTTCTCACACTTGTTAATTTTCGAAGCATGAGGTAATTCTGTGCTTCCTCTAGCAGCCTTCAACTAGTTAAGCTCAGTTGACCTGGTGGATGACCAATAATGGACAGTCTAGAATTTGCTTGTAAACTATATGTGTGTGGCGTCAATTCTATTACAATCAGTGTAAAAATGACCAGAACTTAATATATATATATATATATATATATATATATATATATATATATATATATATATATATATATATATATATATATATACATATATACGAGGGTCAATCTGAAAATTTTTTTTGAGAAACAGCTAGGTTTTTAAAGTTATATTTTACAAAATTTTAGGTGTGTTCAAAGTAGTCTCCTCCAGCATCAATGCCTTTTTGTAGACGAATTTTCCCCTCATTAAATGCCTCAAGCCATTCATTTCTTGGAATAGATGAAAAAAATGCATTTACAGCAACATCAAACTCTTCTGAATGAAAACGACGTCCACTTAAGTTCTTTCTTAGATTAAAGAATAACCAAAAGTCGCACATAGCTAGATCAGGTGAATACGGTGGATGTGTTCAATCACTTTAATATGTTTTGTTTAAGAAACTCAACTGTTAATCTGGCGCTGTATGTGAAGATTCATTGTCATTGTGGAGCATTAGTCCCCTAACATTCAGTTCTTGTACAATTTCTGGGTGACATTTAATGGTATACCAGTTTGCAATTACTGTTTTCTGTACTTCCAACTTGATAACTTTGACCAATCCCGTAATTCTGAAGAAAACGGCATACATCACTTTTTTCATTGCGCATTGTTTTTTCACCATTGTCGGCGTGGGATCATCTTCAGATACCCATACTATGCTTTCTTGACGTGTTGGAACGTCAAAAAATGGTATGTACGTTTCATAACTGTACAATTTTAGAAATGATGCGGTAGCTACAATCATTTAGCAATTTAAGATTTTCTTTACTGACTCTGACACGCTATTCTTTTTGGTGTTCATTTAGATTATGACGAAACCAACGGCAAACTAATTTTTCATGTGTAATTCTTAATGAATGATTTTGTGTATGGCTGCGGATCCAATGTTAAGTTCTTCTGTATCATTTGATAGGTACAGCGAATTATCCATTAACATGGCAGGCACATTATCAGAGATTACTGCCGACGGCAGCCTTCCTGTGTGTTCTTCATCCTGAAGAAAATTGCGACCTCTTCTAAATTCTCTAAACCATCTGAATACCACAACACGAGATGGAGATTCCTCACCAAATGCTTATTGCAAGCGTTGAACGCATTATTCTTGATTTAATCCTGCTTTAAAATATTAGAAAATCATAGAGAGGAAATGCCTTCGCGTCAACTCCATTTTCTCTTCTGTTTAAAATTCATTCTACGCTGAACAAGTTAAAGTAAGTCAGTAAAAAATTGTCTTCTGTGTTAAAATACTTTGTATTTTAAAATTTAACACTTATTTTTTTTTAAATTTTCGTCTGCGCATATCTTAAAATCTTCAGAGTAACCCTCATATATATATATATATATATATATAATATATATATATATACATAAATTCTTTATTCTATTTGCATACTACGTTTACATTCGTGATAAAATTTTCAGCCACTGCATGGAATGATATGAAATTCTTAATCAGTATTTAAACTCTGTGGATAGCTTAAAATAAAAACCTATGTTTCACCTCAAAATTTTGCTTACAACTTTTGCAACGTAGAATATAATAAACTTTAGTTTGAACTACATGTTAGTTTCTTATGCTGCGATTTAAGTAACTTAGTCAATGTAACATTCAGCTTCTGAGTTTTTTTTTTTTTTTTTTTTTTGCTTCAACAGAAAAGCGCATGGTTATTTTTTCTATTTAAAATTGCCCTATACACGTTACTTCTTAAAATAGACAAAAACATTCCATTAATATTTTTGTATATTTTAAAAATGTAATTGTTTTTAGGAAATAAAATTATATTTATAATTTTTTTTTGATTTTTAAAATGCATAAATTCAGTTTTTTTCTGCAATTTTATTTTTATTTTACTTATACTTTATTGTTTAGAAAAATGAACGCATAAAAAAGAAGTCAATGCTTTAAAAAACTTCATAAATAATCAATTTTTCAAAGCATTCTGAATTCTTCTTCAATTTTTAATGATTTATGAAACTTCATATCCAAATTAAATACCACGATTTGATGCTGGACATCGGTTAAAGATTATGTTAATGACATTATTTTATAATGTGTACTGCTTTATATGTTAAAATGTAGACCTTTATGCTTTTGAGGTTACTTTAAAATGTTAATATAATTCATTTTCTTTATAATGTTTCGAGTTTTCTGTTAGTTTGATACGTAATATAGAAAAAAAAAAACTAATGCATGCTCTACATCTGTTTTCATGGTATCAATTTAATGTTTGAAATATCATCAGAGATGCATTTGAAAAATATTGATCGGTAACATCATGTCATTTAATTAGTGACCGAATACAATTTGAGCTTAAAAGAGAATTACATTTAATTTTAATTGGCAAATAGTTTTAGTTCAATATTTACTTCCGTATACCAAGTATTTTTAAATATAGCATGAATTCTTTCAAGAATTTATGTAAATTGTGTTGAAGAAATTAAAAATGTATTAACTGATTATCGTTTGATTTAAATAAAATTTGCATATTTGCTAAGAGTTCGAAAATATTTAACAGTAAATCTAATGATTGAATCACTAAAATACAAACTTTAAAGAGAAAATTTTGCGTAATTATGCAAATAATTGATATTTGTATTAAACTATAATCTTATTCACTAGGCAAATTTCTTAGAATTAAATATTTAAACATTCACATTAAGTTAATTATATATTTTATTTACTAGAAATTTGTGATTAATGATGATAAATATAGCAATATTTCTTAGACTAAAACTCAAAAAGAGTTATTTGATTTTTTTAATTTACTGCAAGAATATGAGTAATCTCGCATTTGACAAATTTTGACGAGAGATTGCTGGCTAAATATTCAAATAAATATGCTTCTAAAAGCTAAACATTTTGAATTTATTTCTCTGAGAACTGTGATGTGTTCACCACATACACACATTTTATATATTTTAAACACTACCTCTTAATCTTTTCTAAATCTCAGCTTAGAATAAGTTCGAAAAGGAATTAAAGGTGGAATATTTTGATAAAAAACATTTATGTTAAAAGAATTGTTTCGACGAAATTTTTCTTTTAAAATTGAGAAAAAAAAATTTTTTTTAAAGGAAATCATTGGTTTCAAACATTTACTGCAAAAAATACACAAAAGAAAACCATTGCATAATCCTCTGTCTAGACTTTGTTAAGACATATTGACTCAATCACAATCATTCTCTGTTTTATAAAGAAGAATTATGACATACTTTTAAGAAGTCGAAGTTTTGAAAATAATATGTCTTAGTTATATGCTTTAAAATGTCAAGCACTTATCTCTTCTGAAATATAATTTATACTAAAGTCTCAGAGCAATTTTGAATGCAGAATTGCAATCAAATTATAAATAAGTCTTTATTAAAATTCCTCTTTCTTCCTGAATGTAAATTCATAAGCAGTAAAGAAATGAAATATATAATTTCTTCTTCTGCAACACTATATCAACTTCATTTTGAAAAAATTATGAACGGAAATACAGATTATTTTTCAATGTATTGAATAATTTGTTCGTAAAAAAAAGAATTGTAAATCTAGTTGGTTTTTTGATTTATTATGTAATTGTCTATATATACTAAAGGGAAGAAGTTTATATTTTCCTTGTATATCTATTATGCCTTTTGAATTTTGTAATTGATTGCATATCATATTGATAAATAAATAAAAATTAAATTTTATTTAATCTTTAATTTTCAAATAAAATTTAATTTTTCTGTTCTTTTTTATTTGAATAATACACAACAGATCTTAGGCTTATTCGTAATTCATTGTTTGATTTTGATATAGCAATTTTATTTTTCGGAAATTATTCCTTTTCTAAAACATTATGAGGATATACATACGAGGGTCACTCCGAAATTTTTGACACACAACTAGGTTTTTAAAGTAACACTTACAAAATTTTAGGTTTGTTCAAAGTAGTCTCCTCCAGCATTAATGCACTTTTGTAGATGAAATTTCCACAAATTAAATGCCTCAAGTCATTCCTTTCTTGGAATAGATGAAAAAAATGCATTTATAGCCGCATCAATCTCTTCTTTTGAATAAAAATGAAGTCCACGTAAGTTCTTTTTTAGATTAAAGAATAACCAAAAATCGCACATCAGGTGAAAATGGCAGATGTTCGACCACTTTAATTTGTTTTTGTTTAAGAAACTCAACTGCTAATCCGGCTGTATGCGAAGATGCATTTTCATTGTGAAGCATTAGTCTCCTAACATTCAGTTCTTGTAGGATTTCTGGACGATTTAGTGGTATATCAGTTTGCTGTTACTGTCTTCTGTCCTTACAGCTTGATGTCTTTGACCAATCCCGTACTTCTGAAGAAAACAGCATACATCACTTTTTCCAATGCGCATTGTTTTTTCACCATTGTCGACATGGGATCATCTTCAAAGACCCATAGTTTGCTTTCTTGACGTGTTGAAACGTCAAAAAACGATGTGTACGTTTCATCACCTATTACAATTTTAGAAATGATGTAGTGGCCAGCGTTATTTAGCAATTTAAGAGTTCCTTTACTGATTCTAACACGTTCCTCTGTTTTGTGCTCAGTTAGAATATGGGGAACCCAACAGCGAACTACTTTTTCAAATGTAATTATTCATGAATGCTTTTGTGTATGGCTGCGGATCCGATGTTAAGTTCCTTCTGTATCATTTGATAGATACAGCGATTATTATCGAGTAACATTTTTCGTATGGCAGGCACATTATCAGGGATTACTGCCGACGGCAACCTTCCTGTGTGTTCTTCATCCTGAAGAAAATTGTGACCTCTTTTAAATTCTCTAAACGACCTGAATACAGTAGCACGAGCTGTAGATTCATCACCAAATGCTAGTTGCAAACGTTGAACGCATTCTTCTTGATTTAATTCTGCTTTAAAATCGTAGAAAATCATAGAGCAAAAATGTCCTCTCGTCAACTCCATTTTCTCTTCTTCTGTTTAAAATTTATTCTACGCTAAACAAGTTGAAGTAAGTCAGTAAGAAATCGTCTTCTGTGTTAAAATACTTTGTATTTCAAAGTTAAACTCTTATTTTTATTTTTTAAATTTTCGTTTGCGCCATCTCAAAAATTTCAGAGTAACCCTCGTATAAATGTGATAAGTTACCAGTTCAACATAACGTGAACAATGTTTCAATTTGACAAAATATTCTACAAATTCATAATTTTCATGAAAAATTCAATTGAATTATTATTGTAACTATCAGTAAATATGTATGTATATATATATATATATATATATATATATATATACATAATATGAAGATTAAACAATTATTTATCTTATATGTTTATATTTTATTACGTCGTTTTCTTTTATTTTCTTAAAAGAATTGATTGTTATTTTTGGTATCAGTTTATCAGTAACTTTTGTCTTTTGTTTATTAAAATATTTTGTGGAATATTTTTACGATATTATTTTACTACATTGTTTCTTATATTTTTTTACTTCCAAAGTTTTATTCAAAATTAATTGTGAAGCAAAATTATTTTGCACGTTGTTCAAAATTAATGATTAGACGATAGGTTATATGGTAAAATTTTCCTATTGGCAAATTCTCATGTTTTCTTAAAAATAATGCTCGCAAATACAGTTCAAAATATTGCATATGTGAAACTTAATTTGATAAATCAAACGAATTTATCTTAATAAATTCTTTTATAGAACAATACTATTTCTTAGGAAAAAAACTATTTCGGATGATTTTGCAGGATTTGAAGTGAAGAAATCAAAGATTAATCAGTAATTTTGAATCACGTTTAGATTTTAATATACGTATTTTCGACGGCACACTGCAGAGATCATCATTCACACAACTTCTGAATTCCAATTCAAAATTACCTCATTCTATTACAGAAAGACAATGCACCTTCACTTCATTTATTAGTTATATCTAAATATTCCTAAACATTCAAGGGCTTTGTTTCTGGATGTACATGATTTCTGACTGCTAAGTTAACTCTTTCGAATGGATGAGCCATCAGGGATGAAATTGAAGACTAGTGTTTGATGTTTAGGAGTCATTCATCTTCGGTTTAAATATTCATAAAATGTTGAAATATATTCAAAAGGCGTGAAAACGTATGATATTATTCAATTAGTACAATTAAATGTAGTTATTTTGAAAATTAACTTTTTTCAAGAAATCACATTATTGAAACTAATAAACTATAATTTATTATCTTTCACAAAAATACAGAATAGCTTAAATATTATCTTTTAGATGCATTGAGTGCCAAATGGAAACTTCTGATTACAGAATGCTCACTCAGCCATTTTATATTCACTGCTTTGATCTCTCTGTGAACTACCTGACTCGAACACTTGTAAGTAATTATTTTCACATCGCCATTTTAATTATTAACGATGGAATTTCACTCCACCTTTACATTCCTAATAGATATTATAATAGGAGTATTTCAATGCAAACACGTAAATTGAATTTCTATGTGTAATGGTAACACCATTTATTTCAACTGAATGATAATTTTCCTTCTCATGTGAATCAGGGATAATTTTCCACTTCAGAAATTTAGGAATAATGTTAAAATCTAATCAACTTTGCTTTGTTTCCAAATATTGATTTGCTGATATTTATTGGAAGTTTTAAATAAGTTAGTTTGTGGGTCTTAGAAATGTAATGTAGTTTCTGTGTTAAAATGAATTCAAATCCATTAAATTACGATAAAATATTCATTAATTTAATGGCACAGCCATAAGTGTGATTGTTTATTACTTGCATGCACTGACTTTGAATTTTTACACTGAAATTAAGGGACTAAAAAACAGTACTTCCCCCGAAGTGATTTGTGTTATAAATAATATAAGTTTATACAAACAAGTAAAAAATTGTTTTGATTTATATAACTTATAACAGTATATAGTTGATGGAGTTACTTTAAGATATTGGAGCTCTTTTCCAACATTGAAAAGTAATTGATTGCACTTTTTATACATAATTAGTCTTACTCCTATTCCACAAAAGCAGAAATCCAAAACAAATTTAACATGTGTTTCCAAAAAATGCAACTGCATAGCGAAACACCTTTTCCCATAATTTAATAGCTCTTGGAATTGAACAAGTCATTCCACTTCAATATTCTAAGGATTCCTAATCTTAACATTTTAATCACTAATTCACAATAATTTCATCTATGAATTTCTTTAAGGAATTCTTATGAAAATTAAATAAAACTAAATATTAAGTATAATCAAAATTATCAAATGGATTCAAAACAGCATATATTTAACTTTAAGTCTATTTTACTGAAAAAAAAATGTTATTTTTTGATTTAAATGGAAAATGTAGCCGAAGAATTTAAAAATCATTACTTAATTTACATTTAAACAATGCAATTTTACTTTGAGAATTTTGGAAGGAATTCATAGTATGAAGACTAAAATGATAATTTCTAAAAAATATAAAAAATATAAGAACTGTTAAATTTCTTTAAAATCATTCTTATTTAAGTTACGTTCTTAATTTAGTTCTTTATATAAGATGTATAATGTTGACGTTTTGCCTGCGATTTTTTTAGTAAAATAGATTTCAGGGTTTGTTTTATTTAACAATACATTAATAAAATTGAGATAATTGTAAAGCATGGGAAGTTAAATATATTATATATATATATATATATATATATATATATATATATATATATATATATATATATATATATATATATATATATATATATATATATATATATATATATATATATATACTGCAAAAATGTACTAAAGCTGAAAATAATTAATATGAATCTGGTAATTGCTTAAAACTTAATAGTTTTATTCTGATGAGATTAGCATTTTTAATAATTTTAATTACTTTTAGATAGTTATATAATGTTTTATATAAGACTATTCCTATTTAATTTGAACATTTTAGAATGAATAATCTTAGTAATTTAAATATTTTTCTCAACGTGCTTGATTTATTGCACTCTTCTGAATGGATTGATAATTTCTTAAATAACTTGAAAAACTTTTTTTTTACATATTCTGTAATTGATTACAGATTTAATTTCAGCAAATTTTTACTAACGCTTTCAGACGAAGTTTAATAAAAAATGTTATATTTTATTATTGAGTATAAAAGTCAATATTTTCCGTAATGATTAAGTCAAATACGTAAATTTATTTATTCAAACAAGCCATTTTCTTAACTATTAAGGCAAACATTTTAACGGAATTTTCAAGCACTGTTGGAAGATAAATATAAAATGCAACATTCATTACTCCTAAACTGCAAATAAATTATCTTGTTTGACGTTCTTCAATTTACGTAAAGAAATTTTTACTATTGTAATAAGTAATATTAGTTTCGTTCCCGCAACTACTTTAAATGCAGTTTCATTTTTATTTCGTTATTTTTTTTAATAAATATATTTTCAAAGAGTAATTTAGTTTTGAAAATATGTCGTGACATATTTATAAAAAGTTGTATTATGGTTATTTAGATGAATACGTTTCCAATTATTAATTCTTCAAATGTAAATATTTTCAAAATTTCTCATAATTAATTACTGTGATAGTTAAAAAGCTTTACTACTGCACAAATAAGATTTCAACAATTAAATGTAATGAGCTAAAAAATTATTATCCCCACAAAATTCATCAATTTCAAAGAAGCTTCAATTTTTATTTATTAATGAATGTTATTTTTTATGTACATTGATAACTTCCTATTAATAAATTGTTTGCAACAAAGAGCTTCTAAGGCTTCATAGATACCCAAGCATGGTTATGAAAATTATTTATGTATAAATAATATTTCTACAGTATGAAGAACTTAAAATCAATGAATAAATTATGAAAAAATAATTTTATAAAAATAAGTTTTCCTTAGCAATATTATTGCATTGCTTTAAAATTTTTTCGATCATAGAATTTGATCAGAGATTCTTCATTTCATCCAAATCATGTTTTTAAAAAGTATTTAAATTTAACTGTCTTTTATTACTTCTCATAATTTTTATAATAATCTATAGTATATGTTAATGAATTAAGTATTTTTTCTAAAAATATGTACTTAAAATTCTCTATTCATACTCACTTTTAATCTGATTCTCGTAAGTATTCATTTCTCTTTTATACCCAAGATTTCTGATTCCTATCACAGAATGTGAAAGATACAATACTTAATGGCTTTTATGTGGGTTATTCTAGTTTCAATAATAAAACAATGCATGCCTATTTTTGATTTTACAACAATTGTCCTTGCCAATCTTTCATAGCATTGTTATTGCATGCGGGTATTAAATGAAAGGAATGCTACTTGAATTATTTATTATTTTATGTAATACATTTGACATAATGATTACAATTCTATTTTACTCATAAGAATCATGCTATTTTTTATCGTATACATTTTTTTGATAGATACCATCACAAATATTTTTCCTTATTTAATGACACACATTGATAGATGTTATATTAAAGGTCAGAATATGTTTAAATTAAGTGTAAAATAATATCAAAAAATCATTGTTATTTTGATTATTAAATTATTATTTGAAGGGAGTCTACATAAAAAGTAAGCTTTGAGCAAAGCAAATTATACATGACACTGAAATTTTGATACTGTTGAAGAAAATGTCTAAATAATACTTCTAAAAGTTAACGTTTTTGCACACCTTTTGATTCATAATAAGACTGAAATATTTTCTTTAAAAATTTTTATTGTTAAAATGAAGCTGTCAATTAGATTTTGGAAAATATTGTTAAAATTTTTCACAATATTCAAGTTTTCATTAAAATAAAAATATACAAAATTTAATACACAAATTTTAACAATGGAAGCAGAATGCGGTTTCGCATTTACATGTCATCTGAGTGGATTTAAACATACATAACTAAAGTTACGTATAAAGAACTTGCTGTCATTTTAAAAAGCCGTGCTTTTCAATAGCGAATATTTTCTCCCACATAAAAAGTAATACATATTTTTTTATTTATCTGTAGATTTAAATTTTCCAATAATACTAAAAGCCATAGATTCTAGCAAGCCATGTTTATTTACGTTTTTATTCATGAGAGAAATACAAATAGGTGAATTTTATCACTGAATTAGTAAAAAAAATATTTATTTTTAAATTAAGACAACTGTATTTTTCTAGTTTTATATACTTAGAGCGTTAGATGCATAAGAAGTTGTTTACATTCTGTTTTCTGTTCTGCTTAAAATTGTAGCCATTTCATTTAACATTATTTATCATTAAAAATTCAGTGCTTTATTCATGATAATTTATTTAAAACAACACGTACTTCTAATTTTTAAAGCATTTGCTTATTACCATAGATATAATATAAAAATTTTAAAGAATGTTTGAAAATGTGTACAAATTTGTCGTGTAATATTTTGCTACCAAACAATAAATACAATGAATAAAAAATTATTTTGTTTATAAAGGAGGGTGTTTATTTAATTGTGTCTTAATTTTCTTGATTTAGTTATGTACACCTTAAAATTAGAAAGAAACTTAGTTCTGAGATATAAGATGATTTTCAAAGTTAAGAGTAATTTTTCAAATAAAACAATTGAATTAAGATTCAAGACTATTTTCTCCAAAATATTGCTGGTATTCATTCAACAAGAATACTTTTATGCAGGAATGGTTTGGCTATTGTATCCCCTCCGTAAAAACTCTGTAAATATCTTTTTTTAAAATAAGAGATTTATTATTCTTAATATGATATATTTTTAAATTTAATTTAAATATTTAATTTCCTACATATTATAAGTTTATATTTATATATTTTTTATATTATCATTTTTGTAAAGGTCAAGTTAATTGACCTTTACAAAAATGACTGTTAGTTTATGTTGCAAGTGACAAAGAAAGACATCATTGCACATTTGCTTGGTTCATTTCTTTATATATTTCTGTATAAACATTAAGAAACAGTATTTTTCTAATATGTTTTATTCAATTAAAACTTTCACAGAATTTTATAACCCAGTTATAAAAACGTGTGACTTACATAATGAAAATATATAATAAAATTTCGCACTTAAAAATATGTAGTTATATTCAAATGATCGAATTACGAGAACATATATGAATTTATTATTATTATAATTTATTTTAACTCCGATATTAATCCAATTATTAAAGTAATTGTTATAAAATTAACTTATATGTGGTTTGATTTATAACATCTACTTTAAAATTAATATTGTTTTTATTTCGTTTAACATAAAAGATTTAAAGTTGAGTTGTTTCAATCTAAGTCTTTTAAAACATTTAAAGTTTTAAATTTCTTGGTATTGAGATTTAACAAAACATATTGCAAAATTCTCTTAAATTGATAAATTAATTAAATTATAGTAAAAAGATCATTAATTTATATTTAAAATATTATGCTCTGTTATTATTTATATTGATGTTCATTTGGATTTTTTCATGAATAAACATATAAATTAGCTTTATTCAATAATTTTTAATATATAGATTCTAGTATCAGAATAAACAATTGATTAATTGTCAAAAAAATAGTAGCCAAAAATTTATGATATGTGTTAATTAATAAAAACATTTCGTCTTTACTTAGAGTATTCATCGAATCATTCTTCTTAAACATATTAATTTTAATATAAATTTCAATAGAATTACAGTACGAGGAAGGAAAACATTTTATAAAAATATTCTTTTATATGAAGATTTAATTAAATAAAACGTATGACGTCGTATATGTAATATTCAATGTTAACATTTTCATATTCATTTCATTGGATTATTTATGAAATTTTATTCAAGAATGAATAAAATATTCTGACATATTAATAAAAGTTCTAGCAGAAAAGCTCAAACATTATGTAATAAGGCAATATGTAAGCAAATATTTCTAATATATCCTGAATTCGAGGAAAATATTTTGCTTGAAGCAATTTAGAGTTTGGGATTTTATTAAATATTACTGCAGATTTTATTGATTTTATATCAGTATTCTATGTATTTTGCGTGTTATTAGGGAATCATTATGATAAATCGTCAGTCTTTTTCCTGAATAATAAATGATTTTCAGTTTTAATATAATTGGATTGAGCTTTTTCTAAATTGTGCATAGTTAATTTTCTTCCATTTAATTTTATAAAATTAAATTGTCCTCAAGAAGCTAATGTTCTTTGAATAAAACATCGCTAACATATGAATTAAATTAAACATGTCTTAAAATTAGAAATACTATTATTGAAAAATTACAAATTAACTAAAATATAAAAAGCAAAATTTTGTTCTATGATTAAAAATTCATTTAAAAATTTCAAAAATACAATCTTTAGTATTAGAATATCAGATCAAATATCAAAGTTTTGAGAGAAGTATGAAAGCAGTATTAATAAACATTAAGAAAATAATGAAAGTGGCAAGAAATAATACAATAGTATAATCTTGGTGTCCAGTTAAAGGTAAATTCCAGGTGATATTAGTTTTTCTGAATATCCCTATTAATTTTCTAACTAAAATCCTTAAAATTTATTTAATCTTTTAGTATAAGAGTACAATTATAAAAGAAAATTATTTTTCAGTATTCATTATTTTTTTGTCAGTCAATTTCATCAAATATTTTTATTGCTCTGCACATGTAAAGAAGCCTATGATCAACAAAATAGGAATATATTTTTATATAATTCAAATATATAATTCAATATATTTTTATATAATTTAAAATACTGAATATAATTCAATATATTTTTATGTAATTTAAAATACTGAATATAATTTTATATAATTCTATTTTAAAATAAATTTTATTTTTGAAATTAATATTTCTGTAACCTATTAAATTAGTATTTTAAGGAAACTTCTTTATTAAATAACATAATTTTCTTTCATATGACTTTCAAATAATAGAATTTAAAAAAGTGAAATATCAAAAATATAAACTAGACGTTTATATCGCTTTTCACTTGATATCATTTAGAAACCTATCTTTCTTATAAAAGTAACGTATTTTTAAATGAGAGTGAATAAATTCACGAGATATTTTCCATGAAATCTACTTGTACGAACTTCCTAATAAAAGAAAGAAAAAACGAAACATAAAATAGTTACAAGTAACTACTTTGAATGACTTTCTTATCTTACAGAATAGTATTTTTCGCCTTTTTACCTCGATTATGACATGCTTTATTTTTCTTCAAAATGCTTTGTGTGTTATAACAATAAATATATATAGTTAAACAGTTAAAAAATAAACAACAACCCCTGAATTTTGGTAACTACTGTAATAAAACACTCATAATCTCAAGTTATGCCAAAAACAAACATAATATGTATCCTTATGATTTTATGATGCTAAAAAATAGAAAATATGATTTTAGTATTTCAGCAAATTTGATGTGTGTGTGTGATTATGTTATAATTTAAAGATGATAATTTTGAAATATGCTTTGCTTTAATAAATCCTTTTACCATTTTTTAACTTAGAGAAAATGTTTTTCATGTTTCTTATTAGTATTAAAAAGTTTGTTCAGTAATATTTTGTTACAATTAGAGATAGAAATGTATAACATTCAAATAGAAATTATAATATTACTCTAAAAATCTATATACTTTATATATATATATATATATATATATATATATATATATATATATATATATATATATATATATATATATATATATATATATATACCAATACAAAACTAAAATTTTTGACTTTAAATATTATTATTGTGGTGCTTAAAGTCAAAAATTTTAATGTAGATTTATAATGTTGATTGGCTTATTGAATACATTGCATAAATATATTCAGTTACTACGCTGAAGAAATATTTAATGAAATTTATTTAAATTCTTATTCACTTTAACAATACGTATCAAGTTTTACTTGTAGCAAAATGTTTAATTTACATCTTAATTTATAATTTAATAATATGAACTAATATCAAAACAATACATTTTGACGTGAAAAATAAATGTTTCTTCTCAATTGTATTATGAGATTACAATAATGCAAATGAAAATGCATCAAATTAATCTCACTAAAAATATCTGAGTGGGCACACTATTACCTAATAACCAATCAGGTCTCTTTGAGTTGTAATGTTCCAAATTTAATCCCAGTACACACCCCCACGCTATTGTCCACTTTTGGTAAATTTTTTAGACCACAGGACAACCATTACAGCTAACGTGTACCTTGCAAGGCTAACCAAACTAAAACATGCGATCCAAAATCGACGCCGTTGGAAATTGTCATCTGACATCATTCTCTTCTCAAAAATGTGCGTTTGCATATCTGCTGAAGAATTTAAAAGTTAGTGGAGCGTTGCAGACTGTGTATGTAGGAGAACGGTGATCATGTGGAAAAGAGAATAAGACGTATAGTTACATATTACTGTCAATTAAATTCTTGTCTCGTGAACAATGTTTTTATTATGATTAAACGGAACTTAGTTTTGGAATACGGAAGGTGTATTTTAGCCATTTTTAACCACAATAAGTTTAAAATCAGAATAAACATTTTTGAGTTAAGGCCATGTGAAAATCATGCACTTAACGGTAACGAAAAGTTTTGATTTCATTGTGTGTGCCAAGTATATTTATATATATTTGAATAATGTGAAAAAACGTCAAAAATCAATATTTGTGTTGATAAGTAATATTTGTGTATGTTAAAATGGGATAAATGAATCATCAGAAAGGAAGGTATTCTGTGTTATTGAACTATCTTGAAAAAGACAGTTTCATAACAATATCACAAATACTATTATTAAATAATACATCTGCCGTGTTCACAATTGAAGGTTGGGACATGTGAAAGTGTTTTGGTCAACCTCTAGAATTAGCAAATCAGGTCTTGAGATTTTATGATTGGTTCTAATTTTCAATTCATGAAGAAGTGCTACACAGATAAAAATGGCCTAACCACTGATTTATTCTTATGCAAATGATCACTAAGCGTGTTTTTTATAGTGCGAAAAAGTAAATACTTCTAGTGGGATAAATTTGCGAAAAATTTCTTTGACATACATTTAAAAGGACTTAAGAGGGTCAAATACAATTCTATATAAAATATAAGTGATTTGTATTTTATAAGTATTTTAAAATAATTCTTAATTATTACATTCCCATGAAGGCATTACCCCCACTTCAAACAAAAATGTTTTTAATCATATATCAATAAAAGACTAATTTCCACGGAATTACACTCCAATCAATTTTGCTTATATCAGACACATTAAATGGAAAGCAAACTAATCATAAATTTCCTAAGAAATACAAATACATTTCTCTCTTAATATATCACATATAATAGACTCCCCAATTTGGCCTTAGCAATATCCAGAGTCAATATAGTCCTCTTTTATTCAGGTCAATTTCTTCAGTGCAAAGAAAAATAAAAGGAAAAGTGACTTTTTTCCGATGAACGTAGCGATCTGTACTTGTCATGGGTAGAAACCTGATTGATGAGGATGGTCCATCACGGAACTTACTTGTTCCAGAACACACTATCGATAATTGGAAATTGCGTTCCTCAATTTGCTTAACTCTTTTTCCTTGGAGAACCAACGAAAACTAAAAATCTTGAGAATTTTTGAATTACTTATTTTTAAAAGCTTTTAAAATTAGAGAAAGGAACATGGGTTTTTCTATTATATTGTGCTTGCAAACATTTCAGTTTATTTTTTATAGCAAAAAGTTTCTATGTGGTAATAAGATAGTAATAAATTAATTTGGGATATTTATTTCTTAACTTTTTATTGTGATATGTTTACTGTTATTATTATTTATTAGACTATTTAATAATCAAGTTTTGAGGACAAGCAAGCAACATTTGTAACGTAATTTATATATTACATGCTGTAAAACTAATTTATATAAAAGTAAATCCTTAAAATGTGCCCAAATCTCCTCTGCACTACACATTTTTAAATTGAGAAACTGTATAGAAATTTATCATTTAATAAGTAATTGTTTAGAATAAACATGGAAAATATCTTATTATGCAAATATATTACTTAATCTTCTAATAAATTTATTCAATTTAAGTACTATATTATTAATTACTTATTTTTGATAATTATTTGGACTGATGATTGAGAATAGGATTTAAAATGAAGATATGTGTTTCTTCAAGTATTTGCGTAATTCCATACTACTAAATTTATAAAAAGAGTAATAGATGATAGGTTCAAATATGACACTTCAGAGCAATTGAGTGATTTAAACATTCAGTGACATCAACAATTAATCTGGTTAATTCATTTTGAAATTTCTCCACCATACTTATTAAATACACTTACTATTTTTAAAATATATATAGTGTGAAAATTTGAATAGTCGTTGTCCGTTAGGCTGACTACTATACTTTGCTAAAGTATTCACATTCTTTATGTATGATACAGGAATCAGCATGCTGAGAAGTTCTTGCCAACCGCAATAGTCAAAACATTTCACTTCTCAATCATATTACGTTGCTAATATTTGCTCTGACAACTCAAACAGATATAACAATTTCATTGCTTTGTTTATTTTTAAAAAATATTTTTTGAAAACACATTTGGTTATTACATTTAAACATCATTTATCTAAGTAATTTATCATGCTATTTTGATTTCATATGTATTATATTTATCATTGTAAGGAATTTCAACGTATGTTTAAAAATCATTTATCTATTTTAACTCATATAAATGTGCATTCTTTATTCAATTTTTCACACTTCACAATATTAAAATTTCAAAAATTATATAAAAAAATTTAGATTTAGAGATATTTCTCATGTTTGTTCGCATTATATATATATATATATATATATATATATATATATATATATATATATATATATATATATAATTATATATATATATATATATATATATATATATATTGAGCTGAAATAATAGTAAGTTAAAAGAATTGAAAGACTAAAATAAAATATAAAAACGCAAATGTAAAGATGGAAAAATGAAAGGAATTAAAAAAGTAAATTAATATTAAAAGATTAAAAGTATTCCTTTAAGACTTTTGTTCACTAATAAAACAGTAAATAAATAACTTACTATTAAAAATAATTGTAAATAAAAAGAAACATAAAATTAGTAGTTCGAGAAATATTTAGGAACCAGTTATAATACCTGTTATAACTGGTTACACACAACTATAATTGTAGAACATTGTAACTGTATCCTTAACATTTTTCTGTTTCCTATCAGACCGTAGAACTTTTAATCATTTACTTACTGTAAGATGCAAGTAGCTTCGTAATAAAGTATTTTGAAATTAAAAATCATAGGAATATGTGGATAAATTCATAAAATAATTTTTAGTAATTTTTATATTCAAATAATATTTTTGATGAAATTAATATCATTTCAACAATTTTGTTCAATTATGATTGTATGAAATTATTTATGCGATTGATGTTTTCACTATAACTATAACATAATTATAAGCAGAAAAGAAATAGTCATAAAGAATTGTTTGATTAAAATAAAATAATTTATATATATATATATATATATATTATTTTATTTTAATCAAGCAATATTTTAATATATAAATATATATATATATTAAAATTAATTTTGGTAGAATGCCATGTTATGCTATTTGTTTCTCACAAGAAATTTTGCAAATTCCCCTGATTGATTATAAATGAGTATCATACTGTCGAAAATTGATTCTCAACACATTGCCGTGACGGACAACCCAACTATCAAATTATGCATATAATGCATCAAATGAAAAACGACTAAAAAGTAACCATGGAGTTTTAAAGCATAAACGCTTTATGATCAACAGTTGGAAATGTATGAAGTTGTTGGCTTTTAATTAGTGATATTTAAAGCAGAGTCAACTAATTGAAACACAGACTAAATGTATGAGCTAATGAAGTCGTGATTTTATTTGAGATCCTCACAATTAGTATTTTAGTGTTTTCTTATTTTTGTTATTACTGATAGCTTCTTCAGAAAATTTATTAATATAAGGCACAATTTATTTTTGTTATCTTTGGAGTGATTCAATAAGGCTAAAATATTTAAACAGTGATAATTGTATTTATTCTTATTTTTAAGTGCAATTTTTTTCAATCGTTGTTGAATAATTGGAGCTCTAGCATATTAAATTTAAAATATAGATTTAATTTGTTTATAAAACAGGAATTTTGTAGTGATTTGTAATCCACTGTAAACTTTAGATCTCAGTTGAATTAGGCTTTGTGTGATAAATGGCAAAAAAGAGGAAAACTAAATGAAATGATCAGGTATTTTACCATAAAGAATACACAGAGGCACTCATAAATGTGCCACATGAAATTTTGCAAATTAATTACTTTCATGGCTCTCAAATGTAAAAACTTAGACACGCTCTTTCAGAAATCTCATATATTTATCGTATATGTTAAAGATCCATTTGCAACGTTTGCACTTAAAATACTTCGACTCAAAATTTCCATGCAGAGTATTGCTGACGCAATTTTTTATGCTTTGAAATTTTAATTACTTTTTTATTTCGATGGTAACAATAGCATATAAATATGAGCTCAGTAATTGTAAATTTCTTTTAGGTGATGCGATTTCAATTTTGATTTATATATTGAGATTTTGAGATATTTGACTAATATATGTTATGAAAATGCATTGTGTTACATAACTATTAAATGCAATTTAAGGAAATACCAAAATGCTTTTGAAATGAAGTGCTAAATTTGGATTAGGTTAATTTCTTAATTTACAAATTTACATATATGAAAGAATATTCTAGACATAAATATTTTATGTGTAACAAAATATTGTTGTCAGATGTATAAAATCAAGTATTATCGAAAAATCAGTTACAGGAAATCTATTTTCTGCGATGTCAATTTTATCTGACACCGTTGGTAATGGTGTATGCAATCATGAATTTGTAAGGTAGCAAATCTCACAAAACATATGTGAATGCTACTGCATACTAAGAAAATACAAAATGATAAAATTAAAAAGGAATGAATGATCCAATAAAAAATAAATATAAGAAAAGCATCATGAAGAAGTAAATAAATAAATATGTATTTTCCGCAAACTAGAAAACGAAACTAAAATTAGTACTACTGACACCATTTAAAATTTGGATTTATTCAGATGTGAATTAATTGCAATGAATCAGTTTTGTTGTGCTTCTAAATAAAAGTGTGTGAGGTATTTAATATTAACTAGTTTTTAAATATTTAACTTCAATTAAGATTCAATAGATTGTATTTGAATTGAAAAGAGGAAAAAACTTTTATCCCTAACAAAAATTAAACGCATTGTTAAAATTAAATTAAATATAAATGCTACAAAAATGATTAATATTAATTGGGCTTTATTTCAACGAAATATGCTTACACAAAGCATACTTAAATAGAAATTTCTTGCTTCTTATAAAAATTTCATAGCGAAGGTGGTTTTTCTATAGTTAATAAATAGTTAAAAATAAAATATTTTTAACTAGTTTTTATTTTATTTTTAACTATTATAGTAATAAATAGTTAAAAATAAAATAAAATTTTTCTATAGTTAAAAATAAAATTATTTTACTATTCTTTAACGAATAATACTGCACTTGCTAAATGGATTTAATAAAATATTTTGTACCTATTTTGCAATTTCAAAACGTGTTATATGTATGTGTTTAGTTTTAACTATATATTATTTAGTTTGCACACTCTCTTAAAAATAAATTTTTGCAATTGTTTATGTTTTTGTCCACTTGTTCTTAATTTATTATTTATCTTTTCATGTAACCATAAAAGAGACATTCATTTATACATCAAATAATACTTTATTGATAAAATCACATTTATATCTAGAGTTTTCATTCCAGAATTTCATTGTTTTGACTTCCATTTCTCCATACCATTGATACCATGAGACAATGTAATGACATGTTTACAATAACACAGTTAAAAATACAATTCATTTATATACGATTTCATTATTTACTATTATTGTAAGTATAATATTTTTTATAATATTTATATGTTGACTGTTTATAAAGTAATCATAGATTAAATCAGTTTTATGTGAGTTTCAAATTAAAATATGTTATTTACGTATTAACTATTAAATTTTAAACTCTTCTCTTTCAAAATTAAAATAAATTAATTAAAAATTAAAATTTTGTCTTAAAGTATGTGTCATAATTTAAATCTATTAGTATTATAAAACCCAACATTATTTTAGATTCTATAGATAAAATGTACATAAAAATTAAGTATTTTGTTTCGTTCAATTTAAACAGTACCATTTAGTAAGCAATTTAAATGAAATCTAATGAAAATCTAAGGTTTAAAACGCAACTAAATTTGATTACTTTTAAAGTATTTTTATACGAGGAAACCAAATAGTTGCTCAGTTAAATATATTTAATCCTATCGCAGAAATAATATATTATTAAAAATAATTGTTATTTTTCATGCTTAACATATGCGTTATAACACACCAAAATATAAATTGGTTACATGTAATTTTCACATTTCTGAAATGAAATATTGCTCTGTTTAATTATTTATTTCTTTATATGTTGACTGTTTTTTTAAATAAATATATTAGATACTTTTATGAACATGTAATGAAATTTAATCTTACAAAATTTTTCTATTCATTAATGTTACTAATTTGTTTATCAACTGAAATATCTTGCATAGATTTTTTACTAAACTTACATTACTGTAAATAATAAACAATCAATTTGCAATATATCAACCATAAATTGTTATTTAATACCTTACACAATATTGCTAGTAGCAACTGTAAAACATTGTTTAAAGAATCCTAAATCAACTTATTAAATAGTATTTCATCAGTAAAAGTACAAATCTTGAAGTATCTAATAAAAATAATTCTAAATATTTAAAAGTGATTATTTCTTTGTTGAAATTTTGGAACTATTTGTATTAGAAATTTAAATATTTGATTATTTGAATGCATAAAGTTTATCTTTGGAACATCATGGCTCATACATTTTGAAAGATTAAATAATTTTTTATAAGAATTTTTAATAAAATATTACTAATTGATACTTTTATTTAAATTGTTGTTTGCATGTATTGGATAGAGAAAAAATCCTTAATTTGGGTAAGATATATTAAACTAAATTATTGATATTGTTTTAAATTAGTGAAGCTTATAAAAACAATCATGTGTATATAAAAGTTATAATTATATAAATCAACCTTTGGGCTTAGAATAGCAAAAGCTATTTGTATTGAATTTGAAACATTAATCATGCTATGTCAAATAAATTCTTATTTTACTAATTTAGAGAAATAATAAAATTTAAGTTTGGGCAGATTCTTTTTACGTTGTTGCATAGCAAATTACTTTTTTAAATAAAAATATTGACACAACATGTAATACATACGAATAAAGTACAATTTTAGCATGCAAATTTCATAGATTAGGAATAGGAACTTAAAATGAAAAATGAAGCATTTTTTGAGACATTAAATATTACTCGCATCTAAATAAACAACATGAAACAACATTGTTTATTTATACTTATACAAAATAAATATAAAATTAATGGATAGTCTAAATTTTACAACAAAATTGGAAGAATATTTGTTTTATAACAATAAAAAATCAAATTTTAGGCACTATACATAACGTGATATAAAATGTTAAACATTATTTGATAAGGAACTGAAAAATTGTGAGATTGTGATTTCACGATTCTAATAAATTAATTTTACTCTTAGTTTAACTTATTGGTCAAATTTTCAATATAAATTAGTTATTTGAATAATTTATGATAAATATAACAAATATTTTAAATTTATAATTTTGGGAAAGTTAAAATTTTACCATTGCATAATGTATGCCAGTATGTATAATGTATTAGGCATAATAAAAGAAAAAATTAAGCAATAAATTTGCCTAATTATGTCTATAATAATTAATTGATTTAGAAAAAATTATATATATATATATATATATATATATTGATTACCAAATATATTAAATGGGTTGATTAACTTTTATTACAATGAAATATTTTTTTTACCTTACAGAATTAACATTTATCATTGATTGGAAACATTTAAGACAGAATAAGTTACAGTACTTTAATCAAATTTAAATTCTCTGTTAATATGATAATTAATGGACTTCACTTCTTAATGAGAGGATATATTTTCAAACACAATGTGTTAACAGATTTAGCAGTAAATATGCTTTAACAAATTAGAGAAAAATATAATAATTAAGCGTAATTTAAAAGAAAAATCATTAAATACATAATCATTTTACATTTGAACAATATTGTGACAAATATGTGGAAAAACGGACCTTTAATGATCTTTTATTAAGAGTTTTGACAGTGGAAAATTGATACTTTATAAAATATATTAATAACTGTTTAGTATAATCATGTTTATCTTGAAATCATATCTCAAATACAGTTCTTTAAAGTTTCTTAATATTTTAAAATGACTTGTAAATCTAATCATAAACTTTAGCAACGAATTAGTATTTTTATTGTATTAGTAAAAGTAAGTAATTAATTAAACAAAATTCCATCATCTTTAGTATCATGTTTGTACATTTCCTGATTCTGAATAATTATTTTAAGCCTCAAACATAAATTACATAATATATTGATTTATTTCAAATTATTTCGAAAGACTTGGTATAGTATTTTCTATTTAAGCTCATCGTTTTTTACAATAGTTCAGATAATTTGCTTATGCCAGAAACAGTCAGGTAAGTAAAACAATACATAATTTTTCCTTATTAATTATGTAGCCAAAAATATAATAATTACACACAAAATCCACAAACACAGAGAAATACACCTACAATACGATGATAGATTCTGTCACAATGTTTCTACTTAGTTTTATTTAACAATCCATTATTAGAGCAACTCAGATTATAAATTAATTGCCATTTCCAAATGACTACTTATTAATTTTCCCATGGAAAATTATGAGTAGTGGTTATTTATATATTTTCAATTTATTTTTAACTAATTAATTGTAAATTTTAATTACATTAATTGTTAAATTTTAATTACTATTATCATAATATCCTCATAAGAAAGCTTTTTAATTGTATTAAGATACATTCATTTCAAAAATAATTTGTGATTCTAAAATTTTATAGCATTTTAAAATTTCATCAATATTTACTTAAGTTCTAATTCTAATTAAACTTTAAATAATTAATTTTTACTTAAACTTTAATTCATAAAATAATTATACTAAATTATTTTATGAAATTATATGGCAATAACTTCACAATCTTTGTTGATCTAATTTTATTACATACACATATATATATTTAGGTCGATATAGTTATATATATATATATACACTGTAATTTCTCAGTAAATTCCAAACTTTAATGAGCACAAATATAAACACATATAAGAATCATCCATTTCACTCTTTCTATTATTTTAATTTTACTTTAATTACAAATATTTAATTATTTGAAATTGCAGTGACATTTTATGTTTAGATGCTCAGTCGATTTCATTAACACTCTTGGGATTTCATAATTTTATCTTTAAATTTTTTATATTAAGAAAAAATACATGTATTTCAAACTATATTTCCATCACAGTTACCTCCCGCATTTCCGATATTTTTTTATGGAGAAACATGCTTGTTTCAAGTTCTTCGAAGTATTTCGATTTCAAGAGAAGAGTTCTCGGAAGTCACATGAGGGAGCAGTTGCGCGTCCTGTCTCTCAAATCTTCCTTGAGTACGTCCTTGTTCTTGTACTTACTGCCCCGGGAGCTCATGGTAGTAAGGGGCGGAGCAGTAGCACTGCGGAGAATATGATTCTTGTTCAGTTTCCCTAAGGCTGCGAGAGCTGAAATCTCGAATGCTTCTCTAGCACTCCGTGGGCAAACACGTGAGGACGTCTCCACATACGTTGTAGCGTGAATCTGTCTTGAAACACCCAGTGCCTGGATTGCCAGCAACACATATTCAAATAAAAAATAAACACATGAACTATATACGCTTTTACACATAGGAATATTTAAAATTATACAAATTTATATATCGCAGGATAGAATTTAATAAAATGTCGAAATAGTTAAACATAAAGTTCCATAAATCTAGTAAATTTATTAAAGCGAAATAACGGAAAGATGATCCCCGAAAAATAACTAACAACTATCAAATGGGTTCGGTTTAAAATCGGGTACACTTGATTTGGCGACAAATTTTGCTGATAAAATTAATTTTCTTGTAATCCTGGTTATCCAATCTTTGTATAGCGACCATCCTGGCACATGTCTTTACTTCAAGCCAATTGCCAAAGAATCAAGAGATACCCGATTGTAAACTTTTACCAATATATGAAACAGAATAGAAAAGAAATAAGTCATAATTTAAAGTCTGTACATGCAATGCCAGTTGCAAATTCATTTTTTGCAATGGTAGCATGAAGGCCAACTTCTCCCATTGCAAAATAGGAAATTTTGAAGGTGCTTGTTTTGCTTCCACGAGTCAATGTCTGTACTACCATCGTAAATGTTTCATCATGAGATGGTAAATGCAAATACTGGTTTTCATTTATGTGTCCTTACTGTTGAATTTTATATATGATATTGAATTTTATATACGCTTTTCAATAATGATACACTTAATATTAGACTAATATTGATATATTTTTAGACATTATTAAATAGCTTACGAAATTCAATAATGATATACTTAATGAATAGTCTTAAGAAAAGTTTATTTTGTATTTGGAACTTTGTACAAAATGCTTTTTGTAACAGTATCTTGACTGTTGAATCCATGATAAAGGAATAACAAACGCAAGAACCAAAGATATCTAAAGAAATCAAGATTCCTTGTTTTTCTAACTCAGATTTAAATAGTGACCCTGAACTTCATTAATTTGATGAATTTTACATTCGATTAATACTCATATCGAATTTTTTATTCGAAATTTGAAAATGCGTTCAGTAATTTTTCACATTATTTAATTGAATTTCAATCAAAGCTGCATCTTTGATTATTTCTGTGAAATGAAATAGTGCAAAAGTAATATAATTTTTAAAAAATAGGAAAAAACACAATTTATCTACATTTTTCTCTTAATTTTATTGTATTATGCTCTTCATATTTGTTGAACTTAGTTATAGTTAAAATATAATAAAAATACGAATTTCAAATTATTAAGTGAAAATAATTAATAAATTAAATTAATTCTATTCCTTTTTTGTGTAAGGCTCATAAATAATTCAATTAAGGCACAAATTGTTAAGTTATTGTATTTTTAATAACAATAATAATTAAAAAAAGTTTTAAGTTTAATTCATTGAGCTGCAATAATAGTGAGTTAAGAGAATTGAAAGACTAAAATAAAATATAAAAACGAAAATATAAAAATGCAAAAAATAAAAGGAATTAAAAAAGTAAATTAAATATATTTAAAGATTAAAACTATTCCTTTTAGAATTTTATACACTATTAAAGCAGTAGACAAATTATTTATTATTAAAAATAATTGTAAATAAAAGGAAACAAAAAATTAGTAGTTAGAGATATGTTTAGGAACCAGTCACAATTCCTATTGTAACTGGATACAACTATAATTATAGAACATTGTAACTGGTTCCTAAATAGTTTTCTGTTTCCTATCAGACTGTAGAACTTCTAATCATTTATTTACTGTAAGATGCAAGTAGCTTAGCAATAAAGTATTTTGAAATTAAAAATTAGGAATATGTGGATAAATTCATTAAATAATTTATAGTAATTTTTATATTTAAATAATATTTTTTGATGAAATTATTATCATTTCAATAATTTTGTTCAATTATGATTGTATGAAATTATTTATGCGATTGATATTTTCACTATAAGAATAACTATAACATAACTTTAAGAAGAATAGAAATATTCATAAGGAATTGTTTGATTAAAATAAAATAATTTACATTTTAAACTGATTTTATAAAAGGTTGTACTGCAAAAAAGTATTAAATTTTAATGAAGAAATAGTGTTCAAATTCAATAACAATAAACACACAATACATATATTACAAATACCCAGAAATTTGACTATTATGCTGTAATTTCTTACACAATATATATATATATATTGCCCTTATAATGATAACCAGGACTTATAAATAATATAAAATGAATAACAGATCCAATATAATTAAAGAAAAATATAATAATTAAAACGTGTCTCCTACATATAGAAAATAATAAATTTCATCAAAACGTGCATAAATGTGTGCATTTAACATATAAACATACATTCATACCCATACACATATTATACACAATTGTCATGTGTTTAAGAACATACAATTACCCTCTGTTAGAAGTTGTTTTCTGTTTAAATGTATATAGAAATAGATATACAAGTACAATAAAAGAAAACAACAAAACCACAATTTCTAAAAACGAGTTTTTGGACTAATTTATTGTCATAGACCTTATTTTCTTGTTTTTAGTGAATAGTGAAACATAAAAATTTTGTCCTAGTTAGCAAATTGAGAAAATAAAGGAAGAGAAAAAAAAAAAAAAAAAACTTGCGGATGCATTAATACAAAAATTATAAAATAGAATACATTCTAAAGTTCAATCCTGCATGAAACTTAAGCAGATAATTATTTTTAAGTTTGCAATTCACACAACAACATAAGCAATTAGTATTATAAAGATATATTTATTATTAAGATATATTTTAAGCACTTAAAAAGTATATATTTTTTAAGTATTTAAATAACTTTAGATTATACGACCTTATTTTGTTCTTAATTTTCAAATATTTTTCCAAATTGATGCATATTATTGGCAATGTCTACTATTCATTTTTAAAGAGGTATTTAAAAATGTTTTTTACTTGTTCTGCGGTAACAGGTACTTTTTTCAGCTTGGCCAAGGCGCACATGGTTTCCACGTCGTTTCGAAGGTCACTTTGGCAGCCACATAGAATAATTGGAATATTTTGACTGTGTTGTCGAATCTCTGGATACCACTGGAACAGAAGAAAATAGAATGTATATAGTAAATATTTTATATAAAGGTAAAAATATTCTTCTTTAAAGAAATTTAAACTGATTTAATATTTTATCTATATAATCGACATTCATTTGCTAAATTATTTTCAAAATTTTTCCAGGGATCTTCCAGAAAAAAGGAAAAGAGAATTGAATAAAAAATGTTTTGAAAATCATATTGATACTAGTAATAGCTTAAAAGATTTTTCACTTTTATACACAAATCTCAGTTGCAAGACATCCCCTATAGGAGTAAAGCCTATTGTGCCATATCTAGTTATTTATAGTGTATTTCTCTCTATAATTCCAAGTTTTCTACAAGAATATTAATTTTCTCTCCTACATTTATGGTGATATTTTTACCCATTGATTCTAGTTTTTAGTGTTATTCTATCACAAGTTTACGTAAATTTAATTGAAAATATGCCTTGTCATACCTTATTTATCGTACTGTCTAATGTTTCAGGATTACCAATTGTGAAACAAAGGAGAAAGACACTAGCATCCTTATAGGATAAAGGCCGAACAGTATCGTATGCTATGGTACCTGTAAAGGAAAATAGAGAAATTATATACATGTAGATATTCTAGCGCACTTATTTCTATACATTTAAATAACAAACACACCAACTATAGTAATAATATTACACATTTATATATTTTAAGTATTCCCCTCACATATATATAAATCTTTCATGAAAGCTCATACATGAATTTATTATAATTTTGTAATTATATTTTTTTAATTATGTAAAGGTCTCTACCAGACGTATCCCAGAGAGTAAAATGAATTCTGTAATCACCGACACAGTATGTTGCGGTGTATCTCTCGAAGCCGGTTGGTGTATAAACCTGAAATATAAAGTAGTATTATTTAATATATATTTTAAGTATGAAGCTTATATATAATATTGTATGCATTTTTTTTTCAGTAGTATATTTGGAACAGTAAATTTGTAGTCAAAAGTTTTTTTTAATGATTATATACAGGATAATGATAGGAAAATTAAAGTTTCATTTTCATTCAATTCATATGTAGTTTTATTTACATTTTTCATTTTTATATTCACTGCATTTGCTAATGCTTTGCGAGAATGTAAAGTTGCTCAAGAATCTTATGAAATAAGTGGTGCAAATGTTTTAAACAAATCTTCAATATCTATTATATTGTTTCAACTAAATATTATTATTTCCTAACATCATTATTTTATAATGGATTATAAAGTTAAGTATTTCTGCTATATTATTAATATTTTGAATACTGATGAAAAACATGGTGGTTTTTTATGAAGTTCAGTGATTGTTATCAATATTAGATATAATATGCTGGTTTGTATGCTGAACTAAAATTATTTTTTATGCAAGATTTTTTAATTTTCGTCTCATAAATTCTACATACATACATACAATTATGTAGAGAAACCCTGAACTATAACTAGAGGTTAAAGGGTAATGCTCCACTTACACCAGTAGAATAAACATAGATTCTATTGCATGAGCTTTTAACAGATCTTCAACATAGCAAATTTATTTATGAGGAACAGATTTTAAAAATTTATATAAAATGGGATTATATAAGTAATTGTCAAGTATTTTATATTAGTTACGATAGCAGTAAATTTTCCTTAGATAGGTGGAAAGCCATATGTAAATAAAAAATTTATATGTAAACAAGAAGTAAATAAGAACAGTAATATATACAATTAAAATTATATATTTATGTAACAGTTAGTAGTAACGCAGTTTTCGTATTTAATATTTTTGTCATCTAAATTTGTCCATATGAAAGATATTTTGATACGTTTTATCACTTAAGTTTGAGTCAGAATTTTTCATCAATTCATTTCGTCAATTAGCGTCGTTTTATTAAGTAACTCTGTTGAAACAATAGTTTAAGATTTGATGGACAGAAACTTCACTATGTTTGTTAGCAAATTCTTTAGATGAAGGTATTTGATTGCTTTCCGTGTTTTTTCTAAGATGGAAGTGAATTTAATACTGAAATATTGAAATCGGTATTTAATATTAAATTTGATATTTGATTGTTTTCCGTCTTTTTTAAGATGGAAATGTGAAGTCAAAAAACAGTTCTCGCGATATAGAGGAGAGTTAAGCCTTCAGATCTACAAACACATACTTTCTTGCTGCAGTCCTTCCAAATCTGTGAAAGTAAATCGGAAAAGTTTCTTGATTTGTCAATAAATAGCTGAAGAATGAATTTTTAAAAGTGTTTTCTTGTGAAATTTTTTGGTAATACAGATAATTTTTGAACATTTTCAGAAGTATTCCAAGTATTTTGCCATTTTTATAACAGACTATGATTTAAGAAAGGTTTTACGTTTCATTGGGGATGAAGTAGATAGATGGCTTGTAGATAGAAATTTACTTCCCTTGAATACCATATCATTCTTTTTATAACCTTTGATATCAATACCATTAATATCTTTAATAGCCTTTGATATCAATACGTGGTTAGTTTTCAAAATATTTGAATTTGAACTGCCGTTTCTTGTTGAAACAAACAGTAGTAGCTGAATTTTATTGAGGATAGGTGATTTTTATGGAGAGAATTTAACAGCCACTTTAATGCAGAGTGGCTGCTTAACCATAATGTAGTTTCACGTAAATGATTGCTCAAAACATGGCATATTGTATAGATTGAGGGAGCTTCTTAAACTGAATTAAATGAATTTAATTTGATCAATTATGAATGCATTTTATTATTTTTAAAAATCAAATACGCTGGTATACATTTGTATCTTTCTTCTTGGATCCCTTCAAATAAATATCTAGTTCAGTGTTACGAAATGATGACGGAAAGTTTGATAATTTATTACGCAATGAAAGTTTATAGAGAAACTGCTAAATTTTGCAATGTTTTTGAAGCATGATTGGTGTCTGTTATCAACTTGTTACTTGTAATCTTCTGGATAAAAGAAAATTTCCGTCAATGACAACTTCTTTCTGTAATTGTAAAAATTTGGTTTTCAAAATTTCTTTTCCTATTTGATTTGGTTTGTTTGTAGCTCAATGGTCATTTTTCATACACGAGGGCTAATTAGACCGGGACCTACGGTTTAAAGTGTTCCCCGAACCATTACAACCATCCATGCCCAAGTTGCGATTCGAACCAACGAACTTTTTTTCTATTTGATAAATGCAAAGGTGATCAGCCGAATAAGTGCATTTGTTGATGTAGTGCGGTAATATTTTTATATAGGTAGCAAGTTTATATGTTAGATAGCAATTTAACTTTTCAGACTTTGTCACCTCTTCTTCATCTATTTGTCTAGCATCTGCATTCCCATTCAGGACAGTCGAGGCAGAACTTCTCCAGGCCAGTGCAATCATACTCCGTTTACTCCTTTTCTTTGTCGGGCATCTCTGGGGCTTCTCTGCCTTGTGTATCTCAGGGACTTCTGTGTGTGAGGACTTTCTCTGTCTCTGTGTCTACCTGTCTTCCATTCTTAGATGCAGTTTTTAAATTCTCATCTTAGCTCCTCCTCTTTACACCATTGGTTTTCCAAAGTTCCATATAACGTCCTACACTCCTATGGGATAGGCCATAAATCTCTCCCCCTTAATCCCGACTGGTCAGATTTACAAACAAAACATATCATAAAACATAAACTTCCCTTGCAATTTTCTCACGATCATTCATACCTTCCGAAAGGAAGAATTTATTCTTTTATTGCACTTGGCTCCTTGTGCCAATTTTTATTGCATCCTTTTCTTTATACTATTACAGCTTAGTTTGAAAGGAAAAGCGGAAACTCTTAAATTTAAAGTGCAATAAAAATATACATATCCATTTTCCCAAGGTTTGGTTATGTCGTCTTACACTACGACATAATCCTCCCCCACTTACAGAAAAAAAATATATTTATATATATATTTTTTAAATTCCATAAATGTTAACATCAAAGAAACATAATAAAAACAAATGAAAATGAACCGTGGTTTGTTAAAAAAACAAACATACTTGAGAATTTCAGGTAAACCACTGATCTGTACACATGTATTATGGCATATGGGATGCATTTCTTATTAATGCATTATGTGTTGACTATTTTAATATCTATAAAGAAAATCTGAAATGATATGATCAATTGTCTATACATATCATAAGCCAATCACATAAAAGAAATAAATAACAGTTTATGTGAATTCACACAATCAATATTTACCATATTTGTCTTTATAACATAATTATAATGATTTGTATCACCATATTCAACAGTCGACATTTTGTATTTGTCCATTTAACAGCAAAAATTCACATATCTATTTCAAATCAGTTCAAAAGACTGATATAATCGTTTGACGTCAGAAATTCCATGCAAAAATACTTATATATACATATATAAATAAATGTTAGTGAGTCTGCACTCGCAAATCCTCTGGTCAAATATTTTAACTAAAACACACACATCAATGTATAAAAATGAAAATAATTTACTCTAAAAAGGTATTTAATTTACATGGAACAAAAATGTATATCCATATGTGTATATTATGACATAAGAAACAATACTTATGAATTTTTCTTCAAACAGATGCATTTACTCTATTTTTTAATATTTGTGTTTGTTATTTTCACATTTATACAAAACATAATCTTCTTCCAAATTTTCTATTCTACTTCATTTTCAAAACATGATTGTCGAAGAGTGAATAAGGTCTATTCGGATACTATCAATCACTCAAAATCTGTAAACAAGCTCGTCACTATAGCGACCCTCATGGTTGAAAATTTTGGAGTGAGCCAATTTCTCCTCTAGACATACTCCTTCAAACCCCCTGTTTTTCTTTTTTACTTGCGCCGTTAACCGGTTCCTAAGACCTGTGAGTATCAGGGAAGAAGGGTCACATGCGTAGCCGACATGATGCCGACCGGAACACAATTATCATCATCCTAAGTATTTTCAAGGTTTTGTGAGTAAATTCTCAATTCATTTATTTTATTTTATCATCTTTTTTTTTATTCACAGCATGCTTTTTTATGATTCATGTTTTCAATTGTTTGTATCCACTTAAGATTTATGTTTATACTGCCCTCTAACAAAACACGCCTTCACCCCGACCGTATTGTTCAGTCTCTGGGTAACAATGTTTCCCTGACTCTCAGTTCAGCCGGTGAGCGATAACTATCTATTGTAAATGCCTCCGTCTTTCGGACATCACTTTTAACCTACATGTATTTACTTTTTTTGTAAAAACACTAGGACCGAATCGAGACTCAATAGTCACCACATTCTTGGAATGAATGTGTTTCACTTTAAACGGTCCTAGAAATTGTTTTTTAAATCTAGTAGACTTATTAAGAAATACAATGTCTCCTACTTTAATTTTTGAAACGCTTGCTTTTTTCCTTTGTATGATATTTTGTGATTCTTGAGCCTTAATTAGGTTTTCCTTCGACTCTTTGCAAAATGTTTTTAGAGTATTAATAGTCCTTTCATAAAAAGCATCATAACCATGAAATTTAGGAGTCTGAAGGGTCGTTCCCCAATCATCTGTCAGTAATTTCAGATTTCTCCCAAAAAATAGTTGGTTCGGAGTAAAACCAGTTGCTGGGTGTATACAATTGTTATAAAATTCTGCGTGTAAATTCATAGCCAATTCAAAATCAATTTTACTGTTTAATGAATTTAACGTATTCTTAAGTGAACCGTGGATTCTTTCTATCTTGCCGTTAGCGCCTGGATGATATGGGGTTGTATACAAATTGCGAATTTTTAACTGTCTATTTAGCTCTTTATGCATTTCTGACGTAAATTGGCCACCACTATCTGATAGAATACATTTAACTTTACCATAAGCGGACATATATTTTAGTAATTTACGAACAACTGTCTCAGTTTTAATGTTTCTTACCGGAAACAGTTCAATTCGTCTAGAAAAGTTATCTATGCAACTAACTACATAATGTCCTGATGCAAAACGCCCACAAATATCTACGCTAAGAAATTCTCCCGGTTCATTGGGAATAGGAACATTTCCAAATTCATTTTTCTTCTGCCGATTTGGCTTAACTCTTGCACATGTCTCACATGAATTTATATAATTTCTAATATTAGCATATATACCGCGCCACCAATATTTACTAATTACCATCTGATAAGTTTTGTCCGCTCCAAAATGCGTCATATGGGTGGCTTGAATTGCGTACTTCTGGAAATTTTTCGGTAAAACTATTTGGGGTCGTAATTCCTCTACTCCTTTTATTTTTCCCCAATGCATTAATAACCCTTTCGACTCATCCATGTAAAAACGCGTAATTTCATGTTTAAAAGGAAGTTTACCTTTTTGTAAACCTGTTAGAATTCGCCCTATTTCCTCGTCGTTCTGTGCGCTTTCCTTAATAGATTGTAAGCTTAGCGCCTGTAAATAAATCATCTGCTCCTCGTTTACTATGTTTGTCAACATTTTCGCCTCCGAGGCGCCCTTCGCTCCTGCCCGTTGAATGCCGGGCTTACAAGACTTCTCCGCCACTTCCTGTTTCGCAGCAGGCTCCGCTGAAGAAACCGCTGTCTGATTTCCCCCCTCCATTCTCGACATTCGACTCAAGTTCTCTTCTGGTTTTGTTATAGGAGAATTTTTCGCTATTTCGACTTGACCAATTTTCATACTTTCATTGATATCCTCACATGCTACTACCTTTTTTCTTTAGGTTGGAGTATCATTTTATTTTTGTTAATGCATTTCAAAACATTACATTTGTCACTAATTCCACCTTTATTTTCCTCCAAATTTACTATCTCATCATCAATAGTAATATAATTTTTGTTTGTATATAGATTAATGTTCGCTTTTTTCATAGTTTTATAACTTAATATACAGTCATAATCATTAGGAAAGCTCTGCGGAGTAATAAACACTATGTCTGATATCACTTTTTTTCCAATTCGAAAAGAAATTTCTACACATTGATTATATTTAATTCTTTCACCTGAAAGCGTTAAAATATTTGCATGTTTTTGTTCGTGTTTTATTTCGATATACTGTCTTATTTTGTCAAATTTCAGCTGAGACAACAAAGACACCGACGCCCCCGTGTCGAGGAGAATCCCAATCGAGAGTGGCCCCGTATCCGGTTTTCTTCGAGCACTTCTAGATGGAACTGACCGCTCTAAAATTCTACCCCTCACCACTGGTAAGTCATTTTTGTTTAATTGCACAGAATTATTTAAAACTGTAGTAATTTTTGTATCATTTTCAACTCCTTTTGCTATTACATTTTCCCCACTGTTTATGCTCCTTTTTTGTGTGCAATAAGATTGCGCCTCAGTGCCTACTCTTTTATGTCTCCTATCCTCAGAAAGGGGTCTTATGAAATTTTTCTTCCCTCTATTCGTTTCCTTGTATTCTTTTGGAGCCAGTGTCTCCGTTGAAATGCGTTCACGCTCCAAATCTTATTTTGACATCTGTCGCCCACTGGCTGAGGATTTCCACCCTGGGCCAACACCCCCTAGATACAAGGCCTGCTGGCTGAAAAGAAAAAGGGTCGTGACGTCACTCTAGTAGTTGAGCGTTTGTGAAGAGAAAACCGGCGATCGCCATTACTCTACTGGGAAAACAACCTGTTATACTGTGCTTTTTGTGTTGATGATAGGATTAATCCAATAAATAAAAGTAAGTTGATCATTCTCATTACTTATATATGTTTTAAAATGAATGTTGATTGTGCTAATTAACTGATCATTTATGTGGAAAATTGTTATCACTTAAAAATTCCTACTATTTAACTGTATTTTTTGACATGTATAATTTTGTATTCTGTATGATCCGGTCGTGATGGCTTACGATCAGTTAATATAAATGTAGTAATGATACAATACAAATAGCATGTAAACTTTAAATTGTTTGTGATGAACTAATATATTTAAATTTAATAATAATCCGTAAATAATGATTCAAAAATATTTAATTTAAAACTAAATCATTTAGATTATCCTTAGATTTTAATTTTTACTTTATGATCCAATGAATAACTGAGCATAATATAAACTTCATTTTATTAAATATAAATATTAGTATTAAGTCCTACATTTAAAATTATTCTTGAGGATATATTTTTATTGTTCATTAACTTGTGTGTTTGTAAACCTCAATTATCTAACTCATTACTTTAATTAGAAACTGTAAAAATATATTTTATGAAAAATATATAAGCTTGAAGTATAAATTAATTAATTCCTAATTCTAATGCATTAATAAAGTATAATAATATTCACTTAAAAACTAATAATTTTATTTATTTATATAAATTTTTTTACTTATATATGCCCTATTCTTGCTGTGTTCCAAATTGCCATGGAAACTACACTCCTGAAAACAAGAAATCTGTTTTTAAGTTTCCCCAGGATCTGGTGCTCCGAGAAAAATCTGCTCAAGCCATTCCAAGAAAGAATTTAAAAATAACTGATAACTCTAGGGTAAGTCTAACTGCTAACATTGAACTGAAATGTTAAATGAAGATAAGTATGATGTTTGCAATATATATATATATATATATATATATATATATATATATATATACATATATTTATTTAAATTTTTAGGTTTGTGAAGTTCATTTTAAGGCTTCAGATATCATTAGAGAGGAGAGTGTTTTTGACTCTAAAACTGGCAAAACCATCATCAGCTCTTTTTTGAGACCAAGGTTAGTACCAACTGCAGTTCCCACAATTTTTCCAAATTGTCCCTCATACTACAGTAGGAATGTGCCTGAGCGAGAAAGTCCATTTGCGAAAAGAAAAAATTGGAAGTGAAAATGCTTGCTCAGGCATATGAAGTAAGTAAGCTTTCTGCTAAAAAATATGATGAGGAACACAATTTTGGTAATTTGTCGGAACTGATAAACATCCTATAAATTCATCAAATGCCAGAACAGTGGATTAACCTTGGTAAAGTAAGTAATAAGATTATTTTTCTTATGTTTTCTGATGATGATGTACCACAAGTTTTATATTCTGTGATAATAAAAGAAAATTTGGAATTATATATATCACCCCTCTGCGTTGGGGTTAAAATCCTAGCAGGGCAATGTTTGTGGTTATATGTTCATATTTTATATTATTTATAAGAAGTCTAACACAACTAGTATAATGATGGTATGCTAATGCTTTAAAAAATCTAAGCTATATGTATAATATATGATATATGTAAATAAATGTATAAATGCTTTAAAAAATCTGGCATTATCACCCTTATGTTTTGATTCATTTTTGATTAGTTTTGGCAATTTCATTTTCTTCAACCAAAACTTAAATTCAAATAACCTTATAATTAATATAAGAATTACTTTGCACCAATATTATTGAATAAATGGCTTTAAATATCAATGAAGATTTTTATCAGGTGAGGTAAAGCTTTCAATTAATGTATTTGATTTTTTTTTCATATAAATTACCATACAAAATATAAATGTGTAGCAATTTATTATTTAGTTTTAAAATTTATATTTTTTCCATGTGTAATTAGTATTGCAATTTTTATAATGTTTATTTTCTTTCATATACCAAAACTGAAAGATCTTTTATTACTTTTTAAAAGAGAATATTGGTACTTTGTATATTATCAGCATGTTAATAAATAAATTTTTGTCCACAGCTTCAATAAAGTTTAAAAAAAAATTTAATAAATTGCTTTTCTATTTTTTTATGTGTATATATTGATTAATAAAAGTATTTTCTTCACCTGTGTTGTTTTCATTTTTCCATTTCATAGTTTTTCAAAACTTTTCAAATAAATTTAATTTAATTATTTTGTATTATTACACTCTAGTGCAAGAATTATATTTAAAACTTAATGAAATACTTGCACTATAGTGTAATAATGCAAAATATTATTACATTAATTACTATATATTAATAATTATTATTAATATATAATAATTAATATATTATATATATATTAAACCAAAATTATATAATTTGTTCTTGGAGAATATTATATTGAAAAGTTAATTATACATGTATAATAAAAATTATTGAAACCATTTTATCTATCATATTCCTCATTTCTATGAAACAAGAACTAAAATAGTTTCATGAATTTTAGAATGTTTAAAAGTTATTATAAATCGTTAAAAGGGTACATTTTTTACTCTAACGGGTTGCACATATTACAATTAAATGATGTAGTATAATAAATAGCTAATAATAGTAGTATTGATATGAAAAATTTATGTTAGAAAACATAAGTTATATATATATATTTATCTGTAAATAACATATTTCTTTTAATTAAAATCTAATACATGAAACAAAATTTAGACATGATATATGAAGAATCTTTAATAAAGATTCTCAGAGTTAAAAAATTAAATATATTTTACAAAGTTCGCTTCACACTATCACTGAATGTATCCGTTGCAAGCTAGTTTCGTTTTTCGACTCCACTACTACAGTGACGTCACAAAATCAGCCAGCAGGCCTTGTATCTAGGGGGTGTTGCCTGAGCCCCCTGAGGGTAAATTGTTGCTATTCCCCCTGTTTAACGCACTCCTATTCCCCCTAAAGCGATCACTCCTCTGCTGATTTCGAAACGTATTCCTATTATTTCTAAAATTCTCCCAATATTGGTCACTCCTCCGCTGATTCGGAATCATAAATCTATTCCCCCTAAAGTTTTTATCAACATTATTGTTATTGCTATTCCTTATTTGCCTTTTTGATACATTTATTTTATTAAAATTTTCGTTTACTTTTTTTAAATGAAAGCAAGTCGCAGCGAAATGACCTGTTTTTCCACAAAACAAACATATCTTATTATTGTCAGTATTAGCGTTTTCTTCGTGCTGAATAATATTTACGGTTTCCTTATTTTGATCCTCAGGTATCGCTTTCGAATTTACTTTGTTTAGTTGTAACTTTAGATAGAGAGATTCCGTATTTTGCACATCACCAGCAAATTTTACTGCTTCCTCAAATGATTCGGGATATTTCAAAACAACTGCCTTTTGCAATTCTGAGGGAAGACCCTCAATAAATCTTGAGAGAAGCAATTTATCAATTAAAGCCTTACTCTCACTTGTTTTTATTTGAGAAGCTCCTAAATACCGACTACCCGCTCGTCTAAGACGTTCAGCATACGCCTTCACCGATTCTAATTCGGACATTTGAATATTTGAAAACTGTAAATACGATTCTGTTAAAAATTGTTTTTCACTGAAATGTTCTAAAAATATTCGTTTGATGTTCTCAAAAGAGGTTGAATTTTGAAGATCAGTATCTTCTATTAAAAATTGTTTAGCGGCTCCTGTTAACTTCGATTTTAAAATTATAATTTTTTCATTATCGCCCCAGTTGGCTAACAAAGCAACATTTTCAAATTGGGTAAACCAAAATTCACAACATTCTTTATCTCCATCAAAATTTGAAATTAACTGAATCATTTCCATATTTGGTTGAGAAAGTGAATTAATATTCACGCGACTATGACCAGAGTCTATATCTTCTGGTGAAATTTTCCTTTTTCTTTTATTATATCTAGGCATTATGTAATTTCAAATTATTCTAAAAAAATTTTGAATATCTCAACTGTTGTTTACCCTTGTTTTTTTTAAACAAAATCAACTGTATTATACATATGCATATACTCATTACATAAACAACTATCTTTAACTTATTATCTATCTACCAAATACTTTTCACAATAATAAAAAATAAATAAACACATATACAGTCAATTAATTGTTTCTAATTAAATTACTTTCTACTTATACTACTCCTGTTACCAATTACAAATTGTTAATCAAATGTACTTAATCTTTAAGCATTCATTTATGCCAATATTATATTTTTAGTACTTATGAAATGCTTGTATTAACATTTTCATAAATATGAACAAACAAGCAATTTTTTATATTCCAAAGTAATCTAGACACTTCTATTCATGCATTTATTTATGCCATACATTACTAAAAATGTTTCCATATTTTGTTATAACTTTTTCATGAAATTTATTTTCAAATCTCATAACTTAGAACTTCAAAAGAATATCAAGTTTTATGAACACCATTTCCTAATATATTTCAATAAATTTGAATCAATACTGCTTTCGTTAACTCAGCATTAATGTTTTATTACCCTAAACTGGATTCATTAACTTAAAAACATTATAGTTATCTTGAACTCTCTCTGTCTTCAATAATTGCTTCCTTTAATTTTTAATTCTCAGACAAAATTATTTCAAAAAGACCAAAATATTTATACATTCTTGATAAATATAACTCACTGCACCAAAATATGCGCTCTTTGACTTCAAAAATTGTCATGGCACCAAATTATGTGCCAAAACTCAAAGTAAATGTAATTTTTCCCTGAGAAAAATGGACACAGCACCAATTATGTGTCAAAATCAAAACAAAAATAATATTTGCCTGAGAAAAGTGGTCACGGCACCAAAATATGTTGTGGTAACCTCGGTAATTTTAGAAAACTCCGAGGAAAACCCAGATTCGTTATTTAAATAATTGAATGACAGAGATCAACTCAAAACAAAATACAATAAAACTTAATAATTTATTTTAGCAAATTCATTACAAAGGTATTTACATTTATAATTCAAACATTCTTGATTAAATATTTGAGAGAAGATTCTAACATCATTATTATTTTTGTGATATTTACCCAATAACCATAGTGACCAGAGGGAAATGGAACGAGAGATCAGACTCACCCCTTTTAGAAGTAGTATTTAGAAGTGGTGTCTGAGACTTCGCCGCTCTCCGGTGTCGATGATTCTCCTTTTTCATCCACTTCCCGTCCTCTATTCAGCATCTCCGCTTTGCATGGCTATTCGCTGATATCTCCGCATCTTACTTGGCTTGCTGCTCAGTATACCTCTTTTCAGACTTTGTCACCTCTTCTTTATCTATTTGTCTGGCATTTGCATTCCCATTCAGGACAATCGAGGCAGGACTTCTCCAGGCCAGTGCAATCATACTCCGTTTACTCCTTTTCTTTGTCGGGCATCTCTGGGGCTTCTCTGCCTTGTGTATCTCAGGGAGTTCTGTGTGTGAGGACTTTCTCTGTCTCTGTGTCTGCCTGTCTTCCATTCTTAGATGCAGTTTTTAAATTCTCATCTTAGCTCCTCCTCTTTACACCATTGGTTTTCCAAAGTTCCATATAACGTCCTACACTCCTATGGGATAGGCCATAAATCTCTCCCCCTTAATCCCGACTGGTCAGATTTACAAACAAAACATATCATAAAACATAAACTTCCCTTGCAATTTTCTCACGATCATTCATACCTTCCGAAAGGAAGAATTTATTCTTTTATTGCACTTGGCTCCTTGTGCCAATTTTTATTGCATCCTTTTCTTTATACTATTACAGCTTAGTTTGAAAGGAAAAGCGGAAACTCTTAAATTTAAAGTGCAATAAAAATATACATATCCATTTTCCCAGGGTTTGGTTATGTCGTTTTACACTACGATATATTTATTCTCTAAGAATTTTACTATCATTATTAATTATTTTTTAGTATGAAAACATTACTTATTCAGTCAGGAAAGGAAAAATAAAACACCAATAATATCAATGATGAACAGTCAATAAATGAGAAAAAATAAATAGCAGCTATCTAGTACTGTTGGTATATCATAAAAATTAATAAAGCTATAATTGGCTTCCTTTGAATGCAATTGAATTTAGCAAAGATAAGATTTAAGTGGGTTTTTTTTGTATGATTGTTTCACAGATGAAGTAATGAAAAATTAAATACAAATCAATTAATAAAGAATGTAAGAGAAAAGTCTATATATATGAATAAAACGGTGAAAATTTAAAAAATTTATGTAAAATATGTATCGATTTACTATAAATTAATAAATTTGAAATAACGAATAATAATTTTCCTTCATTTGTTGATCAAGAATTTTCATTTTATATTATAAATTTCTAAAGAAATATCACCATTGTGATATCAACATTTACTGTTCTCATGATTTTCGTCACAAAACCTTTCTTTCAATGATATTTTCCTATTTAAACCTACCTTCTTGTATAATTTTATTTTATAAGCTTATTTTCTTATGATCTAGTCAAGCCCCAGGTTTCAGATTTGTATATGAGCATTGGTCTAATAATGATCTTAAGAGATAATTTTAGTTTTCTTATTAATTTGGAATTTTCTACATTCCAAAATTAATTTATTAATTCATTTTTCAATATAGAAAATGCCTACATTTTGTACGGCTTCAGTTAGCATACATTGTATATATCTTTAAATCAATATCTAATTTGTCCTACTTATTCACATTTTAGCCAAAATATGTAAAGCTGACAAGAAACCCAATATTTGAATGTTATATATATATATATATATATATATATATATATATATATATATATATATATATATATATATATATATATATATATATATATATATCTCAGTGGCAGCGAATGCCTCTAATAACGCCATTTTAAGTTTAAACAATTGAATCATAACTGACTGTATAAGCAAGGATCTAGATTGACTTAGTGAAAATAGGTCCGCGATGAAATATAATATAAATGTTAATTATTTAAAAAGGAATTCTATACGATGACGAAAATGTTAAAATTAATCATAAGTATTATTCGCATGGCCAAAAGCTACTACTACAAAGCGTTATGATATAAAAGGAAATATAATATATATGTATATTTCCTTTTATATCATAACGCTTTGTAGAGCATAAGCGCTTTCATAACGCTTGAATATAAATGCATGAAAATTTTATTATCTGTCTGAAAAATATTCTTCTGAAAATAATATAAATTTTTATTAGTCATTTTAATACCTTTATGCCCTCAGTTTAATGTCTCCCCATAATACGTTTAGTCCGTCCATTCATATACAAATCCGTCAATTCATCCTAGATTTATATTTCGGAAAGTATGTTCAACAAGTCAAAACTCTTTTTCATAACTTAATGAAAATTCTCTTCAGAGTTTCATGATTTTATCTATATGTCTATGGCTATATTAGTTCATTTATTTTCTCAAAGAGCTGATTTCTTGAGATTAAGTAGATCAAGTATTTAAAAGTAAGAACAAAATTAAGCATAGGTTTATAAAATTATGATATATTAATTTTAACAATACTTCATTATCCCTCACATATAGATAAAATCCATATTGAATTTACTCTCGAAATGCATAATGTTTTATATCACGTCTGTACAAATAGCTGTTAGCTGTATTACTGTTAATCAGTAAGCTGTTTAGAAATCAAATATGTTTAGAGTATTAAGTTATACTAATCTTAATCAAATATTATCCTCACATCGATGCATACTAAATTTACTTCTAATCTGTAGCATATTTTTATATCTTAATCCCACAAATAGCCATATAGTTCATAGTATTGAATTATGTTAACAATATTTCTTGTTAACAAAAGGGACACATAAATAATATTCTAATTTTAAATTTATATTCCCTTTTGTATAGAAGTATGCACATTTTACATAACTTGATACGTAAATGCAAAGAAATTATTCGTTATATTCTGTTAAATTTAATTCGTAAAATAACATTAATATTATTTTAATGTTAGTTTTATTTAAAAATGTTTTTTAAAACATGAAACAAAAACAAATAGAGACAGAGAAATACAATCCTCCGTATTTTCTAGTGACGTCTACTTTATACTCTACATTTATCAATTAGATAACTTTAAATAATAAATCAGCATCATACTTTATTTTTATCATAAAATGCTATTTTTCCATGCAGATTCCGAGCAGTTTTGTATTCTAGTAAAATATGTAATTCGTAATATTTGTCAATAAAAGGGGCATGTGTGATTGTATATTAATTATATAGATATTTATGTATAAAAAAAGGCTTGAATATATATAATTATTAGAAAATTAAATTGAAAATGAATACACACACACACACACACACACACACATATATATATATATTATTTTATTTTTAAAAATAAATATATATATTTGTACGTATTATGTACGTAAGCAAAGATGATATAAAATTATTTATAAAGTTAAATTGTGGAAAGTTTATCATAAATAATATGCAAAGTACAAATTCACGCAAATAGTTTTATCTTAAAATCACAGAAAAAGTTTATAAAAGGAGAAGATAACTATATGAATGAAAGGAAAATGTAAAACTTAAAATTTATATTTGATGTGTAGGAAGAAATTTAAAATTCTATGATTTTTTAAGATATCTTAAGCGAAAAAAATTTAAAAAGAGTTTCAAGGACGATTATTTCTTATCAAGAATCTTTTCATCACAGTCCGAGCAGTTTTTGCAGGATTTCTTTCAGTGAGCAATGTATTTTCAATCGAATACTAGAAGATAAAATTAAATTCCTTGTCCTTAAACTCGTGATATTCTCTTGTGTTCTAAATATTTTATCTTATAAAACAAGATTATTTTTTTCAGTTTCACATTATCGAAATATTTCTGATATTACTTAAATCGTAATATGCACTAACATTTAATGTGTACAGTTTTGTACAATCCAATGTTAATGCACTTCTTTAATGCTTTAATATTTCATTTCATGGATTAATTTTATGTCTAAAGATTTGCACACAAAAATAATTTTAGAAAAAGGTTGCTTTTAAAACAATATTGTCATTAAAATTTGATAAGGATATTAAAATCCCTAAAACTTTTAAGGATTTATTTTAAGTAATGGTAAAATAATTATATCTTAACAAATAGCAATTTAAATTCGGTTTTTCGTATTATAACTTTCCTTCTTAAGATTGCATATTTCAAATATGAATGTTTTTGTGTGTCACTCTCATAGTTAAGAAAAACATTTCTTGAGAAATATATTCAACAAAATTTTGGTAAACCGGTGAAAGAGTTTCAAAATAGATAAAAAAATACGTGAGATAAATTTTAATATTATAATGACAAATATGAAATGAAATGTATTTTTTTATACCAGTTTCAAATCTGTATACTAATGTTTAAACTTTCCTTACTAATTATAAAAATATTAAATAGTTTTCTTTATGTTATTGAAATTGACTCAGAATGAAACATTGTCATACAAGTCAGTTTTCAAACATTGTTTTAAAACATTTTTAAACCAGCCAAAATTTTATAAGCTTATCATAATTTGTTTTACAAGTGCTGATAAAAATTCTGAGATTTTAAATTAAAGGTCTAATGGTTTCGGAATATAAAATCAAAATCCAAAGATAATTTATAAACTACTTATTGTAAATATTTATGAAAAATATTTTTTGAAAGCATGAAGGATTTATATACCTTTTTTTATGAATCTGAAAAATGCTTCTAGTAATTATACAGATTTACTAATATAAAATATTTATCTGAATAAATGTTATTAATCTAGTATCTACTATTATAATTTAAATATAGTTGAATAATTTATTCAAATATCATGGTATAAACTTCATCTTAATTAGAGATTTTTCCACAAATAATATTGTCGTAAATAGTTTCAATATATATTGATTGAAAACGCTTACACACACACATTAACAAACAATTTATTTTCATTTGATCAAGTAAATAATTAAAATTTACTGACAAAACTTATCGAAACGCCAATGTCTATATCTGACAGAAACTTCTGTAATTCGATGATAAATTGCGAGAATATAATCGAATAGTACCAATAGTTTAATTCATTTCTTTTATTAAGCTACATATATTTTTATGTAATCTCTCCCCTTTGATTTTTCTAAAATTTATTTTATATTTAAAATAAAGTTTAAAGTTAAAATACAGTCATTTCTATTTGAATTTGCTTATTTCATTTATTTCTCGATTTTATTTGTTTCCTTTATAAATATTAAAAACATTTCTCCGAAATTTTAATTCTCTATTGTCACTTTTTTTCCAGAAGTGAATAAATTACGAAATATAAGGATAATATATTTTATGAAGAAAATTTCACACTAGCCAATGTAGCATTTGTATGCGTATTGCAAGCAATCCAAAATTTTTTATGGATGTAAAAATTGCAAAGATGATGTAACGGAAAACAGATTTTAAAAAATAATACACACAACTTGCATTAAAAATTAGGCATGAATAATATGGTACTTATAAAATAATATATGAATCTATTACTAGAGAAATTATTTTTTACATAACGACGTACCTGTCGCCAAAATATTTACATTACATTGAATTTATTTTGTATTGAGTCATGATGACATCCTGTTTCACAATTTAAGTTGCTTAAATTAATTTGTCTGCCAATTTCTTCTATTTCTTTTCAAAATTCAGGCTCTAGAACTCATTTGATGTTTTAAGATATGATCTGGGGATTTCATTAAAATGACGTAAATTTTATTATCAGTGAACTAACTCTAACTTTCATGTATCTCAAGTAACTTAGCAACGCTAAATGCTTAGGAAGAAATATGGAATAGACGAATGGTTAACTGTGTGCCCATCCAATAAGGAACACGGATTTACTATTTCCTCTATCCTGAATGTTTGTAATCTTCTAAAGTTCCCTTTAAAGCTTTTGTTCACTTTAAATTAGCTATGACATCCGAAATTCAGACTTTAGAGTACGAAACAAATCATTGATTACCAAACAAAAATATAGGAAATGATTTTATATTAATTAATAACAATGATAAATACTTTACAGCTGGGAGGAGAAAAATGTACATAGATCAAATGATAAAAGATTGTGAATAACTATATGGGAAGTATATCAGAAATAATCAAAAAATCCAAATTTAAAAGAAAATGAAATAAATAGGAATAACAGTTCAAACTAGGTTCTCTTTAGCAGTTCAACCTTTTTCAAAATTTCTTAAGTGATTTTTTAGTGACTGTGACATATATAAACGAGATTCAAACGAAGTCCATAACCTCAAAGATATATACAATTGAAAAAACACTTCAAAAGTAAAACGAATTGAATAGGAATATCAAAATTAAGAAAAAAAAAAGCTGTATCAATTTCAATTTAATAAGTCTGTAGCTGAACAAATTCTATTTTTCCAAGCTTTCTATTTATAAGTAAAAGAAAAATTACGTTAACATCTATGATTACTTTTTAAAGCAGATATATAAATGTTAATATATAATTTTTATTTTTTTATATAATTTTTTTATTTTAGATATATAATTTTTAAAGCAGATATATAAAGCAGATATAGTGAATATTCAGATATTTTATGTTGCGTTTAAATTGAGTAACGTCATTGGATAAAAATAATAAGAAGAATTCATTTTCCTTTATTTATTATCATTAATTATAAAAGAGATATTTCCTAATTTTATATTTATATTTATGTACTAAAGAATGAAGTTAAAGTAATATGTGAATAAAAATGGCAAAAAAGAAAGAAAATTAGTTTGGGAAGTCAAGGCAAACTAGTTGCTTATTTTATTACAAAGCTATAATTAATTATGATTTTGCATTGAAAATAAATTTAACATAAATAAAATTCATCCGCCTTTGAATGTAATAATTATAGATTCATATTTTATATTTATTTTTTTAAATATTGTTAGATAGAAAGCACTATAGGATATTTATTTACATTCGTTTGTAAGGAGATATAAGTTGTTCACATTTCTTGATTTACAATTAAAATCAATATATTAATCACTAATTTCAAAATGTTTGATTTTTGGGTTGTGTGTATTATTGGGAAACTATAATGGTTCTAGAAATTATAAAAGCGCTGCAGTATAAATTTTAGAATATTATTGCTTCAGTTGTTTAATATTGTTTAAAATCCTTGTTATCCAAGCACTCTCAAACTGTTAGTTGTGGTTCGCGTGTCCGGTTTTCCAATGAAAGAAATTGGTTGTTAATCAATTTAAAGCCTACAAAGATATATAATATATAAGCCTTATAAGAAATTAAAAATTAGTCTATGAAGTCTTTTCGTTGAATATTGAGAAATAACAGTTTTTGTAAATCGTGTAGATTTATAAATTTGTAATAAATAATTTATATAATTCTGCTTCTATTCTTAAAGCACTTGTATAACACATGTAAATAAATCCACATTTATCTCTCTCTACCATTAAAACGCTTCACATTATGGCCCATTTTGAATTATAAGTGAATTCTTATTTTTAATTATAAAGTGTCTTCTATCTTTCGGTAGACAGAATCAAAGATTATTAAGTGAGAAGAGGTCATCATACTATTGAGTCAAGAGCAAATAAAAATTTGTTGGTTCTTATGCGAAATGGCATTTTTGTTATGGATTTGAGAATTAAAAAATGGATTGCAATAAAATCCATTTGAACTTTGATTTTGTATAATAGCTTAGGTTTTAAAAGCAATTAATTTGTTAAAATATTTTTTCCATTCATAAATGGAAGAAGAAAAAAAATCTCTCAACTTGACTTTTTAGGCAATTATTATAAATAATTAAAACGAAACAAATAACTTTAATTTTATTGGATATCTTAATATAGCTACAATAATATAGCTATCAAAACAATTCTTGTTATCCAAAAATGTTTTGATCAATATAATGTACTTAAATCCAACAACAAGTAACTTCTAAGTTTAAATGTAATTAAAAATGCATAATTTTGAAAATTGTATTGTTTTTTGAATTATAAAAATAAAATATAATAAATTAGAATTGTCTTTAAGGAATTGTAACTCTATTAATTTGATTAATAAAATAATTTATACAATTTCTAAACATAAATACGGATAGCTCAATGAAATAATTTTATATAATAACTAATTTATTTCCTTTTAACCATTAGAATGTAATATATTAAAACAAAAACCTAAATTTGAAGAGAATGGCATAAATTTAGCAACACACACACACACACACACACACATATATATATATATATATATATACATATATATATATATATATATATATATATATAAATACATATATATATATATATATATATATATATATATATATATATATATATATATATATATATATATATATATATATATATATATATATATATATGTATATATATATATATATATATAAAATATAATATATATAATTATATAATAATTTGTTTAAACTGAGATTTGATTTTTCAGCGTATAAACTGACGATAATACAATTCATATAAAAATAATACAAAAGATTGGAGTTTAATTACTATGCAAGTAAGAGAGTCAGAAAAATGTAATTATAAAAGTTTGATAAGCAATCTTTAACAGTAAATGTAAGATGAGAAATTATTCAAGTATAGAACAATGTTTTTTTCGGGGTGAAATTACTGTTTACTGTTGTAGAGATAAAATTACTAATACTAATAAGTAATTAAAAGGCGTGGTCCTTTCCATTATCTAAATTAAAATCTTAATTAGAACTTTCACGAATGCTGATATTTTGATTCCCAATTTTGAAAGAGCTTATAACTTCGTGCATTCGAAAGCCAGTTTATAAAGGCTACACCAAACATGCTGAATATATTAGCATGTTGTTATTTATGAAAGAAATTTGTTTATTCGAATTTCTTAAAAAATATGCAAAAAGTTATTCGACTTTACTGATGTATCTGAAAATAAAATATAAATTAAAAAAAATGTAAAAATATAATACAGGACAAACATACTCTGAACATTTTAAATAGAGTAAAATTAATATTTTTGCACCAACAGATTATATAAGATGTTGAAACAATTTATTAAAATTGCATAAATATAACTATGCATAGTTATCAGCAATAATAGGAATTGTAACGAGTCTTTTTTAACTAAATCAAATAAAAACAAATATTTAATTATATTGTATTTTAATTTATATTAAACTGCCACAATTTTAATATTGTAAAATTTATGGAAACCATTGAAATTATTTTTTTAGAATAATAATGTTTAATATTTTTTTTTCCTAAAAAATTCGAATTGTATATGATAAAAAAATAATTTTAATATTTTTTTGATCATTCCAAAAAATATGAGCACATTTTTATAGTATTTAAGCACTCATTTGTAATATTGCTTATTAGAATGAGGCACTTAAGCATTTATGATTCAATTCCATTATATTCAAAGAAAGCCATTCGCACCTATATGCTTAATTTTGTTCTATACTTGTTGATTAAGAGGATTTGAATGTCTTTTAATTTAAAAAGAATATTATTATTAATAAGCTAGTTTTAATGTACAGCAGTATAATTATAAAATTTAGAATATGAAATACTAAAAATGCATACTAAAAATGCATTGGCACATATTTGTAAGCTTAAGGTTCTGTTATAAAATATATTCGGCAAAGTACCATGAAAAAGATAGCATAAATGATATTGCAAACAACTTTGCATCTTAAAATTGCACTGAAGTATAATAGATAATAAATTTAAATATTATAGCAATGACTAAAATTGAAAAAAAAAAATGTTTTATTTCTTTCCCATACAAAATCATTACTATTAATGTTAAAGCTATGACACGCAGTATAACTAGTTTGTAATTTACCATATTGCTTTTTCTCGTGTTCTTTGTTTTACAAAACACATCTTTGGACACTGAGAAACAGAAATTTAATTTATTCTATGCTCATTGTTTAGTATGAAACAAAGATAGTTTGTAAAATGTAATCTCGCAAAGAAATGGCAAGAATTTTATCAGTGTGTCACTTCTGTTGATAGCTATTATCCGGGCAAGATACAGAATAATTTTTCATTGACTATATTATCCTGCTAGGAAATAGCATCATTCTCGGTAGAGAGAGAGATAATAGATTCGATATTTTATACTAATAAGGTTTCAACCTTGCCATTTTACGGTGACACAAAATTATGAGGAATTCATCTCCTTATGTGATTGGCTTGATGAATAAAATACAAGTACTTGATAATGCATCGCAGAAATTTAATTTAACTTAAAATGATTTTTCAAATATTAATATGGATTTCAAAAGACTAAAAGATAAATATTTATCTTAGGACATATAAATGAGAATTCATGCACAAAAAAAGGAGAAAAAATATTTATAATGAATAGATTTAAAGACCAGATTATATATTAAGTATGTATTTTTGACAAGTCATTTTTTTAAATATCAAATATAAATATAATTATAACTAGCATATATGTTTTGTTGGATGTAGTTAAAATATAGCACTTGCAAAGTATTTTATAATAAAATAATCTTGAAAATACATTAACAACTTACTTTTATTTAATTATGACATCACACAAATTATAAAAAAAATATCGTTAGAGAGTTAATTGAGTCGTAAAAGAGCTTTATGAATTTGGAGAGAATGATGATACAGTTTTGAAAAAGAGCGTTCAAAAATGAATATGTAAGAAACTAATTCCATATACTTTTTGTTTAAATATGATATTTTATACTTTTTATTTATTTTTTAGTGAAACTAAACTATTGTAATCTGTTTTGCAAAAAGTTTCAATGCTCAAGGAAATTTCTTAATAATTTATGTTAGTCATATTTTTTTGTATTTGTTTAAGTAAATAACTGCAGGAAAGTATGAAAAGTTTTGTTTCAAAACACTCTTGTTGAATTCTTATGTAAATATATTCCATCATTTCCTATGCAAAGCAAACTTACAATTTTCCTTCCAGAATTTAAATTTCTAAGAGAGCTTACAACAAATGTATGTTTTTAAATATTTTTAATAAATTTAATGTCCTAAGGAAGGTAGAAAGGCACACATATATTTTTGAAAAATATTCTCTAGAATAAAGATTTCTTAACAGTGGTAAATGGATTATTTTAAATAAGAAAGCAATATGTTCTCTTGCAAAACTAAAAGAATTAATTTAGTTTCTTCAGCTACCAAACTGTGTTATCAAAATAGAGCTTAGAAATTAATATTTTTATATATAATTAAGGATATAACTATAAAAAAAATTTTAGTATATACTATAAGAACTATTTAAAAGGGGCCATGGTAGCCTAGTGGTTTGTGTATCGGCCTTCCATCGGGAAGATCGGAGTTTGATTCCCAATGTCGTTAAAAACCCACTCAATTTATACGATATACGTGCTCATTAAATCTGGGGAATCGAAAGCCATGTGGTCGGTCATTGAGAAGTTACTATGGGCACAATGCTCTGGAGAAAATTTCTTCCCCCTTCAGATCAATGAAAATGTTACAGTGGATCCTCTGGTGGTGCCATCTATCGGAGAATTAAAAGAACAAAGACGTACTTTCACCTCTGATTAATAAGAAAGATACTCCTATTGACTTAAATTTGCTTAGCAAAAACATGGTGAGCTTGGTTTGTCCAAGTGGCATAAGTAACAACACGATTTAAAATCTTAGGCATTGAAAATAAATTTATCAATTGAAGAAATGCCACAAAATAAATTTCAGCATAAAATATTAAACTCAAATAACTTAAAAATGATTTAATAATTAAATAACTTAAAAATGATTTAATATTTAGATAACTATAGAAATCGTAACATGAAGATATTAAAATTTAAACTAAAATATGCTTGTTTAATAAGACAACTATAATCTACTTTTTTGATAATTTAGAAAATTGTCATTAGAGTAAGAGATTAATGCATGAATCTTTAAACCAGATCTCAATATTCAAATATTTTCGTTCAGTGTTATGAGTATAAATTTATGTTTTATTTAAAATGCATAGTGCATATATTTTTTTAACTAAACAGAAGACATTTTATCACTTTGGAAGATATTTTATCACGAAAAGAGTTTTCAATCTCTTTTAAAATTCCTCTTAATTTATGGAGTTTGACTCAAGTGATGTATTAAACTAATATTTATCATTTGTGATACAAGCTGCGTGGCGAATAGTCATCAAAGTAACATGAATGGTAACCAATATAATCTATAAAAATTTTTTCCAACGGTGGGCACTTGGGTGACGAACCCTGTGCCACAACAAGGCCAGAAACTGCTACTCATTTGTCGTTACCCTGCGGACACTTGTAAACCAAGTCACGGAGGAGAGTAACGTTCTCCGCGTCTTACCACCACAAATCCGCTTATAGGTTGAGCCACATTCATGCATCAACACAGAAGAAAGGACAGCGAAACACAGAAAGAACAGAGAAAGATCCATGCCCGAACCGGGATTTGAACCCGGGATCCACAGCTCAGGAGTCAAGAGCGCTTAGCTTTCGGTCGGCTATATTGTATACATGATTTGAACTTTAAAAAGTTTTTAAACAATCATTATTATTTTTTAGTCAATTTTTACGTGAATTTAGATGCATTTTATTACTGAATTGTGTTGAACTTACTTAAAGCTATATAGAACTTGTTCTAAAAAAGATTAACTTTAATAAAAAATATTTTTAACTTCTATCTTTTGAAAAAAAAAATTATTCAGTTTCTTCCATTAACAAAAACAAGAAATTTTCTCTTAATCTGTAAGCGTGAGAAATACTTGTGAAATATTTACAAAGTAATTTATATTTACATACTATTTTATTTGGCAAATAGAAGTATGGTTGTTTTTTATTTATTTAATATGTATCAAACTCTACCTAAAATTTTACAGAGATATTGATCATTTTAAATTTAAAATTCCAAAACCCTGTAAAACCTATTTGACTAAGTTTATTTCAATTGGTTAATAAATATTAAATATCAATGCCAAGTACTTTATATAAAATGATGAAAATATTAATAATTTCTACAATTAAATTGTTCAACCCACAATTTAAATTGTAACAAATACCCTCAAATACTTTCATTAAAATTAATTAATGCGGAAAAAAGATATTTTTCACCAATTAATTTTATTGAAACTTGTTCTTGGAAATTTTTGCTTTCTAAAATAGAAAAATATATTTCAAGAGAGATTAAAATGCTTTTCATGATAAATATTTGCTTTACATGTTTGCTTGTAAATTAAATTTGTTTAGCATACAAGTCATTTTGAGTTTGTATCAAAGATTTACTCTGAGATTTTAGTTTCACTAAGTAAAATTTCTTGAAATTTCAAAGTGTTATATTTCTCTAATCAATGTGAAGACGAAGACATCTTTTTGGAATTGAATACATTTCTTTGTGTAATTTAATCATCACTGTTATCAATATTCCCGCTGAATAAATATTAAAATGGTAATACTATTTCCTTTGCCAGAATATATAAAGAAAATGATCAGTGTTTATGAAATCAGTTACATAGTAATATCTGACAAAAACTTTAAACATTCAGATATAAGTTCTTCAACTATTTCGGATTTCTGGTCATAATTATCTGTAATTTAAATCAGATAAGATTAATTATTTTTAATATTATAGAAAGTCTAATTTTTTATATTAAAGATGACTTTTTGTTTAGATTGTATGATCATTTTGTTTAGTCAAAAATATAGAGGTTGATCGAAACTGACAACACCAAGAAGAGGAAGTGTTAAACTACTAAGGAAATTGCACAAGTCAAATATTTTAATTACTCACATATTGACATAAGTAATTGATTAATAATTGAGATTATAAAAATTATTACTAAACATTTCACAAATAAAAATAATCCTAAATTTTTTATACAACTTTTAATACTATTTCTGTGGGCAATATTAAAACTGCATTAGGTGTGTAAAGTTGTGGTAATTACAATCCTGTATTATATAATAACATGTAATGCATTTATTGTAAGTTTCGAAAATTCATTTATTTGTAAGTTTCCACACTTCAACTACATTACCGGCTATTTCCAAGGTTAAAAGTTATTTGGCGTCATTCATGAGGTAGATAGAGATATAATAAATAACATTACAGTGTATTTATGTGAATTAATTATAAAATAGTTCAAAAAAGTATTCCACAACTAACATATTTATAATATATCATAGTTCACCTACACAAAAGGCTATTTAAGGTGCAATAAGTATTGACTCTAATTTTCTAAAAATAATTTATTACTTTTTTAGGAAGTTTTTATGAAGCTGTTTCGAAACGTCCGTATTGTTTCCATATTTTATAAGTAGGCATTCGATACATAAATTTAATTCAATGAAGTTGCAGAAAATAAAAAAAATAAAGTATTCAAAGTGGAAGAAATGACCAAAGCTGTAGTGTGTTTCAGTTTAAAAACATTCCTTTTACAGATCTTGTTTTCATTACCTGTGTATTTGATTTTGCATTTTAGAATATCTTTATGTGCATGAAGTTAAATAAGTATACGTTATTTTGATATAAAATATCTACACTATGAATTATTTTGCCTTACAGTTCTTAATTTTAGTCTTCTTTTTAAAGAAAGAATAAAGAACATTAGGATGACTCTACTATCTCAAATCTAAACACTACACCAATCACTAGAAGATAAAGAAGGGTTAAGAAGAAAAGTCACACTTACTCGTGAAAATAACCTCGCCCGTACTCTTTCTTTTCTGAAAAACGTTTTTCTTTTCAAGAAAACTATTTTTCTAAATTCAAAATGAAAAAAATAAAAGACATGTTAAAGCGATTAATGCCGACCGTCATGTCTAGTGGTCAGAGTGCCTGACTGCGGAAAAGGAGGTCCTGGGTTCGAATCCTGGTTCGGGCATGGATGTACTTTCTCTCTCTGTCTATCCTGTCTTTGTCCTTTCTGTGTATGAATGAGGTGTGAATGGTTGCCTACCTTATAACCGAGTCCCTATGGCATGTGTGTACGGAAGCAGCCGGAGTACACGCCAAATATGTTTCAGTATGAAAAAGTGGGGCAGCGCACAACCATATTGACAGCCTAGCTGGCACAAAACAAAAAAAAAACTTATATTTCTTTGAGAAATTTAAGCCAAATACAAAATTGGTGAATTCAGAAAATTAGTTTACACCACAGTAAATTACAGTACGGTATTTTTCTCAGATTTAAATTTTATTTAAAATTATTCTGTCTGTCACAAAACTGTTTGTATTTTATTGATCAACTGTACATATTAGCCCATTGGCAATAATTTAGAGAGAAATCTTAAGAAATACTTAAGATTTCTCGGGAAATTTCAGACAACGTTAGGACTGTATTACCGATCAAATGAGAAATTTCCGGAAGATTCGAATTTATCTATGGGGTCTGAAAAGGAAATATTAAGGTTAATCATTATACCACATAGGTGGCATGAATTAATAAATAAATGATTATAACTTCAAAATGCCGCTTGGGGAACACATTTGAATGAAATATATTTTAAATATAGTGGTGATTTTCTGTTTCCGTGTAGCATACAGCAATAATAAGAATATTCTGTCAGAAAACGTCGTGTTAGGTTTTATGTTTTTTCATATTTGACGGGTCTGGCGTGATGATATATTGATTTTATGAAAGGTTGCGATAAAAAAGTAAGTTATATTTTCCTTTAACAGGATAATTTGGTATTTTTGTATATAAAATGGCTAGCCCTTGTAGATTAAAAAGAATTCTTGAAATTCATATTGATTAGATTTCTTAATGTGATGCCTTTATTTTGAAATACTAAATTTTACTTTAAAATATCAAAGTTATAACTGCTTATGTTCTTGACTATCTTAATGTTGAGTTTCACAAAACTTATTATCTGAATACTATTGATAAAAACATTTGCATTAAATTATCACTGAGCTCAATTCAAAGTAAATTGAGAAATGCATTTTTAGTTTCCTTTAGTTTTGCGTCTTTAATTTTTCCTTAAATTAAAAGTTTCTAAGAGTAGTTACTGAGCTACACTAGCACATAATTTATAACTTTTTGTTAGAAAATAACTAGAATCTTATTAGTTGAAAGAAATATATATTTAATGTCCTTAAAATTATCGTATTAAAAATAAGTTTTTAGTTAAATGATGTAAAATTCTCTTTGAATCTTTATAATTAACTTTCTCAGAATGAGAATAACTTTAACATAAGCCCACAAAGTTTAGTTTAGATTTTATGATATAAATGTGTCCAAACTGTAATAACACTAATAGACTGAAATATTATTTGCTTAGATTATATTTTAAATTTGGATTTTCAATATAAATTCTTATGTTTAAAGGCAGTATATTTTAAGTTTTCGAACAGCTACGATGCTTAAGAACATCATTACATAACTTGGAAGTCTATGGATAAAAAATTTGTTATAATTAACTTCTTTAAAATGTAAGCTAAAGTTTGTTTTACATATGATCGTGCAGCACTAAATTTTTCTGTAACATGTCATCTCTTAATAAACAATTCTAAATTACTCAATTAAGATTTCTAAAGTGTAGATTTTAAATAGTAGAAAATATCTCTTAAGTAATCACACTTCCTTGGCTAAGACTAAACGAACCTATTATCGAAACTTGAATTTTTTTTTTTTATCCTAAAACTACTCTTATTCATTTTTTAATACAGGTACCATGAAAATATGTGTAATTTTTCTACTGATCTCTTTCGTGAATTTATCATCCTGCATGCTTGATGATGTTGAAACAACAACAAAAGCTGTTTCAACCAGGAGATCACGAAGTTTGGATCTTGAGATACCGAAAGGTGGGACTAAAGAAGATTGGACTGTACAGCCTGTTAAAATAATCATCAGAGATAAGCCTGATGTTGTCAATGTTCCACATCCATACCCAGTCAAGGAATACGTTGGAGTTCCAAAAACGGTCCCATATTTAAAGAAAGTACCGATTTTAAAACCTTTACCTGTTCCAGTTTTAGTACCGAAGATAAAGCTAATCCCAAAGAAAGTATTCATACCAAAGCCTTTTAAAGTCGTTAAGAAAATCCCTGTACCTAAACCATATTTTTATAAAAAGCAAATTCCAATACCGAAACCTTTTCCTGTTCCGAAGTTCTTCCCAGTTCCTGTTCCAAAGCTTTACAAAAAGAAAGTCTTTGTTCCTGTCCCTAAGAAAGTTTTTGTCCCTAAATTTGTACCAATGCCAGTTCCTGTTCCAAAGTTGGTTAAACAGCCAGTGCATATTATCATTAAGGAAAAACCAAAGAAAATATTAGTTCCTAAATACGTACCTGTTCCAAAGATTGTGAAGATACCAAAGAAGGTGCCTGTTTTGAAACCTTTCATAGTTAAAAAACCTTATCCTGTTCCTCATGTTGTTACTAAAATCAAGCCCATACCAAAAATTGTTCCAATTCCAAAATTTGTTAAAGTTCCTAAATTTGTACCAGTTTTAAAACCGTATATGAAACCCAAACCAGTGAAAGTATTTAAACCAGTATTTGTGAAGAAACCAGTACCAATTCCGGTTCCTAAGCCTTATTTCAAGAAAAAATTTGTTCCAGTGAAAAAGCCAGTTTTTGTACCTGTCTTCAAAAGTGTTCCCAAGCCAATTCCAAAATTTGTTAAACAGCCTATTCATGTAGTTATTAAAGAAACTCCAAAATCCATTCCCGTTCCATATGCAGTTCCAGTGCCTAAATTTATAAAAATCCCAAAAATGGTTCCAGTTAAAAAGCCATTCCTTGTTGCAAAGAAAGTACCTGTTCCTGTAATTGTTAAAAAAGTGAAAGTAATTCCAAAAATTGTTCCTTATAAGAAAATTATTAAAGTTCCCAAAGCCGTTCCTATTCCAAAACCATACATGATTCCAAAGTTTGTGAAAGTTCCTAAGCCAGTATTTTACAAAAAGCTAGTTCCAATTCCAGTACCAAAATTAGCTCCATATAAAGTGCCAGTACCAGTAAAAAAGCCTATCATTGTGAAAGTACCAAAGTTTATTCCAGTTCCAATTCCCAAACCAATTCATGTACCAGTGGAAATAATTAGAGAGAAGGCAATTGTTATGAAGAAACCCGTTCCAGCAAAGTAAGTAATTTATTAATATTTGTTTCCATTGATTAATTTTTATAAACATAAGAATAAACTAATTGAGTTTTAGATGTTAAGTTTTGTAGGTATGTTTTTATACCTTTTCTGCGGCTAACAGGTGTTTTAACTTTTCATTATTGATAAGTCTTTATTTCTGTTCTGATAGATTTTAAAAATTTGTCTGACGCGCAGTATGGTACGCGTTTTACACCAGAAAGAATCGTTAACTTTTTGGCCAAGTCGGCAATTTCAAAAGTCAAACGTAAGCAGTCTTATCTGATAAATGATAAAAGTTTGTAAACTAAATTTATCGACAAATTTGCTATTTAAAATATAAGGCGAAGTTTCTTGCAGAAAAAGTATGTATCATCCTGAAATCAAAATAAATGCAGTTTATTCATTTTTAGTAAGGTTATTTGAAACTTTTAAAATTTAATAAGACTCCTTTAAATTGCTTATTTCTGGATCATACAATTATTTGCTAGTGTAGGTTTCAATGAAAAATATTTTAAGTTTATAATTGGTATGTTTCCAGAAATTCGTAGTCTTAAGTAAACTCACTTATTGAAGCATCTCCATACAATAAAAGGTTAATTTTGTCATTTCTGAGTGTTTTACTGAAAGATTTAATCAAGAATTTTCCTTTTCAACACTTTAATCAACATTTTTTTGCAGGCTTCATGGCAAGGAAATTGTGTATGATAAAGAATTTGATAATTCAGCAGAAAAAATCAAAGGTGAGGAGATGTATTCGATGCAAAGTGATTTCCACGGAGATTCTAAGGACTTGGTACGAAATCTCGTTAGTGAAGATGGTATACGTTTACAGCACCCAGTATCCGAACTTAGTACGATGCTGATAAAAGATCTTTTAAATGCGTAAATTATTGTTTAAGTATATTTACTCTTAAAATTATTTAATCTGCAATTGAAATAGATTTTAAAAATCGAAAGATTTTACAGTGGGCTGGCACTTCGGTATTTTATTTAAAATAAACTTCCATTGTGTGTTTTCTAGAAAATGTGTCATGCTATTCACAACTGTCTTAAAATAAACCTTAAATTAAAAATATATAAATTTTTATCTTCAGGAATTTTTAACTAAAAATTAATTTTAGAAGCATATGTTAAATTTCAAATTCTTGATTGAAAATAAAGTACTTCTATTAAATACTCTCTTCCATTATGTAATTTGAAAACGAAGTGCGTAAATCTTGTATTGATACACTTCTAATTTATTGCTGAGACACTTAGTTTATGCTATTCTAAAAATCGCAGTTTTGAATAAAACTTATCTGTAAACAGGATAGTAAATTTGTTTTGGGTAGTATACTCTTTTGTATTTCATATGGATCCTTTCCATAACTTCTGAAAACTCAGATTTATGTAAATTACTAATGAACAAATTAGCTTTATGATTTAATCATTAAACGATTAATTGAAATGATTAATATGATGTAAATATAGAATTCGCGAAGTAAGTTTCTACTTCTCGTAGATTAAACTGCGTTAATTTCATTGTAAAAGGTATATTATAGTTCTAAGAAATTTCATCATTTAGATATATTTTTATCTGTAGGAGTAGAGATAATGTTATTTCACAGGAAATAAATATGACAATTGATATTTCAACCCAGAAACGTCATTTCTTTAAAAAGTGTTTCCAAATATTTTAAACTTGTTTGCTTTCAAACTTCTAATTTTATGTGTTCAAATTTCTAATCGTGCGAAACAAACTGCCTTCATATGAAATTACGAGTTTTACAGCTTGTCTTCGCTATTAGTAATTTTTTTGAAGTGAAGTTTTAAAGTAATCTTTTCCAAAAAAATTGATAATTATCTAAGTAATATGATGGTTCTTAATTTTCACTTGTGCTTAATTGTTTGCTTCATTATTTTAAATTTTACCTTAAAATGCACTCTCAAATTTCCTTAAAAGTAATCTTTTTATTAGTTCGTATATAATGTAAAAAAATTTCGAATAAGAATCTAGGAAACAATTTAAATTCCTTTCAATATTTTTGTATTTGTAACATATCAAAGTAATAAGCTCTCGTGGAAGAAGTGTGATCAAAACTTATTTGAAATGAAAAATTCATAGGTGTTTAAAACTCTACTGCAAATTCAATGATATATGCACTAAATATTAGCTTCCCTCTTGGAAGCTCTGCATGAATAACCTTCGTTAAATTAAAGATTCTAATAAAAATGAGCAGTTAAAGCATTTTGAAAATTGCGAATAGTTACCAGTGTTCATTTTTGCCCATTAGATTGAGAATTAATACTAAAGTATATAAACGCAGCAATTATATTTTTAATTGAAGTTAAGGTAACAACGAACATTATGTACGTCTTCCATTAATGTTTTGGTCAACAGTGAAAATGATAGCAAAAATACAAAACTACAGATAAAGCATGATCAAATGAAAAGATACAAACGATACGGTGTGTACAAATGTAAACTTTATTCAAAATTTACACCATAGGCTTGAGCACAACGATCCCACTGATGAACAAGCCGCAGGTTTCTTTGTTCCCAGAATTACTGAAGCCGTAGAATTACTGTCCTTAAGTGCGTCGTCCGAATTGAAGCGCTTCTCTTTCAGGTATTCTTCAGTGGACCAAACACATGGAAATCATAGGGCGATATGTCCGGACTGTAAATCAGACGGTCCAGCGTCTCCCACTTGAACTTGGACAGTTCCATATATGTGAATCTGGAGACATGTGGCCGCTCGTTATCATGGAGCAGAACTACACCCTTTGTGTTCAGCACCAGTCTTTTGTTCTTAATTGTCTTGCATAGCCTTCTGAATATCTCGCAGTACACATCGGAGTTAATGGTTTTTCTGTGCTCGTGGGATTAAACAAGTATCGGATCTTAAACGTAGAAAAAGAGGGTGATGAAACACCTTTACTTCTGAAAGTACGGTTTTTAAAATTTTAGGGGAGGTGACGACTCGTATTTCCACTGCTTTCTCACCTTCCGCTGTCAGAAATAGGATAACACCTCGCTGGTCCTCAATCGGCGAATATTGCAACGCAAACGATATTCTGCCCTCATATGGACTGCAGCATCATTTGGAACGCCGCTTTTGATAAGAGACTGCTCTCTTTTGCACGCGGGCGCTCTCACATGCTCGACCTCAGTCATAGACTCCAATCACATCCCGAGATGTCTCGCTACGTTCTCCCATGATGCAATATGCAAAAAACATAACTTGCGTTTTTACGTAGTTTCGTACCTTTTCATTTGAGAGATCACCCCTTATACTAATTTAAATTTTTAGAAAATGTTTCTTAAGTGTTAACTCTAAATCAGCTATAAGTATCGTCTATAAAATAGCCTCTGCAAGAAACACAGTGGCTTCAAATGTGCTATAGCAAATCGTGTTCTCCTATGACAATATGATGTATTTGGATGATTAATTTATTGATGTTGTGTTTAAGTAATGAGCCTCGAAGATATTGGAAAATTTTCAGACCGAGAAATGGTTTTTTTTTAGAAATAAGAAATTTTAAAACTAAGCGCAAAAGAAATTGCCACTGTGAGCTTCAAATGAGATTGCCGAAAGTGTCTAAATGTAAGAAGGAAAAAATGATGAATCTCTCTTAAACACAGAAATAGCTGGTTACAAACGTGCACAACAATAGAACTTTCAACATCTTTAATGTCTTCAATGTTGGACCAAAACATTAAAAGTATCTTTGGATTATTCTCTTAAGAATATTCTTTGTTACAAAATGTACAGTTTGCCAATTTGGATTCGTTAGTTTGGGAAGTCCGAGATTTAGAAAAATTCTTCGAATTTCTAAGCATTTTTAGTTAAATTTCTAATAAAACTACAAATATTCCTTGTGTTTGTTTCACAATATACTAAAACTACAAAATTGTGTATCCATGCTCTAAGCATGCTTTAACAAATTCTTCGAAATCTCGCTTAATACAATCACTCAGAGCTCAGATAATCTACAAGACTTAAGGACGTCAAAAATGCTCCCTGACTAATCTTTTTCAGCTAGATCGGGTCAAGTACCAAATAAGAAGGAAAAGGATAACACCAAAATATATTTTAGGTTGGATAAAATTCTATTTGTGCTACTTGTTAAACTTAAATTGAACAAATGTACAATGCTTAGCAATCTCAAACTCTATTGAAACTGTCACCTAATAAAATACATACTTGACTATGTTACGTATTTAAAATCTAACGTTTCGTTTACATATTTATCTTAAATCTTATCACTCTCAAAATTTCTAATGTTTTGGAGTTGAAATATTACTAGATATTTACTTCAAATTCTCGAATAATTAGTCAGAACTCCATTATGTCCAATGTAGCATATGGGTTGGATTTAATAACATTTTATACAATGAAGCATTAAATGGCTGTGCATTTATAACCCTAAAATTCAATGAATCTTCATAATTTAGTATCGTTAACCAAAAGTAGATGACTTTTAGGATTGTCTGTTAAGAAGATGGATTTTAATGTCTAGAAAGCCATTTCACATGGAAGACACTGAAACCACTATTTAATTTACGTGCTCCAGCTTTCCATCAGACAGGGTGAATTTTAGACTAAGTGGATAGGGAAAAACTAAATACAGGAATATTTTTCCAACCAAGCCACTTGATTCAATTTTCAGTAATGTATACAATAAGACCCCGCTTAACGTGGAGGATACGTTCCATCAAAGCAGAGTAATGCGAAACAGTGTTAAAATAGGATATCTTAACATGGAAATAATGGGGTTAGGGGAGATGGATAGAAAATTACTTGGGTATTAAATTTAATGTGCTTCTTTTATAAGATTATAACCTAACATTTATTTCTTACAAAAATATAAACGCATGTACTTATAAAAACAAATTCTAAGTCAGTCAGATCATTCAGTCTATTCTGTGTTTAGTCTTCTGCCTTTTTGTCAAGAAGGCGTCTAATGTAGTTTGAGTTTTCCTTTTGCATTCTGTTAGAATTTATTGATAAGTGGATAAAGCATCAATCACACCCCGTCTTGCTTTTGAACTCGTGTCAAAATTAAGATCATTTTCAACAAATTGTTGTCCACAACTTTAGTAAGTGATCAAACTCCTTTTTACAAACGCTATCCAAAGTTCAGTTTGTTCTTCGTAATCAATGTTGCTTTCTTGTTTAGTAAATTCCTTGAGCTCTCATCATTGGAAGTACTTGTAACTGTGCATTGAACCGTCTTTTCGATGATTTTCACTCCTCGTCTAAATCTGTTTCGCTAATTCCACGGTTTCTTCTACTATTTCATCCATATCAAGAGTGTCCAATGTCTTCCTCTTATGTAAGTATGGGCAAATGTTGTTCCATATTCCTTTCAAAGATCTTCCTGTTATCCCATACCAAGAAAGGTTTGTTTTCTACAGCATTCATATTGTAGTTTTTCCAAAGTTTACTTATTGATATCTTTTCTTCTGTCTGTTTTTTCAAACATCTGCTTAAATATTCGCAGCAAGAAATAAGCCTTAAAATTGGATATAGCGCCTTTATCTATTGGTTGGATTAAGGCAGTTGTGCTAGGCGGCAAGAAAACTTCTTTGATTGGAATGTCAAGCCTGATAAATTTGCTGCGTGGCTTGGAGCATTATTAATTAATAGTAGTGATCTTTGTTCAAGTTTTTTTAATTTCGCAATGTAACATTTACCAGACGGGCAGAAATGTTCAGTGAACAATCCTGAAAATTTTCAGTTATCACTGATTTTTTATTAGATTCCCACACTTAAGGTAAAGTTGATTTAGATATGTCTTTCATCGCTCTTGGGTTTTTAGAGTGATAAACTAGAAGTGATTTTAATTTGAAATCACCGCTTGAGTTTGCACCAAATAGAAATGTTAAGCGATCTTTTGCACCTTTAAATCCTGATGCTCATTCCTCTTCACGGAATAGAAATGTTAGTTTTAGCATTCTTTTCCAAAATAGGCCTGTTTCATCAACATTAAAAACCAATTCTGGAGGCCAGTTTCCTTGTTCAATTATTCTTTTTAATATTGCTGTGGGAATTCAGCCAATGTTAAGATTATTTCGATTTTCAAATCTATTAAACCACCCACAACTAGCAACAAATGTTTCACTTATGTCACGTGCCTCAACCTGAATGTCATTATGAAATTCTTCTAGCTTTTCCCATTATAATAGTTTGGCGTATTGCGTTCAATTTTGTCGTCAATCCAATAGACAGTCGTTTTCCCATTTTCTCTGTTATTCCTAGAACGGGTAATTCTAGTTGCAGAGCTTGACGCATTTGCAATTTCTCATGACAGTATTTTTGATTTATTCTTAAGAATATTTCTTATTGTTGAACTTCAGAAATTCAATGCAGTACTAATTTGAGATTGACATTCACTAGAATCTAATCTTCTAACTACTTGCATTTTAGTTTCCAGTGAAATGCTTTTTCTGACTGCTTTCTTTTCTTGTTTTTTATTATCACCCATGATAAAAACTAACGATCATAATATTTGTGACTGCATTAATCGTTATCGTATTATATAAATTTATACTTACAATAATGTCAACAAATGTTTTAAATGATAAAAATGCGCTCCTTACGGCACCACACCAAAAAAGAAACACAACTACACTGTTTCGGGTATGTTATTTGGAAACCTAGTAGTGCGCACAGTTTCGAGGAGTCCCCATATGCTGCGAGGTATTTCGGGAAATCCTCGGGTTGAACTAAAAGAGCGCTAAACCAAAACAGCGTTAAGCGGGGTCTTACGGTATTAGTAAAATTTCTTTCCCCATTATAAAAAATGTTATGCTTGTTTAAAAAAAAATCCACTGAAATTTCTAATTTTTATTTTATTTTTTGTAAAATGAATTTTAAGGGTTTTAAAGAACATTCTACATTATGTATTAAGACTTAATACTGCTTAAGTCAATCTTATCATAAGAATTTACAATAAAATATATAAATAGTTAAGATAACTAACCTGAGTATAACTATCGCTGACAAATCTGTGAATGAGGGAGGTCTTACCACATCGACTATCACCAACAAGAACAATCTTGCACGAACACTCCTCCATGCACTACTCAATGCATCTCTCGTTTACACAGCACCTGCAAGTGATGCTAAGGGTGAATTAAGTAGCTCATGCATGAATTATATATGCATATCTCAGATACATAATAAATGATTCAAAAATATCTTAATGGTAACTTATAAATATGAATTTTTAATACAATATGTAAAATAAATACTGTATGAATTAGAATTTTGTTTGTTTTTTAAAATAAATATCATGATATATTCTGCCAGTAAGTAATACAATTTTTAAGTATCTATATTCTTATTTTAGTTAAGCTTTTGGAAAAATAAGCTAATTGCACTGAATATAATAATTTATAAAGAATAAAAAAGATCTAATTGTAATGAATTTGTATATGCGAGTTAAACGATTCTTTTTATCATCCGGATGTGATACTCCTACTTAATGTAAGTGCTTTGAAAAATTGTCTGTAAAAAGTGAACTAAACAAAAACTGATATAATCCATTTTTTGTATTATTTAAGAAAGCTATCTAATTACAACTGCATGAAACAGTATGACATTGACATTGAAACCAGCGAACTCCTCTGTACATAACTCCAAGGAGCTTTACCAGTTTAATGGGAGCTTCTGGGACTTTTATTTAAAAATATATTAAAAATGACATTATAAAATTTTTTACAACAGTTGAACATGATTATGTTACAACATGGCTTTAAATATGCAGTGGATAATAAGAAAAGTTTTTGTGAAGTTATTACGGATATATTTTCGAAATATTTGTCATGTGCAACAAAAATATTTCTATTGTCCAAATATGAAATCTTAGAGATTTATGGTAACACACTTCCCAGGTTCTTTCATATGCGCTGTAATTTGTTTCTCAATCTTCATTATAGATCTTTCAGATCATAAGTAAATTATAAATGATACAAAATGGCAATATTTACAGATATTATATTCAATCCTTCTACAAATTATCTTCAATAGAAATGTTATCTGTTTGTAATGTTTATAATTTAATTATGTATTCAATGTTTTAAAATAATGTTTATATAATGCAATTCTATGGTTATTTTAATTGTTTAGCTTCTAAAGAATCAAATATATTATAGAATCAACATTTTTCATAAATTATGACATATATTTTAGTTAGAATATAATAACCTTTTAACTTTTAATGTTTTTTTGCTAGTGAAGCGTGGAACTGATAAGGAAATAATCAGATTTCTAGTTTTTGATTTTACTGTTTGCAGAAATGATTTTTAATTAAGGAATGACTATTTGAAATGTTTAGTAATGTACTTTGGTTTATTTATATAACATTAACTAACTTACAGGAAATATTATAATATACAGGAAATATAGCCAAATTCAATTATTAATTAATATACAGGAAATATAGCCAAATTCAAGATTGTTCATAAATGAATTAAAAATGCTTAGGACGCTTGAATGATATGGTTTTTATTTTACGCTGAATTAAAGGAATAATTCATTTACCAACTATCAACTTTATCGTATTCTGTAAGTCTAATGCATGGAATTCAGTAGCACAATTTTTTGAATTAATAATTATATCAATAATTTAAAAGAAAAATTGCACGTTAATTTTAAATTAGTGAATTTAAATTTGGAAATCTAAATAATCAGTATATTAACATAGCTATTGAGTGTAATATTCAAAACATTTCTTTTAAAAAATGTAATTATTACTGAACGTTATGTATATGAAAGTCTATATGTGGTAAGAATTTATTATCATCCTTTGAAAATTTTGTCCAGAGAAAAAAATGAGGGCTATTTATATGGGTAAAAATGTTAAAATGAAAAAAAAAAAAACTATTTCCTTGAGACCAGCACATTCATCAATAGTTCTTTTTCTACTTAAATCCTTTTCAAACGGCTTGTTGCTTAGTCCAGTGTTATCGTCCTTTGCCTTCTTTTTCACGCGAGAAATTTTTACAAAACAGGGAAAACATCAATCAATTCTCCATTTTTAGTAGCTGAAGATATTTAGGGGAGTCTGAGTGCATTTTTGAATAGTTTTTCCCCTCATAAGGCATAATACACGTCAAAATGTAACGTGTTATCGCTCTATTCTCTTCTTCTGTCTTTTAAAGCCAGTCAAGATTACTTTTTCTTCGTACTTTCACCTCTACTACACGTAAAGGATCAATGAAAAATGTAAAGTCGGTGTTTGGAGTCTTGCTTTTCAATACCTGCGTGGAATGATGGATGGTTTTTATATCGTTGAGAGCTGTACTGAAAAATAAAATGTGTATTTATTTGAGAAAAATACGAGCATTATTGAGAAAGGATATCTATGCACCTTGTTCGAGAAAATATTTTGAGTAGTAAAAAATTACTTTTAGATTATTTATTCCATGGCTTAAAGCGTAAATAGAGTACATGCTTGTTTATCATATTTATTTATTTATCCAATTATTTTCCTAAGCAAACTTGTATTTATGGAGTAAAAATATTCAACTACACCACTCATTAATAGCTTACAGCTTAAAAAAAATATATTGTAATTTCATACACATTTGTTCATATTTATTCGATACTTTTAGAATTATAAATGATTTAGAAAAACAAGTATGAATAATAAAATATTTATGCATAATATTCTATACTTTTTTATAAACCTGTGAAAAAAATAATAACTCTATGGAGTTAAGATTTTTACTGTTAATAAAATGTTTCTCAGTTAAAATGTGCTTAATTTGTTGTTACTAACGACACTCGGAGAAGCCAAGCTCGCTATGCCTCAGCTATGCGAATTTAAGTCAATTGAGTGCGTTTTTCGTTTAATTAGAGCACTATGAAGATGAAGTACGAATTTTGCTCTTCAAATCCTCCGATAGATGGCAGCACCAGAGTATCATACCTTAATTTTGGCATTGATGTGAAGGGGGAGTAAATTTCTCCAGACAGTGCAGCCATGATAACTGCTCAACGACCGACCTGTTATGTAGTATCATTTTTATTTTCTAATAATATGTTTCATATAGTACAGGAAATATATTTTCATAAAGATTACATATGGTTGGACAAATAAACTCAATTTATGAGGTTTTCTATAAAAAAATCAAAATTTCTTCATTATTTTTTGCACACTCTTTTCAAAGTTGGAAAACTAAATTTTTTATCAATATTTATTGAAATTCTCACAGTCAAAAGCCTTAATTTCCCAGTTTTAATTTTAATAATGAATTGCAACTAATTATAGATTTCCTTTTATAAAAAATGAATATTAATAAGTTATAAAAAACACTCAAATTCAGATAATATAAATTTTCATAACACAATCTAAAAATACTAATGCTAGTTAAATATGCAACTTTTTATTGACATGTTTATGCGGTTTTATGTAAAAATATAAGTATATTGCCATATCTATATTACAAGTATATAAATTAAATGGTAATATTTGTTTACAACTCACATGTTTTATTTGTAATAATTAAAATTCAGAAATGTATGCAATGTGTGTAGATAACGTTATCTGTTGAATTTGGAGTAAAATAACAAGGAGATGAGACTTCATTAGTTAAATTTTTACATCAAATCTTACACAAAACATTTCTGTATAAATTTTCAAACATATCTGTTCCGTATTCTGAAAATATTTCGATAATAATTGAAAACTTTTGACAGTTTCCCTAGAAATAATCACTATTATAAACCTACAAAATGAGATATTTTCAAGTAAAGCTCTAAGTACAGTTCCTGGACTACAAATCAATCAACTTAGGGGAGATTTTTATTCTTGAGATGAAAGTTTTGAAACAAATGTCAATGAAAAATTAAAGAACAGTCTAAAATTTTCTAAAAGAAATTTCGAATTTGAGAGAGAAAAGAAATATTTTTTGTTTATTGGCATTCTGTGAAATAGCCAGAAATCAAAATGATATAAATTTATTTATTTATACATTCCAAATAATGTGTCTTTTTGTTATTTTTAACTAACTTAAGTTTTATTTTAATTAAATTCTATTAAAAGAATCACACACACACACAAATTAAAAAATTTAAATTGTAAAACTTTTTTATCAGTTAAACTACAACTCTTAAATTCTATAAAATTTTAGTCTTAGTACACACATTTCATCTTGCTCTTATTGCAGCTCATAGTAATCCCACGCTGAAAGTGACCAAACTATTTGAATGTAGGTTTCATGATCATTTTTATAACCTCATATGAATTATTAAAAAAATTTTTTTCTGTTTCATGTTGAAAATATAAATTTTCAAATTTTATTTCATTACAGTACACATTAATCACAAAACATATTTTATTTGTTCTAATCTCATAAACTTTTAAAACAAGTATCAAAATTAATGCTGTAAAAACATGCAAAACTTATAATGAATATTTTTTGTTTGCGCCACACAAACATAGATTAAACTTGAATACTTGAAATGTATTTCTTACAAATTAATTTAATTAAGTTTCTCAAAGGAAAATTATCAAAAAAGGAAATTTCTTGTATAGATTATGTAAATAAGTTGAATAAGGTGTATAATTATTGAAACCTATTCATAAACATGAAGTTATTGATTAAAGTAAATACTATCGGCGTTCTGATGTACTTCAAAGTGGTGCCATATTAAAAAAAAGGGAAAATGTATTTGTAAAAGTAGACATAAAAATGTAAAGAGAAAGGTTCTATCACCCTAAATACTTTTTCTTTTCTCTCAGAAATAATACATTGATTGCAATTCTTAGAAAAAGGAAAACCACTTCTATTTTGAAGAGACTGTAGTTCTGAAATGAAATGTTACAATTGTTGCGGTGAAATCGGTAACTTCAGAAAAATTCCGAGGAAACCCAGATTCGTTATTTAAATAATTGAATAACAGAGATAAATTCAAAACAAAAATACAATAAAACTTAAGAATTTATTTTAGTAACTTAATTACAAGAGGAATTTACATTTATCATTAAAACATTTTCGATTAAATAATTGAAATTTTAACATTATTATTTGTTTTATGGCAATTACACATTAATATATCATAACTGTATGTGACCAGACGGACAAGGAAGGAGAGATAAGAACCACCCCTTTTAAAAGTAGTAGTGTGGTGTCTTCTATCATCAATGGCATTACCGGCTCAGGATCTCGATTGGTTTGCTCATTCCTCATGAGCTTTACCCCCTTTCCTCTGCTATCTTTCCTCAGACTATATCGTCTCTTTTTATACTCATCTATTTGTGGGACATCTGCAGCTCCATTCAGGAAAGTCGAGGCAGGGCTCCTACTGGACAGGGCAGTTATACTCCGTTTACAACTAACATCTTTTTAGCTTCTCATTATGCCTAATGAGGATTCAGTCCTCAATCCTGGACTCCTTTTCTATGCGAAGCTTCTGTGTATCTTCTCCATTTTTAGATGCAGTTTTAAATTCTCGTCTTAACTCATCCTCTTTACACCATTGGCTTTCCAAAGTTCCATACTACCTCCTACATTTCTATGGGATAGGTCAGAAATCTCTCCACCGCAATCCCGACTGGTCAGATTTACAAATAAAGCTTATCATAAAACATAAACTTTCCTTGCAATTTTCTCAAGATCATCCATCCACTCAGAAAGGAAGAGTTTGCACTTGTCTCATTGTGCGAATTTTTATTACATCCTTTCCTTTATACTATTACAGCTTAGTTTGAAAGGAAAAGAGGAAACTCTTAAATTTATAGTGCAGTAAAAATATGCATATCTTTTTTCTCAGGATCATTTTACACTACGACAAAGATCTTAGTGGCGTAAGCAATTTTACTGAAAATTCAAAACAGCATTAAATTATTTAAGTAAATTAAAAACAGAGTCCTATCATAATCTTGAAAGTAATCTTATTAAATTAAATAGAGACCGGTATCGAGTTACAAATTTCATACCATACAGCACAGCACTTCGGATGAATTCGAATGATAAATATGAGGTTTCCATTTCTATATAGATTTTTTTTTTATTTGTTTAAAATTTTTAGTAATTAAAGTCTTAAGAAATATCTATGCGTAAAATGGTTATAAAGTAAATGCTTCAAAATTTTATTCATTGTGTTCAGAAAAAGTGCATGAATTCGGTTCTGTGATATCAGCCTTTTCTAAATCTTTAGATTAAATTCATATTCTTGATTTATATTTTTTGAAGAACATTTTACATCATTATTAGTGTGATAATTGCCAAACTGTGATGTATGCTTATCAAAATGCAGGTAACATCCATTTTGGTGACAAATCTATATTAGTTATATAATTTTTTAAAATTGGAAATATGATATTAATGTTAACTGCTAGATAATCGTAAGTATAGTTTTTGAAATGTAGAACGACCTTTTTCGTTTGATTTTGCTATACTTGTTTTTATTTCAATTCCTTTTGCTGGTTTTTATTTTAGGTGATATTTTCAATTAAGATATAAATCTGAATTATAAACACTTTTTTTTTTAAATACGTCATAAAATATATAATTTAACAGGACATCTTTTATTTTGTATTCGAATTTGTATTTTACACTTTTTTGATGAAGAATCCAAAATCTTCTTATGCAAATATCTCAATATTTAATACTTAGTTACATACATTATCAAGTAATTTTTAGCCTAAACTGAACGAATAAAAATAATAAAGTATAATAACTATTAAAACTCATTACAAACAGTTGCCAAAAGTTCATTGCAACTCATCGCCAAAAACAATGTCAGAAAATTTAGCCCGTTACACAATTATCCACCAAAAATACCACATTCACACATTATGAATGTGGTAGTTCTGATGGTAAATGTATATTTAACTTTGTGAAGATTCTATACAAAAACATATGAGATAATGATCATAATTAGGTTTTCAAATCATAACTTCTAAAATTTTGGTGATTCCCAATATATAACTTTCAAATATATGTAGAAACAGAATAAAACACGGAAATATTATTTAAAGTCCCAGATGAATACAGGGCTTTCTTATTACAAATCTTCATAAATACAGATGCACAGCAAACGAGAAATAAAAATAATAGTGTTTTTAGATATTAAATTGCCACCTACCCTGTCTAGTGGTCAGAATGCCTGACTGCGAGTAGAGAGTACCTGGGTTCAAATCCCAAATCGGGCATTGATGTACTTTCTCTATCTGTCTATCCTGTCTTTGTCCTTCCCTTGTGTGAATTATTACCTACACTATAAGCGGCACCTATGGCATGTGTGTTCTGAGAAAGTCGGACTTTACACCAAAGTAAGATTCAATTGAGAAAGTGGCACAACCCACCCCTTAATGCCAGATCATCTGGCACAAGACGACAACAACAAATATTTTATTAGGGAATTAAAACAAATATACAGTTAAAATATTTTTTTTTTCACTTTTGATAAATTTAAAAAGTTATGCCTTAATATATCTGATAATAAAAATATTAATACTTTATAAATAACAAATGTACATAGCAACATTTAAAACAATAAAAGGAGCATTTAAGAAATTTATAAGATTTTAAAGTAATTTTTTCTGAAATATTTTAAAAACATTTATGTTTAATTAAAATCGGTTCCTGAATTTTTTTTTAAATAACACTAAAACCTTAATTTATTTTCAAACAAATTTTTCTCTTTTAAATTATAAATTGTTTTTGAGAAAAAATAACTGATATAAAACAAAGATAATTATTTAAATGAATAAATTTCATAATATTATTTAATGAATTTCTTCAGTTACGTAAGTTTAACATTTTATTTTTACAGTGAAAATTTATATCCTAGCTTAACTTTATTCAATATATTTTTATGTTATTATTTCAAAATTCTTTCGAAATATACATCTATCCTTTTAGAAACAGCATACTTGAGAACTAAAAATAGAAAAAAAAAAAAAAAAAAAAAAAAAAAAACTAATTTGGGAGATAAAAGTTGATTTAAAAATGAATAAAAATGACGCAAATTAATTGAGTATCATTTTTAATTTGTTTGATAAACTCTATCATCCATGAAATCACTGTTTTTCTTTAATTTACTTTTATATTACTGACAATTAAATTAATTAAGACAGATGTCATGATTATATGTTATTAATATTCCTAAAAAGTTGAAATAAGTGCAAGGAAATCCTCTTAAAGTCATTATTTTGAAAATTGTAAAGTAAGAAGGAATATAATCAAAAAGAAATAAATGATAAATTATTAGGATCATTTTTCTGCATGAATAAATTCGATAGGTCTAAAATAATACCGGGAAAAATTATTCTTCCAGAATGATTACAATTGAGGGAAAAAAATTAGAAATGAGAAATTTCTTTTCCTACCATTAAGTAATAAAAACTAATAAGAAATGTACAAAAGAATTCTCGTGTTGCTTGTAAAATTTGCCTATTTTTTTAGCAGTAAATAGGAACTATGGTTATTTTGTTTAATGTCTATATTTTATAGCTAAAGATATTTTAAGCAGCTATATCTTCAGAAGGAATAAATTTCAGATTTCTTAATTCTTAATGAAACTGTTAATATATATAGAAAAAATAATTGAAGGGGAATTTTTCATAAATTTCTTTCGGGAAAAAAAAAGTTTTTAAAACATTGAGAGTTTAATCAAATTTAAAAATTCATATTTTATTAAAATATAATCTATAAATTTTTTGAATAAGTAGCAAAAAATATATACATATTTTAAAAATAGATAAATTAATATGCAATAATTAAAATACTAGGTTATCAATTATTGAATTATTATGTAATTCCTAGATATATTTATATTTATATACTTGAAAATATGGCTTTTATAAAAATTAGCTTGTTTAGTTAGTTGACAGAATATATATTGGAAACACATACTGAATAATTTACTAATAAAAAAATTTATGAGAACATTTTTGAAATAATAGAATTAATATCCTTTTTTCTGAAGAATTTATATTTTTTACAGAAAAGTAAGCAAGTAAACATATTATCAATATGAAGGTTTTATTCAAAATGTGATGAGTTCAACACGTTTCTTAAGCTGTAATGTATAAATAATTGGAGAAAAAAAATTGCCAAATAAATTTATTCGTTTTATTTTTTAATTTTTCTATCTTAATTTTATCCTTATGAATACATTAGTAAAGTTATATATCCAATAATAAGTGAAATGTGTTACAAGAAATAATAAACTTAGTTTTATGAAATTTAAACAATATTTAAATGTAACACTATTAAAGAATTTAAAAATTAAATTAAATTAAATTTTTTTTTAATTTTTAACACTCAAAAAATAGTTGCTAACTTTGATAAGTGCATAAAACTATCTGCGTGATACAGAAAACGCACTGATAGTGAAGCTTATGTTTGTACATTCAGAACGCAATTTGATTCTAAAATTTCTACAAATAAGCTTTTTTTTTAATTTTTTCAATTGAGAGTAAAAATATTTGATAGATATTTCTATTTAGTTTTTGTTTTTATAACAGATAATAGCTGGAAATAAATTTGATTTTTTCATCTGTTGTAAGTTATATAAAGTAAAGATTTAGCAAGAGTTTGTGCAAAAATCCACAATGAAAATTGACAGAACTAAATTAATCTTTGGGAATTATTTTTCATTGATTCTATAACAGTATCGTACTTACCTTGCTTTAAATTTATTGACATTGTATCTTATTAAAATGTTGGATGCAAATTAATAAAATATATTTATATATATTTTTGTGAAAAATATATATGAGTTTATTTTAATAGTTGTATGTAAGAGCAATTACAAATTCAATTTTAAAATGTTAGGATATAAAATATGTTTGTTTTAAGATTTAACAAACTAATCTTTGTAAATTTAAACATATAATTTATAAATTTTTTAATAAAATATATATAATTCAAAATTTGGTTAAACTTTATCAACTTTCAAAAAATAAACTACTGGGTAAAACGTTAAAATTCTTAATTGAAGCTAAGTTACAGAGGATTAAATTTACTGCAGGGAGAGAATTATAAAATTCTGATACATAACATTTACCACTAAAGCACTTTCCTCATACCATCAATCGCTCTTGCTTTCGGTTCAACAGTTCATTGGTTCGAATCCCACCTTGGGCATGGATGTTTGTAGTGGTTCGGAATCCACTTTAAACCGTAGGTCCCAGTCCAATTAATCCTCGTGCGCAAAAAATGACCGTTGAGTGACAAACAAACAAAACAAACATACCATCAATTAGAACTTTAATTTATTTCTCTCTCAATAGCCATTTCTTGAAAATCAGGGTTAATTAGACCAAGACATGGTTTAATGTATATTCTGAACCACTGAAAACATCTAAATCCAAAATGGGAATTGAACTGATGAACCAAAGAGCTCTAACCATTCGGTCATAAGAATAGCTCGGCGTATAAGAACCAAAAATTGTACATATACACAAGAACGCAATTCGAAACAAGAAAAATAATTGTTCAAGGAACTTTGTCATGTCAAAATTTCTAAGGATTAAAAGACTCTTTGAAGGATATGATTACTATTGTAACCAACCGAAATAAAACAAGCATCTCAATTTTTAAGATATCATGAGATCAGTGAGCCTTTGTAAGAAGATATTTTCAATAACTCTGTAGGAACAATACAGGAATGAATTTAAATCCTTATAAGATGTTAATTTTTTCAATGCATTCAATCCCAATTAAAATGATACAATTAATTTGTAAATTTATCAGAGTATGGTTAGCACAAACTTATTTTCACTTGGTGATAGGTCTGCAAGAGTCTGAAGGAAGAAAGCACAAACAATACATTTGAAAAAATCCAAAATATTATGCATTTTGATGTTGAAGCTTCATAGCTTGTGCATGAGACTCTTTAGATATAAATGAAAGCCTAAATAAAAATGTAAGATTTATAGAAACGCATTCGAAGCAACACAACTATTCGTAACATTAGCAACACAGATCCCAATGCAAAATATATAGAAATCATACAAACATGGTCCTTATTAAAGAAATAAGAAAAATGCTTCTATTCCTAAGCCTAAATCTATTGGTTTAGGCTTAGATACTATTGTAAGAATTTGTAATTAGTTTCACACTTACAATAAATTTTATGTATACACTGCTGTTAATTTTACAATGAAATTACTTTCATATTTGCAGATTACATTGAACTTACTATACAGCTGTTATTATTGAAGATTATACAGTAGGCAAAAAGATTGTATATCTAATGTCTATCTTGAATTCTAACGAAAATATTTAGAATATCCTGATCCATGTAATTTGCGTACGTTTCCTATACATAGAAAACCTCCATTGATTTGGAAGTGATTTTTTTTTAATATAGGATGACATTTAACAGTTTGCATAGTTGAACATCTAATACAAAAACTTAGGCAATCTTTTTATATATTATGAAGATGCGAGTTAATCATGTCTCTGTAATATCATTTTTTTATTTATTTTGATTTTGGCTAGATTTTTATAAATTATGTAAATAGTACACCATTTTATGACAAGTCAGTATTGTTTTCACCATTTGTTTTGGGATATGAATAAATTTATTTATGGTTTTCTATTCATATATAGCTTTAATCACAAATCTTGTTGATGTTTTTAATATTTTAAAATTCTTTTTTCAGCATTTTGAATATAACTTCAAGGTAGATTATGCATATTTTTCTTATAAACGAAGTAAATAAATATGATTAATATTGCAACGTATCGATTATTTAAAAGAAAAATGTAGTATCTGTAAAAACCTATGGTAATTGATATAGATTACAAATAATGGTTTTGCTTATACTCGTACATACGAAATTGAACAACCAAAATAAATAAGCATAGCTAATTGAGAATGCAAGACATTTTTGTGAAATTCCTTTTGGTAACTCGTTTTTATTTTCGTCCTTATGTTTTTGCAACGTTGTTTTGTATTTTCGTAAAATATAGATCCAAAAAATGTTTTTCTGAGAAAATTCTAAATATTTAAGTAAAGTAATTGAATTTTTAATAAATCTTAATAAATGTTATATTACTTATATTCAAAAATTTCTTAAATTATTATGCCTTTAATCAATAAATTTCCATTAATTTAAAAAAATATTTCATGAATTTTTTTACAAATGCTGCCTTGTCAGTTATTTTATAGTATTTTATCATAATTAAAATTCCTAATGAATTTTTCTTTCATAGTTAACAGAATTCAATAAAATATAATCTTGTGATTTCGTTTTATTAAGGAAAAATAAATTAATGAAACTGTTGTTTAAGTTATTATAATGTATTTTTAAATTTATTAATGGCAACAAAAACAACATACAAGATAAATGCAATGAAAGAATGAGAAATAGTATAATTTTTGTTAAAAGCAATTCAACTGATGCACCCAAAATTATTTTTTTCTCTTTGAAAACAATTCTTGAAATTTTAGAATATATTTTTAAAGTTTTGAAAAAACTTATAATTCAATTTTTACAATTATAGTTTGACTAATAAAACTATGTATATTATGGACTCCAAAAATGCCATGGACTTCAAAATGACATTTTCCATTTTATTGCTTTAAATAAATTTAACGAATTTATCTTAGATAATGATCTTCAAAAAATAGTGATTACTTATCTCTTTCAATAACCGAAAAGTTGTGACAGCACGCTGACAATGTTAGCCATTCTATGCAAATTATCTGACACCCAGTCACGTGTTATTTCCATTAAATACCTGAAAGCACTTAATCATGACAGATTTTTTTTGAGGAAACAAAAAACTAATTCAATTTAGTCTTGAAGAGTTTCCTTTAAATTAATTTTATCAACAAACTTCACTGCATTTGGATTCCGATATTTTTCATAAAAATACTATTATTTTAAGTCGTTTTAATAAAAATAATATTGTTTTGCATTCTTAAACATTTTAATTCTGTTTAATTTGAAATTGAGATTAATGACTCATCTACACACTTCAAAACAATTATAAACATATATTGTACTTTTTTTTTAAATAAATAAAATGGAAAATGATTATATGCATATATTTAAATTTGATTTATTGAATGATGTTTTTATTAAAAGATTTTAATTAGTTATTTTGGAGTTGTTCAAACCAAAATAAAAATATATGCTTTAATGCTAATTTTAAGACACACACATTATGCTATCTATTTATATATACAATATATTTTCCATCTTATACTTCAAGGTACTATGCAAATAAAAGAAATTTTAACTATCATTTATTCTAGCAAGCATTCTTAAATGGTTTCTCTAAATACTGTAAAAAAATTTCACTTTCATTTTTAATTAAAAAAAATTCTATTTTGAATCAGACCAATTTTAGAAACTTAAAAATAATAAAATTCTTAGAAAGGATGTTCTCCTTGGAAAGTGAAAAAATGTTTTGGTGTAACAAATTATAAGGGAAAAATTCTGAAATTTTAATATCGAAAACAGCATGAAAGAAAAGAATTGATATAAATCTTAAACACAATATATTTGGCAACTGGAATTCAGCATTTTGAAATTCTTTTCCATTACATTCAAAGTCAAATGGAAACTATCCATCATTCTTTTTTATTTAGAATGTTTTCTTTGATTGGATGTAACACTCGTTTTCCGGTGGTCTTGGTTAGAAAAAAAATTCCAAACTCATTCCAGAGAAAGAATATTGCCAAGCGTTTCATTTATTCATCATATTTTGTTGAACCTGTAATAACGTATTTCATTTTCCCCTCTGTCAATGGAGCTTATTACTTTTATTTTTCTTGCAGAGAAATGTATGTAATATACATTTTTCTATTTAGCTTTTACAAAGATTTTGAAACACGTTCGATATTTTCTTTTATGAGAGATATTTTTCAAAGCAGTTAAACAAGTGTTATTAGTTTTACACGTCAGTGCTTGAAAAAAATAAATTTAATAAAAAGTTAAATCTTAACCAAAGTTACATCGCAAATTTTTATAGATATATATTTATGATAACTTATCCATCTATCTATCCATCTCCTTACATCTATTTTTGCATGCATACAGGTGTGTATATGTGTGTATGGTAATTTCGCTTTATGTATCGCATATTTGTTAACTTAAAGGTATGCTTACAAACAACCCCTTTATCTGATTGATTGTGCGTATATTTGTAATGTTCTTGAGTTAAATTTTTAAAAAGTAATACAAAATTAAAAGTAATATATATATATATATATATATATATATATATATATATATATATATATATATATATATATATATATATATATATATATATATATATATATATATATATATATTGTATAAGAATATTGGCAGATACGAGAATGCTCAATATGAAATCTTTATAAGACCTTACAAGAGTATATTAGATTTATTTAATCTATTGTTCAAAAATTATACTTACTTATGCATGTAATTTCCATCATTTAATACAAATACTGAATAAAATATTTAAAATGTGTAAAAAATTTAATTTATTCTAAACACTGATGAATCATGAATAACATTGCATAAAATATTTTAAAAGAATGCAATAAGACCAATAACACAGTGAAAAAATATTTTTGTAATTAAATGAAATTTAATGAAAATGATATCAATCGATTTATATTTCACTGGAATTTAATAAAGTCACATAGGGTCATAGATTTTCAGTGACCATAGGTTTATTATAGATAATAGTACCATGGTCATTCCTCACCATAGTACGTTTTTCACTTCGTATCACGTCAGAAAGATAAAGCTAGGATATCCCCATTTATTTTACAATAATAGCGTTAGGAGAGACATTTGCTAAATGTTTGATAATGTGTGTGCGTATGTGTTTGATAATGTGTGTGCGTATGTGTTTGATAATGTGAGTGCGTATGTGTTTGATAATGTGTGTGCGTATGTGTTTGATAATGTGTGTGCGTATGTGTTTGATAATGTGTGTGCGTATCCAGTGTTTCACAATAGGCTTAAACTGATTTGGAGAGAAGAGTGTTAATTAAGTTTCTTTGTGTTGCCACATTTGTGAATCAATTTTAACCAAATGGCTGTGTTTTGTGACTTTAGTTGCCTGAAATAAATAACTTATTTTCAATAACTTATCCAACTTAAAATTCAATTTAAGAAATTTTCTTGTATTTCATTCATATGGGATGAATTTTAAGACTTATAATTCATAAAAGTATTCAGTAGACTTAAAGAGCATCTAATAGCTGGCATCAGCTGAAGTTAATTTCTAAATCTTTTTTTATCAAGTATTTATAACAATCCAGCAATAATATTTTGTTATTTTCAGTATTGAGGTGAAATAAACATTTAATATTCACGAAGATAGAAATAATTTTTGTATATTTGGTTTCATTTCTGGGGAATAATTTACTGCAGCAGATTTTAATCCATTAAGAAATCCAACAATTGTTATTTTTGTATACAGCAGTTCTGCAAGTGAACGAAACTTAATATGATGATAATTATATAGTATTTTAAACAAACATTAATTATTTATTTAAAACATTTACTTTTAGTAATGAATCTATTATTTAAAACACTTTAGTCTTTTGTCAATCATTAAATATTATATTTCATCATGCATATGGAAACACATATAAACTCTTAAGAATTTTATAAACTTATGTACTTAATACCGCAGCATATAATTTTAATTTAAGTACACAATGTAATATATATATATATATATATATACATATATATATATATATATATATATATATATATATATATATATATATATATATATATATATATATATATATATATATATATATATATATATATATATATATATATATATATATATATATATATATATATATATATATATATATATAACATTGTGTATTTTTATGAATGAATATCTTGAGGAAAAATTATATAAAATCACTTTTTAAAGTCAATAAAATTTCATTAAAAAGAATAAATTTGCATTAATATGAAGAACAATTACAGAAAAATATACTATAGATAAATATAATTAGACTTATTAGCTGAAATAAAAGTTAAATATTATGTTAATATTGTTAGTAAAAGAATAATATATTTACATATGAAAAATTAAAAAGAAATAATAAAATAAGTTTTAATAGCTTATCACATTTTTTATAAAACTGAACCAATGTTATTACAAATATTCAACATATTTCTTCCAGAATTTTAAATTTTCATTTTTCATTTCAAAATTTTTCTAGAAGTTTGCATTCATTTCTTTAAAAGAAATGCATTAAGCAAGATACTTCTTGATTGCGACGACAATAATTGTTGCCTTTTCATTTACTGCATAATTTCTATTTTTTTTAAATTTAAAAATTTTTATTTGGCTGCAAAAAACATTTTAGATAAAGAAACAAAACCAAATTTAAAATAATATATTTTTGTTAACAAGTCTTTTCAAGATCAATAAAAAAAACTCCGATCAAAAATATTTACTTTAAATAATATATTTCGCATTTTTAAGTTTATCCTTCTTCAGGCGTCAAGGTATAAGTTTTGCAAAGTTTGGCAAGGTTTTTTGAATCGGAGTAAATTACCTAACACCTGCTTTTGTCTGGCTCTTTTCCATAGCCCTCCAGCACAAGTAACGCATATTGAGAGAAACCCTCAAGGGGTAGTAAGATGAACCAAATTCGATTTTGACTAAAAGCATTTGTAAATCAATATTTTTTTCAAAAATTCAAAGATGTGGGAAGTTTTTCCGAAAACAGATAGTTTGTAATCTGATAGATTACGTTAAATGTAATGTTGCCTTTTTTCAATGCTCTTATTTTTATTGTCTCATGAATGTTAGACAGATCATATAAATTTGATAAACAAATCATGTATATATATGGTTATTTTGAGTGTATATGTACATGTACATTTATGTAATCTATGTTTACAGTTATATATATTATATTATATATATATATATATATATATATATATAAATATATATATATATATATAACTGTAAACTTAGATTACATAAATGTACATGTACATATACAAATATACACTCAAAATAACAATATATATACATCATGATTTGTTTATCAAATTTATGTGATCTGTCTAACAATATATATATGGTACACTCAATCATGCATATATATGTACATACAATCATGTATAAATCAATCAATCAATCATGTATAAATCACTCAATCATGTATATATATATGGTACACTCAAAATAACCATATATATACATGATTTGTTTATCAAATTTATATGATATATTGGAAATACTCAAATTGTGATATTGATGAATAAAACTATGCGTCTTAGGAAAAGAATGAAAAGCAATTTTGTGCTGTGTCCTTTTAGGGAGAGTATAAAATAATTTTCTCGTACTAAATGCTTAAAACGTGGCTCTGTTGTCAACATAGCCTAATTTAATTGGTAGTCATCAAAGCGATCGGTTGTTTAAAGGTAATTCAAATCACATTGGTTGAAGTAGAGCTATTGTTAGAGCATTGTTACGTATTTTCAAACCATAGAATGAGATTATGAAAACTGAAAGATCAAGGCAAGATCGTATATTTATAACTGAGCAGAAAAGATAATAGTATTTATTACTAATTTTCAGAAGAAACGTAAAAACTAAGTTTGTTTTATTGCAATCATACCTTTATTGCCGCTGGAATTAGAGTTTTGAATTAAATTATATTTTCTGAATTATTTTTATTAAAATAAAATGTGTGAATGATTGTTTTTTTGCAAACTTGTCTATGTTTTTTTATAAAGAACTGCCTTTCTGTATACCAAATAAAGAAGCATATATATCTTCGATTTGATGAGAAAGAACCTGTAGCATCACGAATCCAGTTTCAATGAAAATCTTAACAACACTAGATTTTGACCTATGGAAAACTTGAGGCTTTATTATTGCGAAGTTGAAGGTCAGAATACTGTATAGGCTGCTTTAACTATTTTAACATTTGTAACGCGAATTGCCTTTTGACGGGAATCTTTATGTGGATAGTCTGAAGTATCAAGTTGTCATGAATGTAGAAACCTTGAAAACTCCGAATCACCTACATTTAAAGATGTGCATATAGAAGAGCAATATTTACATATCCCGTATTAAAAAATGATTGGCATAAATAAGATCTTATATATTATGGGCTGTCCATTGCTCTAATACTGTTGTATGTTACTTCAATATACAACTCGTTGTTATCCTCTAAAAGAACCTTTGATTATGAACTTTGCTAAAAGAGAGGAAACTTTCAAATAGACGTACATACATCAAGCAAAGGTGAAATATCCCTCTCCCATTGTTCAACAGTGACTGGAATTGCACCCAGGATTTTTTGTTTCCAAGACTAGAAACTACTACCTGAAATAATGTTGCATTTCTAATTGAAATTTTCTGATATTATGCTGGTGAAGTGGTGATCTATGCAGATGTATCTATAGACGCATGTATCAATGAGTTTACATTATCAGAAATGAAGGAATAATGATTCAGCTATATAAGGATAAGGGCTATAAAGATATTGTTATCCTTTATTCTGAGGCAAAAAGGAATGAGCTCATTTTCTTGGTATGGTAAGACGAGACCATATCGAGCAAACAAAGCGAGGAATCTCATAGGTCAACATCCTCCCTGGATATAAATTTCAAAAAGATTTATCACATTAGGTGAAAAAGTCAAAGTTATTTTCAGTTTGAGTGTTATCCCCATAAATAATGCAACCAAAGACATTTCTTTACTGCAGCAATATTGCATGATTCTCCAGTCCGTAACTGATATTCTTTTTTTTATTTCTTTCTTGATAAATAAAGCAGATGGCATTATTTTCCATAAGTAAAATAACTCAATTTTTATCCAAGAAATTGCATTTTTTGTGTAAATAATAAATATTAATGATGCATTTTCTGTGTTACAGGAAAATAAAAATACGTAATTTTTTTATTTCAAATGTCCTTGATATTTTTCATCTTGTATCCTAACGCACAGAACTTATATATCTATGTGAAGCACCAAAACTATTCCTATAATTTTAAAATCCTAATATCCAGTGTTCATAAATGTTTGTGGGATATTGAAAATGTTACAAAGAAGGAAAACAATTTCAGAGCAAAGAGTAGGATTGTTAAATGATTGAAAATACATCTCTCTGAAAGTGAAGAAAATAAATATTCATGACGAGGATTGCATTCCAAATAAATAATAAAAACTTATCTATATCACAAAAATCTTTTAAAAGTCTTTTTTAACTTTTAACTTTATTTAGTTAACTTTTAAAAGAGACTTAAAAATGTTTTGAAGCAGTTGCTACTGGCTATATAAACAACGATTGAATATTGAGATTTGAAATATTTGGTGTGAATATTATTTACTACTACTACAAAAAGTGACTAGGAATTTAAAAATGTTCATTAAAATTTATATTGAATGCTATAAATCATTACATTTGTTTAATGGAATTTTCATTACATATTTGCAATGAATGTAGGACTTCATTGTCAACTGCATTTTCTCTACAAACTTATTAAGAGTTTCATAGGAAAAATATAACTAACCACAAATGGTTATTTAAACCCGAATGAATACCTTCCAATCTGGTCGTAATCTACATTATTCCAGATAATATCTGAAAGGCTGAATGCCAGACAATTAAGCAATTATTTAATTATTAATATATTAATATAGTTCCTCAATTATTAATATAGTTCAGCTGACGCCAATGGTATACCTTAATATAGCTAGATAGCTAGCTAAGAGTAGTAGAGATATTTTGGACTTATTAATGTTCATCGGTTTGATGACAGATTGATCAGCAAGTTTCATTATCGAGTGAAAATATTAGAGAAACTTGCATGATTATTTCATTTGACTCAAACAAAGTTTATTTGGACTTTTGTGGGGTTAAAACATTTCTCGTTTCATAAAGTGCAATAATAAACATAATTGCTTCAGAAATGTGCTAGTATTATATAGGGTGATTCTAAATTGTTTTTACAAATTAAGAGGGATGATAGTACCCATCCTGACAAACAATAATTACATCGGGACACATGGTCGCATTCCACTCTGAGAGGCAGAAAAGAGGAATTCTCACCTGACAGTGCTCTATACTTATAACAGTATTGAATAAGCGAATGAAAAATGCCTAAAGTTTCACAATCATATTTATATTTTACTGAAAATCTCACATCAAATGTTCAAAATGCTACCCATGTGTGTTGTTGCACAGTTGACTCTAGTGAATAAATGACCTGCGCACACTCTCATAGATTCCTAGTGACATATTAATTTTGCCCCTGGCAACAACGATTCTAACCACGAGATCTTCATTTGGGTGTACAGATACATTAAAGATTTCATGTGCTCCCAGAAGAAATAATTCAGTGGATTGAGGTCCGGTAAGCGAGTAGGCCAAACGACAGATATGTTACATCCAATCCATCCTGCGGGATATGTCGCTTTCAAAAAGTTACAGACTGTGTTTTAAAAATTCGCTGGGGCTCCATCGTGCATAAGCCACATGTCTCTCAGGATGAGGATTAGAACAGCCTGAAATGAAATAGGAATCACTGTTTCCATGAAATTACGGTATATCGCAGCGGTTCAACTTTCTGGTATGATGTAAGTACCTACCAGGTAATCGCCAAGGGTACCTGCTCAGATGTTCCCGGAAAATTTCTAGCAGTGTTTACGAGTGTGTGTCTACGGTGTACAGTAAGCATTGTTGTCAGACCAAACGTGTCGATTGCATTTTTAAATGACAACGTTTACTCTGATTGACATTTTTCAGTAACCATTCGGTGCATAACGCTACTACTTCTCTAGACAAATTTGCATATGGTAAATCCGTGATAGATTCTTAATGCGTTTCTACTTTCCTTTTTTTCTGCATCACAGAGTGGAATGCGACCCTATGTTCCTTTGTAATTATTGCTTGTATGGATGGTTACTATCACCCTTTTTAATTTCTAAAATTAATTTAGAATTGCCCTGTATATTCTGTATTCAGAATATCAAGTAAGGATATTTAAAATAGGGTATCGACTTTTTTCATTTCTTAACAGTATACTAGTTATTTCACAAATATATATATATATAGATATATCTATTTCAAGCTAATGTTGGTGTCTCGTATTAAAATAACTTCAAAATTTAAATCCACTTACTTTAAAGTTAGTAGAGAAAATACATTTTTAATTGTATAATAATAGATGAATGAGAGATCTTTTTAATTTATAATACTTGCTTCATATAAATTAAAAGAAATTACCACAATAATTTAATTTACATAAACAACAAGTTTCAACTTGTACTAAGGGCTTAATTAACAATATTATGTAATTTTTTATTATATTAAATGAATTTATACTTATCTTTCTTAAAATATTCCAATTGGCTACTATTATTTTGGCAAAACATTCATATCGATATAACTTGGTAAGAAACATCAAAACTTTAATCTAGATTTGAAGATTCTACATCAGTATTTGTCTCTGATTCTTTGAAGATACTAAATCACTAAATAATTCTTTCCTAAATCCAAACTTACATTCCATCTAGTATGAACCTAAAAGCTTAAAAGTGGAAACAATTTCCTTAATCCCATTTTAGAGTCGGAGCAAGGAAGAGAAAGAAGCAGAACTGATGGGCGATTAAATTCAGTTTATGACCAAACTGCTGCGGCGAAATAAAAGAATTTTTCCCTTTCGTAGTGTCTGTTGCCGTGATTGGAATAAAATGTAATGTTGGAAGAAATGCTTATTACACTTTAATTGCTATTGATTTATTGTAAACATAAAAGCCTTGAATCTGTTATCTAATGCTTAGCTTCACTGAAAGAAATTAGTACAGTCATTTAGAAGAACTATCCTATAAAATTTAACGTTATCACCAAATGATATGTTTTGTGATAATTTTATAGTGAAGATTTAAGGCAAAATATTTGCTAATTTATTCAGTTTTTTTAAACCTATCATAATAATGTCTTTTAAAACTTTTAATTAAGTAAAAAAAAACATACATGAAGATTTTACATTTATTTGAAGTGCTCACGAAAACTTTGAAAGTTGAGAATAAATCATTTTCTATTTTACAACTTATACTCAATTACCAGTAAATGTTGGTAAATATTTCTAAGTTATATTATGTTATTATAGCCATCAATATTTTACAATCTAGCATACTGTATCACGTGAAACATCATATGACATAATACATCATCTCATTGATATAAAAATTTGTAACATTTAACTTTTATGTTTCCTTATTTAATTTGCTATTATCAATAAAATGTCACCTGTAATAATGTATTCATTTAAAATACCCTTGATTGAAGCTATATACTCAGATTTATAGAAAATGATATTGACATCAAAAACATTTATTATCTTTAAATAATAATTCATAATAACATTTCCTAAAGAGTTTAAGACTGGCATTTTTAGATAACGTATTCAGATCTATATTCAATAAGTATTGAAAACAACCTTTCTAAGAAAAAAGAAGATAAGGAAACGTTATTCATTCATCAGATATTAAAAAAGTTGCAATTCTTCAAGAAGCGTTATTTGTAACACTCATTTTAAAATGTTTAAGACATTTCACGAGTTGCATGACAACAAATCAATTACTAATAGATTCTCATTTTAATTACTTTAAAATAAATGAGAAGAATATATTATTCATTAATAACGTGTCCTTTAATCATATCCCAAATATATTTATTAGTATTATTAAACAGTTAATCAACAAAATTTTTATAAATAAATTTAATTAAAAATATACTTGAAGGTTATTTATATACTTATTGTAACCAAATTTCATTTAAACATATACATTCTATTGTTGTATAACATAACTAAAACATTCGAAAACATTTCTATTTAATAATGATAATTATCGTGATATAGCTGAGTGAAAATGAAATTTAAACTCATTAAATTTAAGCAAAATTTCATTTTGAAACTGTTCTTTGGAAAACTAAGTTAATCTCAAGTGAAAAAATGGCAATTAAAATTTTAATTAACTTGATTTAAAGTCTAATCTAAAATAAATATTTTTAATAATTATACAACTATATATATATATATATATATATATACATATATATACATATATATATATATATATATACATATATATACATATATATATATATGCATGCACCTGTATTTCACCAGCACTGCAGATAATAATGATCCTTATATTGAAAGTTTATAAGCGTTAAAATTTGTATCTAAAATATATTACACTAATTTTTTTTAATATTATAGTGTGAGGTGAAATTTCTGTTCCGAAGAAGACATTAATTAAAACTGGGAAAGTTTATAATGTATTTTAATCCATCAAAAATTAACTAATACTTATTTTATTATGTATTATTAGTGAACAATTAATGCTCAATTTTAATGAAAATTTTGATGTTTTGAGTTGTTATTTGTAATTTCTTACTGAAATTATACGCGAAAGCAATTTATTCTGAAATCATCTTTATATGTGATAAAATACTTATATTCCAAACTGATCACTATTTTTCTTTTTTTTATTCGTATTACTATTCTTAGAATCAAATTTGTGCACCCTTTTACGTTTAAAATAATTTTGGATAAAATCAGACATTAACGAACTTTTTAAAATAAATATTAGAAATGAAATAATTTTAACTTTAAAATTAAATTGCATCATAATTGAATCATAAAATAGTTTAATATTTATGAAACACAGTTGCTATTTATGAAAAAATTAATGGTTTCAGTGAAAATATATTAGTTAAGATTAAAGTATGTGAAACACAATGCATTTAATTGCTTGTTTAATATTTATGAGTGTTATAAAGATTAATCTTATGAGAATTAACATTATAAATTTAATTCCTAAGCAATAAATGAACTGATGAAAGAAATAAAACACGTTATTTCTGTACATGTATTCCATTGTTCAATTTATCCATTTAATTTAAACGAGCGTTGTTCCTCTTTATTGTCTTATCATGAAGTCGACCTGATTATCATATAAAATATCAACATAGGAATCAGTGTTCTTGGCAGGTAATTCATCCTCAGTTTTGTAATAGATTTATACATTCAGTTACAATCGCAGCAGCAATGGACATGCGGATTAATGACGCGATAAGTTAATATGACAAATACACTTGCACATTTAGTTTAGAGCTACTCAACAAGATTTCGATGATGGTTTGCATTTCAGCGTGTATATAGTAAATATAGACACATTAACTGAATTGGAAAATGCAACAATATATATAATATATATATATATATATATATATATATATATATATATATATATATATAATTTCAGTTACAATTTTGATTCAAGTTACATATAAATATTAATCTATTGTTTAGTTTAACATAAATATCTTATTTTAATTTAGCCACGCCTTTAATATTCATTAAAAATCAAATATTAAATATAAATCATGATTTCATATCGATTTCAATTTAGTTCTTTGTATGGAACGTTGTATTCATTTTTTATTATACTAGTCTTTCTACTTAAAACATGAAATTATATCATGATAGCTTAACAAAAAAATGCGAGAATGTTTTTTGCATTTATAAAGGTATAATAATATACATTAAATAAGATATTACATTTTCGAATCGCATTCTGATGATCAGTAATGTATCTTGATTAAATTTTCCTGCACATTTCAAGGATTTTACCATTTTTATTTTGTTTATTTTATTATATGTATTTTAAGATTAAATGCGCAAAATACTAGAATTTTTATACTTTTCAAACCTATTCTAATATTTTAACTCTCTTAGTGCCATCATTATAGGGAATAAAATTTTTATATTTTAAATTTCCCATTTTTGTACTAACTAGGAATATGTTTCCCATTCGATCATTTAAGTCTTTTCAAATTATTTGGGGAAAATAAAATATTCATTTGTGAAATAGTAAATGATTTCATAGAAAATAAATGCATTTCTTCTGACTGATAACCAACGTATGTCAAGTATTTATAACTTTTATGAAATCAAGAGAAACTTTTCTATTTAAAAAAATTAGTGAGATAAATTAAAATAGTAAACACGTTTTAAAATTTTAAATTGATAATGAATTTTTGATTTTTTGCTAAATTTCGAATGTTTCATAAATCAAATGTAGCAAAACTGTAGGAATCTTTTTGCGTTTTTCTGTATAATTTTTCATTTATCGATTGAGAAGATCAAGGTTTTAACTTGAAATAACCAACTAAACTCTTCATTTATTTTTGACTGATTGAACTATGTGTTTTTTGGAAAGTTATTTTTTCTTACTTATCATCTAAAAACATGTGATATCAGACACTTTCAAATTCTTACATCGAAAGCGTAGTAAGTCACTGTATAGAGACATCCCTATTTAAAGGAATCACTCAGAATTATTTTAGAAGATGATTTAAGGTATTGTAGCTATTGCTATGTTAAATATCTTGCAGTTTAAAGCAATAGAGTATATAACACAAAAAACGATGCTTCATTTTGCAATAATTAAGTGTTTGTACAATTATTTGAAATAATAAATCAAAGTTAAAACATTTTGAAGTGAGTTATGATGGAAAACATCTAAATTAATTCTAATTGTTCATGTGAGAAAATTCACATAATTGACGAAACTGATAATATTAAATTAATTTTGTACTTAAAATTCTTTGAAATTTAAGAAGTAATCAAATGGGGAATATAGTACAAAATATAACTGTATAAATAACTATTTTGGGAATAATTTTTATAGTATTAAAATAATTTTTGTACTTTGAGAATTTTAATACTTAAAATTTGATATTTATTTTTATGTTACTATTTTTAAAATCACAAATACTCGTATTTAATATGTAAATTTTAAACACCTTTATTTTTTTTGTAAACAATTGTTCAAATAAATAAAATTAATTGTTTGTGTTTGACAAATGTATAAATTTTTAATTTAATTGATTATGTTAACAATTGGATGGTAAAATATAATTCACAATTTCAAGGAATTTAACAATAATATTAATTTATTTTTTAACTAATTCAAAAATTCATTTGAAAACCAAAAATATTCATTGGATAACTTATTCACTTTCAAAGAATGATTTTAAGCAATTAAATTAAAATTTTTCTAGAAAATAACTTTCAAATCATAAATTATAAAATTATTTTTGTTCAATTTAACATAAAGGAAAACTATGCATATTAACTACCTACAAAGAATGAAAAATGCACATTTTATCCGTAGTGTATGTGATGTTCAGTTCAAATAAAAAAATAAAAACTAAGATAAAAAGAATAACTGAATAAATTTAAAACTTTTTAAACTTACTTGAGTTCCTTATGAATTTAAGTTATAAATTCTTTAGAATTTACAATTTGGTCAAGTTATACCACCTGTTTGCCTGAAAATTCCGACAGGAATTAGAAACTAATTTAAAAACAATGAATATAACAATAAATTTGTTATATTATTCGAAAAAAATATAACAAATTTATTTTTAAAAAAATATAACTATCTGCATTTTTATTGTATTAATAATAATCATGACTACTCTAAATTATATTCTGAACGAGCGCCATGTTTGTATTTATTCCAATTATATAAAATCTGGGACAGTACTTGAAAGAAACATTGTTGACGTGTGTCTAAATAATATCGCTTCATTATTCGGAGACGAATCAATATTTTTGAAAATATATTTATATAAGCAAACAAAAGTTAAAACCACATGGAAAGAATTTGTATTTTTAATTTCAGTTATGCATACGATTCTTTTGTAAAAGAAGCACATGTGAATATCATCATGAAATATAAAGAAATACTTCATGATGTTTCCTATTTTAGCAGTAGAAAATTTATAATTTAAGTTGAATATTGCAATATTTATTGAAAACATAACTTTTGAAATTCCAAAGCTTATTTACCTTTTCGGAAGTAAAAATACGCGATCGGAATATTTATTCTAGATAATGTACTTCACATATTCCAGCATATTTTGCTTCCATTTCTGAACAAAAATCTGACAGCATTTTGGCAGTGTCTGTAGTTCGATGCAAATTACATGACACCTGCTCTGCTCTTACCCTTGAGCAACGTTTACCGAGAAAAAAAAATTTATGAAAGTAGGAGAAGAGCCAAATTCGATTTTGACTTGGGGCATTTTGTAAAATCAATGCTTTTCTGAAGACTTACAAGACACTTCAAGTTTTCCTTGTTCACATCTAAAGATCTTAGAATACTTTTAGTTTTAAAGATGACATTTTTCTTAAATATTTTTAATTAATTGTTTCTTTTTAAATTAGGTAAGCCACTGGAATCGAGGCTTTCATGAATAAAAATAATATAAAACCATTTTATCGGTAAAACATTTTATAAAACATAAAAATTAACTACTGTTTGATTAAAAATCATCTCAACTTTTAAAAATTAATTGAATTTCAGTTCTAATTTTTTATTTAGTTATTCAATTTGTTCATTACTGTATGCACTCAATGCTTAATAATTTTTCAATAATACTAAAGCCTGGTATATCTTTTCAGGAGCTTTTTATGCATTGTTAATTTTATGCCTCCGGCTTTTGCTTTAAAATTTTACAATTACTCTATTGTAAACATATTAACTTTTAATTGGTATTAAATGAATTCAAATTTATTTAAAATTAGCTTTTCAGTGACTGTTCATATTTGAGTTTAGTAGAACCTTGTATATGATAAAAATGAAAATTATTTTGAGATTTTCCACTTTTTATAGAGAAATGAATTAAAAAAATATAAGCTATGACTACATTTTTATATTTACACAATCAATTAATTTTTAATAAATTTTTAAGCTTTCAATTGTAGGAATTAAACAAAATACGTATTAAAAGTCACTGCAGGTAATGAGAGAGAGAAGATTAAGCGTATATATTTTGATTACTTATTTATTAAGTTATTTAAAGTTATTACTTATTTATTACTTATTTATTAAGTTATTTAAAGTTATTACTTATTTATTACTTATTTATTAAGTTATTGAAGTTATTATTATATTAAGTTATTTAAAATGAATTTCTAATTATGTTAGTAAAATTACATTTTAATAAAATTTTATCAATTTCTTCAATGTTTACGAATTTATTTGCATGCATCCAATATTCCATACTTTTTTTTCAAAATTAGGAAAGAATAGGTAATTTGCTATAAATTAATTATATATGTGATGACTCCACAAACAATCTTCATTCATGATTAGTGCATTTTCAGACATTTATCATCTAAAACTAGTGTGAATTTTCATATATTTATTAGTAAATGCCACTCGCAGATCCAATATATTAATTTCTAAACTAAAGTTGTATTTCAAGCTTTAATATTTAATTACTTTTAAGGATAGTTTTTTATTAAAATAATAGCTAATTAATGGTCTTGAAAAGTAATTTTTATCAATAATTTAACTACAAATAAACAGCTATGCAGGTATTATTTCATTGTTCGTTTTAGTACAATTAGAAAAGCACCACTTTCAAATATCTTATACACGTTTAAATTTACTATCGATAACAGAGATTAAATGTCTTTTTAATATAGCATTTGAATCGTATATCTTTCTGTGATTATATGATATTGCAAATTATTTTACATTGTACCTTTTTGGAAATTTAATGAAAAGTATACAAATTAATATTAAATTGTTATTATCAAGCATAACTATACTTTTTCGTGTAATATTAAATATATTTTCACAGTTATTGCAGTGGTTAAAATAAAAGAAAAATAAACTAGTAAAATAATCAGTATAAACTGATTATTTTATTCAGGAAATTTTTTTCCAATGGTCGGGGTACATCGGGATGTATTGTCCCATTATATACCCAAGGAATCGGCCAGAAACAACGACCTCTTTGCCGCCTAAGCGTTGCCCCGGGAGCACCACAGGGGTTGGACCACCATCGCACCCTAGATGCCGAGATACACATGAAGAAAGGTATAAAAACAGGACAACTAAACGAGCACAGTAGATTTTATTAACAAACGATGCATCCCGGCGACACATAACAACCACGTCTTACTGGGAAGTCGAACCCACCCAGCAGAATCCGCGGGCTGCAACCACCATATTGGCTGGGCTACTCATAAAGGAAAAATAAATAGCAAATTTAAAAAGAAATAAATTTGATAATTGTAAAAATAAAAGTATTTAAAAGTTCTTATCAAACAGCTTAAAGTATAATACTAAATTAATGAAAGTATCAATTTCTTCTCTATATGTCATCAAAAATAAATTATATATTTATATTTTATGGCTTAATAAAAACAAAATAATAAGTTAAATATTATTCAAATTACCATTTCTTTTGCTTTTAATAGATATGTTAAATTTCTGTGTCATTTTATAATTATATTAATTGATTTGTTAAAGCTGTATGCCTGAATATTCAAGAAAACTTTTAACTCATTAATAAAAAACCAACTTTATCTGACTTTTCTTTCTTAAACTCTGAGATTAAGCAGAAATTAAAAAAAATTTTTATTTATATTTAGTGAAAATTTTAAGTATGCAAATTGCAATGACTAAAATCTACAGATTTCTAATAAATTTGATTTAAAAATCAAAAGACAAATTAGCGTTTGGTATATTTAGACATTTTCATTTTACGTAGTCAATACAATTATTTTTTAGTTTCATATATATAATGGATGAGTAGTTAATCTAATTACAAACAATAGACATGTGTATTCCACCCCCACAAAAGCAGTATAAGACAGGTAGATTAATTGCATAGTAAATTTATACTATGCAATTGAGGAACTCAGAACCAATTGTGAGGAACTGACAGATAAAGGTAATTATCTGTCAGTCCCTCAATTGGTTCTGACAGTGAAACTGTATGTTTATCTAAGAAATGTTGAACAATATATTAATACCTTCATATCATACTGCATTTATAAATTATAGGTTGTATGTATAAACTCTAAATAATTTTGCTTAGAAAATTATTACATGGTATTTAATAACCTTTTTAATTAAAACTCATATAAAAACAAAGCAATTTTCTGTTGAATGAAAGTGTTTAGTTGGTTTTTGAGTAAAATAAAATAGCGCGTAATAATGTAGAAATTCTTACTTACAAATTTAAATTTAATTAGAAATATCTATAACTAAGTTTTTATACAAATAAAATAGATTTTTGTCTTTAGATTCTCTTCTTTACAATTAAAGCAAATTAGTCCCAATACAGTTAAATAATTATTACACCTTCATTAAAATAAAAGTATAATTATTACGCAATTCTAAGGAAACAAGTTTAGTTTCTTTTAATTTAAATTTGCACATTTCAGAATACTTTCATATTTGTTACCAAGCAATTTTTAAGCATTATTGTCATGGTTTTTCCTATGTTATACCAATCTACATTTATCTTTCAGTAAATAAAAATTTTACGTCTCATGGAAGAGTAACTTTCCAGAATTTCCAATTTATAGATTTATTGGTATTCCAATACAAACACTCATGAACCTTGTGTTGGAGAAAATGCAGCAATCGATTTGTTGGTACTATTTCAGTAGCAAAATTGTTTCAATTGTATTTTTATTTTTTCTCCCTTTTGAATTTCGCTCTCAAAGGCTTAAATCCTTTATATAAAGTTCTTTTCTTTTCAAACAAATTTAAAAATTCTGTTTGGTAAATGTAATAAATGTATAACGCTAGAATTTCCAAAATTAAAAGCTTAACTTTTTTTTTGAAAAAAAGCATGCAATAAAATAAAAGAATAAGCCTTTTGTTTAAGAAGAAATAGTTTAAATTACGAAATATTTAATTGAATAATTATAATTTGAACAAATGAAAATATTGCCAAGGTTATATCTTCAATTAATTTTTGAATTTATATTTTGTTTATTTCAGAATTTCTATTTTTATAGAATTTATATTATTTTATAATTTGCTTCTGCAAAAATACAACATTTAAAATTTTGAAACGATTTATTTATATCACGTAGTAATTAAAAATTTAAAGTAAATTTTGTAATGATTTATTTACATTATGTTTGTAATATTTTAATACTATTAAATGAATACAATATTCAAAATACTTGAATTTTCTAAATATGAAAGATATTTCCTCTTTTTTGATTTGTAAATTTCTGATGCTGATAAGATATATACATACACATTCGCAAAAGTCATACAAGATATTATAAATCAATATTTACTAGGTGTATTTTTTAGTCTTTCAAAATACATGATATTATCAGCTAGAAGTAAAATTTTATTAAATAAACAATTATATTCAATTGAGATATCATTTGATATACAATCCATATTAAAAAGATTTTTCTTTTAATTAAATGACAACATCGCAGTTATTTTAAGAAATATATATTTTAAATTTACAGATATTTTATCTCATTTAGTTTCTTCTACACAATCATATATTAAGTTTAAATCTATTGCTTTTAAATTTGGCTAATAAATGAAAATATTCTAGCATTTTTGCCTTAAACTAATAAAATATATGCTCAAACTTGATTACTCTTTTGAATATAGCCTTCTAAATATCTTTAATAAACTAACGAATAAAATTGTTAATAATGAAAATGATATGAATTAGTAGACCCTAATTTTATCCGAACTAATCCTATAACTCCACTTCTATATTCATTCTTTATTAATTAAGCTAAGAGAAGTTTAATATTTCAAAATGCAAAATTAACTCTTATGTAAAGAAAGTGGGTCTATAATAGAAATTCTAAAAAAGAATCAATGAATTGATTTTTACGATGAATATATACTGCTAAATAATGAAAATATATGTTGTTCTTACATATAGAAATACAAACAAGAAATATAATACACAGAAATGTTTATTAAAACACTCTTGAAACAATTGGTTTAATATAAATCATTTAATTTTATTTTTATAATGTTTAAAATAGCAAGAAAGGGCAATTTATGGAAACTCATGTACATTTTACGCTCGAATAAATGCAACATAAATTTCATGGTACTAGAAATGAGATAAAAATTCGATCAAATTATGGATTTCAAAAAAAATTCTATTTTAAAAATGGTTGATACATTTTCTACAAAAAAGCAAATTGCTAACAATGAAAATTAATATTTTTCTTATACACAAATTAATGAAGAAAAAAATTGTGATGCTCAAAGTAAAGCAATAGTTAAAAAATTAAATTCTCATAACCACCGAAAGCTTTTTATAATTATTGGTCTGGTAAATATATCTTTCATTAATAGTGTTTCAATTTTGCAATACATATATCATGGACTTAATATATTTAAAAATATTTCTTGGCGTTATCTATCTAGAAATTTTGTTTTAAAATCTTTAAGCCAAAATCAACAAATTCTTCATTAATATTACAATCATAATGAATTATTCTTTGTTACTAATTTCAATAATTGTTAAGTTATAAATATCTTAGAAAATTTCCAACATTTCATATATATATATCATCATCATTGAGTGATTGTTTAACACCTGATTAGATAGTCTGATTTGCAAACAAGAAAAAAATATTATTGTTAAATTATGTAGTTTCTTAGATAAATGTCAACTCTTAACAATAATATTAATTGAACTGAATATTAATATAATTGAACAATAATATTAATATTATTAATTGAACTGAACCTAGTCGCAAAATAGCAAAGCATATAGGAATATGTAAAATTATATATTGAAAAATAATTTGAAATGAAATCAAAAGAATGTTTATTTTTATACCATTAGTAAGCATAAATAATTTCATATATACAAAAAAATCTACTAATGCCTACATTTTAGAATATCTCTATATTTTATAATAATTTGTTATTAATTTGATTTGAATATAAGTGAGTGATACGTGGTATTTTGCAACAATGGTGAAGGACACTGAGAGACTATGAATAAAAGTGAAGAAAACTTTAATTGAATGTGATGCTTTATTAGATATCATATTACCATAGATTTTTTTATGTCATACAAAACGAAAATTTAATACTTGATAGATTTCTAATTAGGCCACGTTACACAACCATTCATTTTGTTTGATCTCTCCTTGATTATTTTCTCACTAAGGTGTTATCAAGATCATTTTCTACAGCACAACATTAAGTTCTGAAATACATCTTATGACAAGAAATTTTATATTTACTGTAGTTCACAAAAGACCAAATTTCTAGGAGAATATTAAAAATATGTGAAATGTTAGCACCTTGCGTGTAACTATCTGGCTGATGTGTTTTTAAGGAATTATCCAAATTTTAGATTCATATATACTTTATTAAGCTTAAATTTAAATATCATAATATTAACATACAATTTTTAATATGAAACATAAATTTAATTTATTATTATTGAAGCACACTTGTCACCCAAATTTAGGGAACAATATGTTTTTGAAGCTCAATATATAAATAGGACGTTGGCAATAAATTAATTGCTTATGTAAATAATAAAAACAAACTTAAGTAAATTTATGTAAAAACGTAAGCTGCTATTTTCTTTTTGAAAATAACTGGTATATATGAGTAAAATAAAAATATGTAAACATTGAGATTTTGCAATTAATTACATGTACAGCTTATGTTGATTTTCAACTTTTTTATTAACAGATTTGTTGACAAGAACCTGTGTATTCTTGTAACGTCTGAGAAAAGACATTTATTCGGTTCATTGAGGTGACGAGTGGAAGAAAGTGTCACAGGCTTTAGTGCTTTAAGTGCTATCATGTATGTCTCAATGTGATACACCATCCCTGGGATTAAGAACAAACCGAAAATTCTATTTCCAGAATACATATCGCTGGCCAAACTTCGAGCTACTACACTTGCAGAAGACCGTTTTATAGCTTCTTCGGACCGAAGTAGAAGAATCATATCAGCGCCACGAATTGTTGTAGACCACTCTGCAGCATCAGGGAGAAGGAAATCCACTATTACTCTGCATCTTCAGAATGTAGGTCTCTATGTGAGGTGACCAGGTGTGTGTTTTCCCTCACCGGACAACGGAAAAAAGCTAATTTATTTTGGAAAAGAGAAAGTTTCCTGAAAATATATAGCGAAGGCTTCTGTTCTTTTTACAGATGACTTTAAATTCCCAAGAATGAGTGATTCAGAATGTGTGCTTTTCTGGAGCGATGAAAACATCAGACATCATCACATAAATGCTGTGGAAAGAATAATATACCACGGTGGTGGAATTGGTGATTCGAGAAGGGATCTCACTCAGCGGCCACGTGGACATTCATGTATTCCAGGAATAAGCTGTGACTAGTATGAGATCTCAAGATAGGATCCTTTATTCATATATTCTCCCATATGACAGAGCAATTGGCTATGAATGGATGATAAAGCACAATCGTATCGATATGTACTTGTTAAATATTTTTAGAGTCTTAATTTTGAGGGAATAGAATGGCAAGCTTGATCTCCAGACCCAAAACCCATATAACATCTGCCGGACTATCTTGGTAGGCAGGTTATTATTGTATTAAGTCTTTTTTCAAAATCTTCAGTAGAGCTTGCAATCAGTTTACTCTGTATCTGGTTCACTTTTTCTATTTCGCTAATCGATAATTCTATTGAAGCATTGGAAGTCATTTCAGCCAATACATTCAAGTTAAGGATGGATATATACCTTATTAAAATTTCTTTTTTTTAAAGTTTAATTTTATCATAGGATTCTGCAATTATTTTTTTAAGAATGGACTTTTCTATAGAGATTAATTATTTTTTTGTAGTAAATCATTGTTACATTTTTCTTAGAAGATTTCTCTGATGCAATTAATACAAATCTGTTTTGTTCACATGTGATCTAAATTTAGTGTTCCTACATTCATTCATTTACAAACAAGGCTCAAAAAACAGTTTTTATTTTAATTTTGGAGGTCTGTGTAGTTTACACAATATAATAAATTTAAAATGAATTAATTAATATGAAATATAAATATGGATTATAAATTAATTCACATTTTATTGAAATAAAACTTATATTAAATACAGCTGATGTTAAATAATACTTTAATGATGATTTTTTATGATAAGTTAGTAAATGAGACATTTTAAAATACTGAAAAATATATAAGTTTTGTTGCTTAAAAGTATTATGGCTTATGAAGACACATATATGAATATGTTCTAAAATGCATGCTTTTATCTCCTTGAAACTGTAAATCGACACTGCAATTATTTACCGTATTTAAAACACATTGTAAGCTCTAATTATTGTTTTTACTCTTTCAAATATAGCTTTAATTTTAAGAAATGAATAAAATAATTTTGAAATAAATAACACAATTAAAGATCTTAAAGTAATTACAGTTAATTACATTGAGACGATTCTAACGGAAAGTATATTCAAAAATTCTTTTTCTTTCTTTTATGAAAATATATAATACAAGCTTACAAAACAATAATAAAAATTATAGTAACCAATACACCATTTAATTTACATAAACTTATTGTAAATTAAAGAAGAGATTTACATTAAATAATAATATTGAAATTAATGTATACAGCTTTAAGAAAATATTGTCAAAATTAAAAAGAAATCAAATAGTTATGACTCTGTAATTTGTTATATGTAGACATTGCATTTTTTTAATATTAAACTGAATTAAAATTATATTTCTGAACAACGTAACTTAAATTCGTTGGAAAATTTCAAATGAATTAATAATTTATATATATATATATATATATATATATATATATATATATATATATATATATATATATATATATATATATATATATATATATATATATATATATATATATATATATATATATATATATATATATATATATATATATATATATATATATATATATACACCCCAAGATTCCTTTTCTAAGTCATTTCACTATTTAATCAAAGATAAAGTAATCCTGATTTCCATTTTTCCCACTTTCTTTTGCTCAGTTATTTTTGGTGTTCAGAAAACCTTCCGCTTTACTGGTCAAAATAGTTTTTCTGTGATTGGATCAGAACCATTACCAAGATTCATTTGCACATTTCAAAGAGGTCTAGAGACAATCATTTCACACCATTGTCATTCTTTTCTCTAAATGGGGTGAAGAAAGAGGGAAGCTATACAAGAGAAGAAGAATGCCACCTATCGAATTTTCACAGGTCATAAAAGAATATTAAAGGCCTGGAAGTAACGCAGTAATAAAAGTTTTCATTGTTAAATATGAAAATTAAACTTTTAGAATTTGCAGGCATAAATTTAAAGACATTTTCAATGAATTTCTTTATAGTTTTGTTCAATACATCCCAAAAAAATATGACTAAAAAAATTAATCACTGTTTGAATTAAGTGATTACTTTTTGTATTATTTTTTTGACTCATTGTAGTCTAGCTTTTCAACTGAAAATATTTCAGATTCAATTTAATTATAACTAAAAATATGGACATAAGTATTTATTCTGTCACAGCAGTAAATTTTCATTGATAATTAATAATTGGACAGCATATTTTGAAGTTAAATATATTAAGTTTATTCAAATACGTTGTTACCCAACGGGAAAAAATTTCGTTTCTGATTTCTGCATAAAAGGAAAACTTTTTGATATGTGAGCAAGAATATAGCCACATCTGAATTAAAATTATAGATTTTCTCTCTCCGGTATCTGAATTCTCTTTAAATAATTATTATAAATGTCAAGTTAATGGAACTTTTTGTCACTTGATGCAACACATGCAAGAAATACATGCATATGTAAAAAGTCTTTGCTCATAACAACACAACAGTACTTGATGGAATAATAAATGAAATTGAAATATGACATTAGAAACGTACCCTATCCTACTAAACCTCAATTTTAGCGTAAATTCCAAATTAAAAGTTTGCTAATTAAAGTTAATTACTCTAATCATTTTACTCTAATCATGGTCTCTATAAATTTTCCTACAAATATGTATGTTTTCCGTCTTCAGATCAATTAACCTTAAAATTATGTCAATATAGGAATAAAAGGAAAAAATTTCCTACAGGGGCTTATAGCAGAATATAATACAGCCTCATTAAGAATCGCACATATATTTTATCACATCAATTTACAAATTTCTTAGCTTTCTTTGTTCAAATTAGGTAATTTGCAAATGTTAAAAAAATAGGAGAAAATAAAAAGGCATTGGTGCTAGTAAGGATTAGAGCCATAAAAATTAACGATTGCAATTTATAATTCGTACGGTGGCAATTTTGAAAAAAAGGCATACATTTACTAATCTTGTTTTTCTTATCTTAAAAATATGAAAAGAATCCTTTGATATATGATTAAAGAAAAAACTAAGATATCACTGATTTGATTTCTTTAAGAATATCAAAATAATATTATTTTGTTTTTAAATAGCAAAAACAATTAACTCTATAAGAGTTAACTATTTTTACGTACTTTATTTTTGCATTAATTTAACTAAGGTTAAACAAATTTTGTAAAAATACCAAAAAGGTAAACTTTCAACATTAAATTTTATAAAGTTTATGAAATTAGCACTTTTTACTATAGATTAGTATTCTTACATCCAAGTTAGGTAAATGATTGACATGCGCTTTCAAATAAATTTTTTTGCCAATCAAAGCCTCGAGATGCTGCCAAAAAAAAAAAAAAAATCAAAGCCTTGAGATGCCTAGTAATTTTCATGCATTTCTAGTGAATTAATGAATATTTAAATTGGCATCTTTCTCTTTACGCTTTCCTAAACAATGCCAAGGAGGGTACTTAGGATTATATAGATCTTTTGACGTCCAAATGTTCTTTTGATACAATAATCTTCGATTATGTCAAGCATAATAAACCCATTATTTTCTGGTTCGGAGGATGAAGTTTTTACCATCCAGATTACGAGGCCACATTTTATACGAAGCTAAGGTTTTATATGTATTTTTCGTATTCTATATTCTGATATTAAAATATAAAAACTTAAGTACATAAAAATATTCTCGTAGAAAAATTTAGTATTTTTTAAATGAAACTTATTTTTCATATATATTTTTATTATAAGTATTTTAGTTATTCAAAGAATATCTAGCTGTCATTTCAAAGTTTAAAAATCAAATGAAATAATTAAAATATAGCACACAATGTAATGGGTAAGTGCATTTATTAATACATTTATAATTGATGTTTTTTACGGAAACACTCTCAACAGATCTACCACAGTTTTGCTTTTACAGTAATTAATGGGAATAATAGGATTTGATAGCTACAGTTCTCAAACTTTAAATGTTAGTAATCTTTAATTTTTTTTAATATTAGAAAAAAATCATAAGTGTTGTTGAAGTGTAGCTCTTAGCAATAAATATCCAATTTAAAACAAGCAGTAAGAGATATGTTTAATAAAAAAAAACAGAAATAAAGAAATAAAACTCCCTTGAGGTTATGCATTTTTGACTGATATTATCTACAGTTAATTTTTGAACAGACAAAGTTTATTGGTATTGAAGGGATGATGTCCTAAATGATTTGCTACATTTATATATAAAAACATTTTAAAAGGAAAATACGCATTTCTGATGAACACATGACTAGTCCAAAAATAGTCCACCAAAAATTCATCACTTGAACTGAATCAATGAACTTTTCTGGGGTGAATCCATTATTAAACTAGTATTACTGTAGCTGCAGATTTAGCATCGTTATAACCGAAATATACCCTTCTTTCATCTTTATCCTAAAAGGAGAAACATTTCATGCGCGTGATTTCGAAATGAACCATATAATCATCATTAATTCACTGTTAATTCTGCCAAAGAAGCTGAAGAGTCATCGATATATCATTCTTAAAGGATTATCAAAAAATTAATTTGCTTGAAAATTTGCGATAATAACTACAGTGAAATCAGATTAAGTCAAGATATCGTTTGTTTATGAATTCCTGAGTTATGCTGCCATTTAAAACAAAATTGATCTTTCCATTGCATAATGCAAATGGAATTTAGTTCTGTGTGATGAGATATATACTTGCAAACTCAAAACAGTCTTGAATACCCCTATTAAAATAGTTTAGGGCACAGAAATGTTGTTGTTGTTACGTATAACACTTGGAATTGCCAATATCACAATACCGTTGGCTATGCGAATTTAAGTCAGTAGGGTGCGTCTTTCATTTAACCAGAACATCATGAAGGTGAAAATACTACTTTGCTCTAAACTTCTCTTTGGCGGTGCCTCTTATAAATGGCACCACCAATGGATATACTTCCTTAATTTTAACAGTGATTTAAAAGTTGAGGAAATTTTCTCCAGATCATTTCATAGAAACTGCTCAAGGACCAACCACAGAAATTTCAATTACACAGATTTAATGAGCACGTATATCGCATGTATTAGATAGGTCTTTGGCGGCATTGAGAATGAACCTCATCCTAAATCAGAAATGGAACATTGATAAAAACATTTTAGCAAAATTCGAGCAGAGTTTCGAAATTTTGAAATTTATAATAATTACATACTTTCAGAAATTTTTGCATAAATTTGAGATATTTAATTAAGAGGTTTCGAATAAAATTTAATTCAGATTTAGTTAATATTTTCAAACAATTCCAGAGATAATTTTATACTTTGTGCCTTCATTTTGGTAATAAACTACAATGAATCTGTAGTATATTGGCATTTAAAATCATTGTTCATTTAGCTTTTACCGTAATTTCTATGTAAATATACAGTTGATGATAGGGTTTTTAATAAACACGTATTCATGTCTGGCTTCCACAAGTGTTTTTGGCACAGTGCCGTATAATCCCTGATTCCAAATTCTGAATTTTTTTGGCGATGAAAAAATGTAGCCAAGATGACGTATCGTGACGTGCCGCGATGACGTAAATACTAGGGTTACCAGAATAGAATTTTCTGCATGATTCTTATAGATTTCCATTTGTATGACGTAATAAAAGTGAGGTTGCCAGCTACATAAGAAAGCCAACCAACAATTCGCCAATCACAGAAATTAGCATCCTGGGTTATACGGCACTTGTTTTTCTTAATTAACTCTTTATGACAAATAATTTCAAGCAAGTTTAGACATGAAAACTCCCTTTGTTATTTGTTAACAATAACGTTTTTGATTGTACGCTCTCGCGTCTCATTTTTTTCTGCAACCTGTATGATGTAATTTTTTTTCCCCAACAAGACTGTATATTTTGCAAACATAATTCGTACAATGTATAATATTTAGATACATAACATTTTTATATGGTTGATTCTATTGACATTTTCTGCTTTAATCTCGAAAATATATTCTAAACCATTCATATATTTCAATTCGCTTATATTATTTCAAAAAATAGAATTTAGATATTCATAAATCAGACCTTATGGTATTTATTAAATTAAATAGTGTTAATTTTTAAATATCATTTTCTTGAAACATTACTAAATTATTTGCATTCATAAAATTATGACTATAAACATATAAACAGATATTTATAAAACACTTGGAGCATCTGTTAATTAAATATTTTATCGTTAACCACAAAATTATAAATTTATTTCATGTTACAAAAGATGACATCATTTTGTCTTAAAAATAGCTACTGTTAATAGTTTTGTTTAATGACTGAACCTTATGTAATGATACTGAAAATCCAATATTGCATGAAGATGATTAAAATTATTTAATTCCATTAACAAAAAAAATTCTTTTTTATTGTTTTCACTATTAAAGTTTATTTGAAGTAATTCTTTTATATTCATAAACGTTTTAAATAAATCTTTTGGCAATATTCCATATTTTACTAAAGGTATTTATTTTTAGTGAAGTCTTTTATAATTTTGTCTTTCACGTATTTCCTATGTTATTCTTTTATTGAATTGCAAAATGTGTCAAAGCCATTTGTCCTGAAACTAAATTGCACTGCATTGCGGGGTAATTTAACCATTAGAATAAACCTTAATGTATTTTGACTATACGTTTTTTTAATGTATTTTGCATATTTTATTAAGCAATTTGGAAAACATATAGTCTATTTAGTTTTAATTTTTGTCTGAAAATATGTTATTTAACAATTAGTTTAAGAGTTCAAATTTAAACTAAGTATCAGAACTTTTAATTGAGTTCTTTTATAAATGGAACCTTTAAAGTACCAATTCTTTTTTTGAAAATAAATTTGAGGGAATTAGTCTAAACCATATGCAATTTCAGTATTGATCAACAAATATTACAGAACTCTTCGTCTACATTACTTTTAACAAATTTATTTATCGTACAAAAATACAGATCTTATTTAGTGAACGAGAATGTATTATAAATGATGATAAAGTCCACAGTTTTCTCCTTTTAGAAAATTCAAAAAGATTCTCATACTTAGCATGCTAATATCAATTATAAATTTTTCTATAATTAAGGTTAACTTCATTAATTGGGAAATCTAAAATACAATATCCATCTTTCCATTTTTACATTGAAATCCCGATATCAGTTCGTCATGAAACTTATTAGATTATCATCCTTAATGAAAAAGTAAATAAAACATTTGAATTAAAGGCCATTTTCAGGCTTGCATAAAAGTTTTGTATTAATTTGTATACAAATAGTTATATATTTGGACTATGTAATTATGATATAGTAAAGGGTTTCATTTTTTTTTAATGTTTTCGTTTAAAGTAATTTGTTTAAGTACTTTCTGCAATTTACTTTAAAAAAATTCCAAAAACATTTCTAGCAGTGTTGAATAGTGCCAATATCCTTAATAATTTCGAAAATTAGCTGAATATATTTATTTAATATTGCATAATTTAATGTACTCATAAATCTAACATATTTGGATACATAACTATTTCATCTATTATATGTATAAGTTAAATAGACATTTTTAATTGATATACTATATATATAAGGTTGGCAACCATATATAATTTTATTTATAGCCGTTTGATTTTATCAAGTGAATATGACTCATATATTTCTTAGTATTTATAATGTGCATATAATATTTATATATTTTTGATATATCTATATTTAATTTCTGATTTAGTATTCTAAATACAAAAATGACACCTAATCCATATCCTTTGCAGAGCTCACAATAAAACTGTTTTGTTCGCCTATTCATAGGAAAGAAATATCTGAGTTTATTGACAAGGCGTTTAATGGAAATTTATGTTTGTATTTTTCTTTCAAAATAGTATTTAGATATAACAAATAGAATAAAGATAATTAAATACTCTATAGCTTTCAATTATATTGGGATAATGTTTATTATTAGAAGAAACGTTTAAGCAAATGGAGTGAAATTTTGAATAAATTAATATTTTTAAAAAGTTATGGAGATACACTTTTGAAATATGGGATAAGAAATTATCAATTAGTATTTTACTAAAATATATGAAGATGTTTTCTCAGTTTAAATACAATTTAAAATAAACTTTGAATACGAGGAAGATTAAAATAAGATAGTTCATAATCTAATATCATCAAACAATGACGAATTTTACTTTTATCTACTCCTTCATATTTTATCAAGAATTTAAAACAAAAATAGATTGATCTAGTTATTATCTTCTTCTATAACATAACGAGGAAAAGGAATTCAATGTAATGTTAAAGAGCTTCTCAGATTTAGCTAATAAATAAAAGTTAATAAATTAAATGAATTAATTGTAATTAGTAAATTGCAAGTTTCGTAGTTTACTAATGAAATACACTTTCTCAACTCTAACAAAGCAAAGATGACTCCCACTTTCATAAGAAATTGTAACTTGAATAAAAAGCATAGAAAATGAAATATGAAATTAATATTCCGTGCATTATAAAAAAGTTATGGTGCAATAGGATTTAGTAATAAGTCCAGATAATCTGTTTTACCCAAATATGTGTTTTAACTGATATAAATGTTTAGGGAGAATAATCTATAAAAGCCTTTTTTCTTCAAAAAAATGCAGCTTAAGAATTATTTTTTTCAACTTAGATTATTTTATTACGCACAAAATATGGTACGAGTCTTCATAAAGATAAAATTCTTAGTTACAATTCTTATTTATTCATAATAAGAAAATAATTTGGATTAGAACACAAATTTGTTAGGAAAATGTTGCAATTAATTTCATGATAAAAAATCTGATTTCTCTGTAAAGCAATTAAAATATTGATATTTTTCTATTAAAACATATCCATAAGTTTTTGTAGCTATATTTATTAGCTTATTCTAAATTACAACTATATTCTAAATTCAACGAATTAAAGACTTTGGCTTCTATAAAGTTTTCAATAGTTCAGCTGTCAGTGACGAAGTTTAATTTTATATTAAATTATAAATAAATTGTCAGTATGTATTGCTTAGTACAAGTAATATTATTTGTTTAAAATAAAAAAAAAATACGTAAATATTTTGAGTTCGCATTAATTTCTGTGAAAATGAAAAACTAATCATTTTATAAAAAATGCAATTTATAATTTGCATCTCCTGTTGTTTTCGTGTGTCAGCTAGGCTGGCAAATTTTGGTACATTGCAGCAATTTTCCAACTGAACTGTATTTGGTGTGGAGTCCGACTTCTTCAATACACTCTCATGTCATAGGTACCCATTTATAGGGTAGGCATCCATTCACACCTCATTCACACAAGGAAAGGACGGAAACATGATAAAGAGAGAGAAAGTACATCAATACCTGAACCGAGATTCAATCCCAGCACCTCCCCTTCCGTAGTCAAGCACGCTGACCACTAGAAAAGTTGGCCGGCGCATCTCCTGTTACAAAACTTTTTAATAACATTGGTAATTTCAGATAATGTAATTTACATGAATTATAAAAATCATATTCAAGCGTGAATCTTTAACCTCATAATGTATATACATATATATATATATTTACAAGATATATTATTTATTCCTTAATCTAATTCTTCTTTTAACGCAGTTGAGAGAACTCTGTCGGAAAATTAGTTATCAAAATAAGTTCATAAATGTATCGAGAGATTTTCAGACATAAATTTAATTTTTAATTCCTACATCGAAAAGAAATAAGGGACACATTTGGTAGAAACTGTAAAAAATGGAATTTAAAATGTTTATTATATTGGAAAAGTTTCTTAGGTAAAATTTAAAAGTAAATACGAATATAATTTGTCGTTTTGCGTCATATTATTATTATCTGAAAAAAATGATTTGCTAGTTTAGTCAAATAATGAATCTATAAGGAAATAAAAAGCTCTTTTCTTATAAAGTATAGGTTTCATAGAATTTTCTAAAACAAAATATATGTTTTATATGCTTAGAATATATGAACTTTCGTATTAATTAAAACTTTTTATGTTTTAAAATATAGTTAGTTTTGCTGTGAAAAAAGATATGAATCAAATAGCTGTAATGATATAACGGTAAAATACATATTTGTTATTGATTAAAAAATGACAAGATAAATATAACAGACGTCCTAAAATGAAGTTAAATATATATATATATATATATATATATATATATATATATATATATATGAATGAATGTATATATACATACGTGGTGATTATAAAATTATCATCTCTCGATATTTGGGTTACTAAATATCATAATTGAATGAAAGTTTAGTAAGATATTTTGAGAAAAAAGCTCAAGAATGATAAGAAAAACCACAATTTCACTCTATCAATTATGGTTACAGTGAGAAAATTTCAAGTGGTACCCCTAGTGTGTTTGATTTGGATTGTGATCTACATACTAAGAAACACTAAATAACGTTGAAATTACACTTGTAGTTAGTAAATCCTATGAGCTAGGCAAGGAAAAACAAAAAGAAGTTTACCGTGCACCAGACCATTGAGGCTCGTTTCATTTATGTCACACGAGATGTCGTTTCATTGCTTGAGATCCCAATCTGATTAATCCTCCACAAAACGTGAAGAAGAAACCAAGAAGCGCAAATTCCATGTAAAACATTGTCATGGCTGACGTAGTCTCGCTAAGTGAAAGAAAAAGCACTGCAAAATGTGAGCTGTGTATGTTGCTTTCTATAAGACCAAACAAAATGTCACTTTCACGAAAAGAAAGTGGGAAAATGTTAAGGATCTATTACCCAAATAGACAAAATGCCGCAGAGACATTGCGTGCTTACCGCAGATATCATGGATTATGACGAGGTCCGTGCACAGTCAAAGTTGTACTGGATTTGATTCATAAAATTGAAAAAACTGGTTGCATATGCGATCGATCTCGGTCTGAACGACCTTTCATTCCTTTGGAAATTGTTGCAGAGGTTCATCAGACGATACGCATAGTTCGTCCCGCAAGTGCACATCGTGTTTTACATAATCTGAATCTGTCAAATTCAACTGTCCGAAGGATTCTGTCCTGTGATCTAAACATGTTTCCGTACTAATTCCAGCGTGTCTAGATGTTTGAAGTGAAAGAATATCAATTACGGTTGTATTTTGCGGTTCAATTCCTTATCCGGTACGATGAAGATAACAGCTGGTCTTAACGCATTCTGTAGACATGTGATGCACATTTCTTGTTAACCGATAATGTGAATTCAATATATTGTGTACATTGGGCAGGGAATATTCCAACTGATGTGCTTGCACGTCTATTACATTATGAAAAAGCAAAAGTGTAGCGTGGTAATAAGAGTAGCATATTAGGAGATAAGGAATCGTTTAGCCTCTTACTTTTTGAAAAGATTGCTGCCGGTGATCTGGAAATTTGTACCGTTACGAGAGTTTGCTATTTGGACATTTTAAAATGTTACGTGATTCCCGCATTGCAATGACAAAACGCTCTATCTGTAGTTGTGTGGATGCAAGATGGTCTTCCTCCACATATAGGATCATCAGTCAAACGTGTTCTAAGTCAATAGTTTGGTGAAAAAAATATGTCCCGCCTGTTCACATTTCAGTGGCCACCAATTTCTCTTGCTTTAACACCAATGAATTTCTGGCTGTGGGTGTATTTGAAATCAGAATGAAATCCAAAGTGTATCAGTTTCGTAGGCAAACTGGGTCTAGCTTGAAAGATGGCATCAGAACTGCGATTCAAGAGATTTCTATTGTAAAAGTACCTGCTGTAGTACTATCCATTATCTGCTACATGGAAAGTGTCATCGTTCATGAAAGATGATAGGAGGTCATTTGGAGAAAATTTGAGAAACACAATAAAATGCTTTATTTTATGCTGCTTCTCAGTGCTTATTGGTTCTTTAAGGGATGTCGCAGCGCCAAATTTGTATTTATGAATAACAATTACCTTCCTAACCATTTTAACATCGTCAACGATTATCTCAATTCAGAGTATCACTCGCATTTAATGCCTATCATTCTCATTGGAATTGAATCCGATACATCATGAGTGGGATATGCTTGACCAACGAATTGCAGCTTTCCAGTTTTCCAACGAATTGCTGCTTAGTTAAGGCATCGTTTTCATTATCTGAATGTAGTGAGCTAGACTCTCAGCTTAACTGAAGATCCATCTGTTTGGCTAAAGGCGAGTAAGATACGTTATATACGTCTTAATCGCAATTTTCTCCAATTGAAATTATGTCTCTGGGATTGAAAGACCCAGCATTGGGAGTCTTCTGCTTGGTTCCTGCTTCAAAATCACGAATGATCCATCCTGCTGATGTCATCTAACTAGTAGAGCGCAACTCAGGGCTAGGTGCAGATAAGCATACTTCTTCAACTACTCTCTCCTGCATGTGTACTGAAATTTCGGATAGCATTGCTTCATGAGAATAAAACGCTCTCCTGGGAGCAGCTGAAAATGTGATCCTCAGTTTACCTCGTCTATATTTTCTCGTATTGAAGGCAAACGATATATTAACCCTCATACCAACAACGGATTGCTCAATTATTGTACAGGCAATATGTGTTGCAAGTGATCCAGGGAGATATGATTGTAGTTTGTATGCCACGTATCATACATACACCATATATTTTATTCTTTTTTCATTTATTTAATTCATGGGTTTTACGAATAAATCAATCTTGTTTTGTTTCTGTACATTTAGTTGTCTTTTTAAGCATTATTCTTAACTTATGGACAAATGTGTACTTTAAAAATTGTAAGAAGATCCTGTTGGCAACGATAGTTAAAATTTGTGATAAAATTTATATAAAGAAAATAAAAAATCAGTAAAAAATAGATCAATTAACATTATAAATAATTTTCTAGTCAGAATAAAATATTTCATAAATGTTTTTAAATTTAAAAACATTAATTTATCTCATCGAAGATGTAAACTATATAATGACAACCTTGTGTGTGTGTATTGTGTTACAATCTAGTTTATTTTCATGTTTTCCTACTTACTTGTGATATAATTTGTGTTAATTTTATTCAATTCAGTAACCATAAACGATTGTAAAATTTAAAATTCATCCTTCAAATTTTCTGGTTTTGAATCATGCATGATATTAAAATCATCACTTATTATAAATGTGTTTTTGCAAAATATGTGTTTGATAATAAATTATTGATATTCCATTGAATGCTGCTAAAATTTAGTAATTTTGTAACTTATAATTTGTTGTTAATTTATAATGAATTTAAGGAAAAGTTGTGTTTGTGTGAAAAATATTAAATTTAATGAAATAAAACTGATTTTGTTAAGAATTATTTGTATCATATCAATTCATTTGTATTTGATACTTTTCTTTTCATAAAAATAATTGATATTGAGTTTTGAAATTTCAAGTATTGTACTTATTTAAAAATTAGAATTTTTAATTCTGACGATTTTTAAATGGGAAAAAGAAATTTAGAATTAATTTGAACAAAATGCAATTTCAATAAAAATAAAAAACCAATTTGAGATTAAAATAATAATTTTTCACAAAAATGATATAATTTGAAAAAAATATATTTAAAATTAGTCATTATGTTTTGATTGTTGATAAATCAATTCTTATTGGGAACTCAATTCTTTATTTGAACATGATATAAAATTACAACGTGAATAGTTGTTTTTAACTACTTCGATCGCCATAAATAGCTACGTATCATAAAATCCACCTACGAAAGTTTGTAATTATTAATTCTAATTTTCACATTAACTTTTTAAATCCAATATTTGATTAATTTCTGAAATTTTTAGCCTAGTAAAGTATTCCATTACTTTATCTCATTTTACGTAAAATACTTAAAGCTTTTCGAATATTGCTTTAAAAATACTTTTGTAAGGCAACTTTAGCCTGGACCATTATTTCGGCGTTTTCATTATTGGAAAATAGCGAGTTCGAATCACAACTGGATGAAGATTATGTTCACTAATGGTAGTTTATTTACTATAAATGTATTTATGTTGCAATGTCTTACATGTAAAATTATGCTTCAGTGGGGTGCGAAAAGAGTCAATGTGCTTTTCGCTTTTGGTCAGTGCTCCTGAATTAAGAAGATTCAACCATTTCGTAGTCAAATGGAACGCCTACAAGGTGCCACACTATATAAAATATGCCATCAGTTTTACCACTTGATATGCTAAAAAGGGAAAAACCTAGTTGTAGGTCACTGAAAAACAACAAAAAATGATTTTGACTCAATTTAGACAATCTTTAGTAATGACCTAAAACAAGGCGTTTGAAAATCATTCTTAATGCTGTGGTTGAAATTTCCTGGAATGCATTCCTTTTTAATTCATAGATTTGAAACGTTTCTTATCGGTATATGGAAACAAAATATCATGCATATAACTTATATTATGATAACTCCTATATGAGTTATCATAATGAATTGCACTTTAACACTTTATTTTTCTTATTGTATAAAGTTATATCTGCAATTCATTTTTTACTTAAAACCACAGCAATAAAATAAGAGTATAAGCAGAAAAGTACAGCAAAATTTATGAAAGTTTCTCTATTTCTACCGAAATCCAATCTGGCGTTAAAATGACAACTGCTGAAAATGATAGCAGCACATTTTCATATCGTTTTGTACAAGCTGACTGATGGAAATAGCTCTGCTTCCATAACGGAAACAAAAAGGAAGATATTCGCTGGTGGTCGTTTACTTAAGTGAATAAGAAAGACACCAGTAATAGTAGATTCCCCCCTAAAGAACTGAACAAATTCTCTCAAATGATTCCTTTTATCGACTTTCATGAATATTTAGGAATGATTTTGGGCAGGAAGACTTTATACTCTATTCAATGTTACTATACTAGAAGGGTAAAGGAAATTCACTATACAAATCATTCTGAATTCTGGTGATAGTGAACTTTTTATCATTTCACACAGATAGAAAGTTATAACGTTTAATGTATTTTCTCACTTTTTTCATTATTTACTTAAAAACAATTTTTTTTAAAAAAATCATTTAAAAAATGATTACAAAACTATTATCACTTTTTGCGAGATAAATAACAATAATTATATTACTAAAAGTATTTAATTATACAAGAAGAGAAAAAGAATTATAAAGCAAAATTAGTTTAAAAATTGCGATTATATAACCAAAATTAATTAAGTTTCCTAAAATTTTTAAATATACAAATTAAAAATAAGTTATATTTTATGTTTCAAAAATGATATTGTTTCATTTTTTCGTGTTTATACACATAACAATAAATATAAATTGGGTTAAACAAAAATTTTATGAATGAATCACATACTACTGAGAATGTTGTCAAACATTTTCATTTATTCAATGAGCAAATAAACACTGTTAAAATTGCATGATTCAGAAGTAATTAAGATACACAACTATAAAATTGGAATACATACAGTTCTTATTTAAGAAATGGCAACCAAATAGCGAAAACAGCATAGCATTATACCAACATGTATACATAAAGAATGTGGTCATTAAGAAGGTGTAAAAAATCGGAAAAGTAATGCAAGCATGTACTCAGCTGAACGCTAAATTGATCAAAGTTACACACATTCCACTGAGGGATTCTGGCTTAAATGTAGTTAAAGCTAAGCGATTTTCGAGTGATTCGAATTGATTATACCACACATTTGAATTCTCGCAATCACGCCGACTTTGAATCTTATATGCGTGTTCTTCAAATCCTGCATATCTCCTCATTGAATTGATGGGTGGCAGTGAGTGGAATGGATTAATAATGTCGTGTGTGTATATCTTCTTGAATAGAATATTCTACTGGGAATTTACTTTGGGTAGGACCATTATAGTTGGGATATGATTCCTATATTTTCAACTAAGATCCGCAGGTAAGAGAGAAAATACTGGCTTCTGTCCGTCGGTACTTTAGATTTTTTATCTATAGAAATTGTATTTCCTTTCATGATGAGCTTTACAGTCTTTTCTGTTTTATGATGTTTTGCTGATTCATGAGCTCATGGGATTGCTCTAACGACTTTCTAGATAATGAGGAATAAAACAACAGCACATTAAAGACGTGTTAAATGAATGATAATTCTTGAGGTATCCCAAACCATAAATTCCTTAAAAATGCAAACATAATGCTATAACATTCAAGAAGATTGATTTTCAGAGTCTAAAAATTGCTCTTAAAAAATCAAAGGTAATTCAATATTTTGTAAAATTTTATCAATAACAATACCATTTATATCTAAAGATGTCCTTCTATACCAGTAAAACTCTACCTATGCTCTAGAAGTCTGTACTAATACCGCAGGTATAATAGTTATTAAGTTAAAAGTAATATATTTGTCCTCGTTCATCACTTTCGTTTAGAATGATCATCAGAATCTAATGCAAAACGAGAGTTTTTTTCTCCCAAAAAATTACATTCTATGTGTGGACATGTTAGATTGATATATAGTTAACAATCAAATATTCATATCAACAATGCCTGTGTTGGATCATCAGAGAAGTAATAGCATGTTTTTCGTTAATAGCATCAGAGAAGTAATAGCATGTGTAATAGTAATAGCAATGTTTATCTTATTTTTTATTCAGTTACTGCAATTCCCTCTGCAAAAATCCCTATAATAAAAATAAATGCTTCCGAGTTAATAAATTGTTCCAATTTTTAATTTTTATTTTCATGAATTAATTTAGCTTAATTTTATCTAGAGTATAACACTTTTGCTGCATCAGAACATTCATGTTTTATCTAAGATCTAAATAAAATACAGTTGTTATTTAGATTAGGCAAGTTGAGTTAATGATCTGATTATACACAGAGATGTTAAGAGGTGCAAATCCAAAAGTGATGCCACAGTCTGTCGTAAAAAAATGACAGCGTGTGTCTTTTTTAAATAATTGTTTTAAACTCTAGGCAGCTATTATATTTCTAGTCAGAATTAATCAGTTTGATTGGAAATTTTGCTACATTCGTCTGCTTAAACTCAGATGGATAAAGCATATTTACACTACTGGCCATTAAAAATGCTACACCAAGAAGGAGACATGCTACAGACGTGAAATTTGTACGAAAGGAAGAAGGTGCTGTGATATGCAAATGATTAGCTTTTCAGCGCATTCAGACAAAGCAGGCGCCAGTAGTGGAACCTAGATTGTGTTTAAATGAGGAAATTGTTCAGCCGGTTCCTCATACACAAATTACATTTGAACGCTGTTGCCTGGTGAAAGGTTGTTGTGATGCCTCGTGTAAGAAGAAGAAATGCGTACCAGCACGTTTCTGACTTTGATAAAGGTCGAATTGTTGCGTACCGGGATTGCGGTTTATCTTATCGCAGTATTGCTGCTCGCGTCGGTCGAGATCCAATGGCTGTTAGCAGAATATGGTATCGATGGGTTCAGGACGGTAATACGGAACGCCATGCGGGATCTCAATGGCCACCAATCACCAGCAGCCGAGAAGACAGGCATATTATTCGCATAGACATAATGGATCGTGCAACCACGTCACGAGCCGTGAGTCAAGAAACGGGGTCGTTTGGAAGACAACAAGTGTCTGCACGAACAGTTCGACGACGTTTGCAGCAGCATGGACTCAGCTCGGAGACCATGGCTGCGGCTTCCCTTGACGCTGCGTCATAGACAAGAGCGCCTTCAATGATGTGATCAATGACGAACCAGGGCGCACGAATGGCGAGACGTCATCTTTTCAGATGAATCCAGGTTCTGTGTACAGCATCATGATGTTCGCATCCGTGTTTGGCGGCATCGTGGTGAACGCACACTGGCAGCGTGCATTCGCCCTCGTCATGCTGGCCCATCACCTGGCGTGATGCTATGGGGGGCCATTGGATCCACGTCTCGGTCACCTCTTGTTCGCATTGACGGTGCTTTGAACTGTGCACGTTACATTTCTGGTGTGTTACGACCCGTGGCTCTACCCTTTATTCGAGCACTGCGAAACCCTATGTTTCAGCAGGGTAATGCCCGACCGCATGTTGTCGGTATTGTACGGACCTTCCTTGATACGGAACAGGTTCGGCTGTTGCCCTGGCAAGCACGTTCTCCAGATCTTTCACCAATAGAAAACGTCTGGTCAATAGTTGCCGAGCGACTGGCTCGTCACCAAACGCCAGTCACTCCGGTTGATGAACTGTGGCATCATGTTGAAGCTGCATGGACATCTGTACCTGTAGATGCAATCTAATCTCTGTTTGACTCCATGCCCAGGCGTATAACTGCTGTTATTACTGCCAGAGGAGGTTGTTCTGGGTACTGATTTCTCAGAATCTATCCAGCCAAATTTTTTGAAAATTTAATCACTTGTTATTTCTAGTATAATATATTTGTCTAATAATTATCATTTTGTTATCTGCATTTCTTGCTGGTGTAACAATTTTAATGGTCAATAGTGTATAAAACCTTTTGTAAATAACAAAGAATATGCTAAATTTTTCATTTTTTTTAAACTAGTTATCTAGTTATTACTTTTTACCTATTTTAGTTCATACGCGCGTAAGATGTACGTCATTATATTCAATAGCACTAAAAGCATATTAAGTGAGATGTTTCCCAATATGATTTCGTATTTATAATCATATGCTCTCACTTTGAAACAGAAAGTTTTTAATTAAAAATTAAATTATTTCAATTTAATTTTTGTTATTCAATTTAATTTTTATTTAATTAAATTATTTAAGAGTTATATTATGAATGCAATAAAAACAATTTAATCAGGGTTCAAATATGTAATGTCTTGTACGTGGGAAACAAATAAGATAGCTTTTTAAATAATTTTTAAATTTGAAATAAACTTTATTACCTTTATTTCTTTAGCAAAATATTTATTGTATTACCAATGAAATTTAAAATTTTGAGAATAAATTATAATCAAGTATTCAAGAGGAATCCTGTATAATTAAAAAATATCCATGCTACCTAAACAATTCATAAATATATACAATATCTTACTGAGAATTTGAAAAAATGTTTCCGAAGAGAGCATGATAAAGCTATAACTGTTTTCAAAATTCCTAAAATCAGAAGTTAGAAAGAAAAAAAGTTTCTAATGTACTCAAAGTATCCAATACTTTATAAATACATCTTTAATTGTTATTAAGTCTAATTAATATGAAACTGTGGGAATAATATAAAAAAAACAATATGTCATTTCACTCAAAGCCAAACATTTCTATCTATCACAAAATGGGTCAACTCTATATTATCTGAATACAATAAAGCTTAGATAATTTCAAGTTAAAAGTCCTTTTTTCCTGAAGAGTATAAGCATAAAGTTATTTCAATATAAGAAAACAGATAATCACACAAAACGTTTTCTACGCTAATGTCAAGCTTAAATGAAGCAACAATTTTTCAAGTTAAAAATACAAATTCACAACTCCGAAACCAGATTTTCAATTAAGAATATTCATCGTATGAAGATTACATTGTAAATATATTTGGAATTTTTGTAATAAGGTCAATATGTAAATATGAAATTTTAAAAATTTTCATAAATGGTAAATATGTTCTGAACTAACTTCTAAGTAACTATGTTCTCAACTAACTTCTAAGTAACTATGTTCTCAACTAACTTCTAAGTAACTATGTTCTCAACTAACTTCTAAGTAACTATGTTCTCAACTAACTTCTAAGTAACTATGTTCTGAACTAACTTCTAAGTAACTATGTTCTGAACGTATCAATGAATTACATTTATTCATTAATAATGTAAAATGTAAAATATCATAATTGAAGAATACTGAAGACGATTTAGAAAATTTTCACTAGAAGATTATCATATCCAAAATATGAAATTTTAGAATTACTTCATGCTTTTGTCTTAGAGAAAACACTAATTAAATAAATGAGATCAATATTAAACATCACAAAAGACAGAAAATTGGATTAATCCCAAACAGATTTTTTTCATTCAAATTCTCTTAATAATCTGATTCATCAGGGTTTTGAAAATTAATGTTATTCTGTTGATCAAAAATTGTTTTTTTTTAATTTCAAACAATTATCCTTTTAATATCCTTATTTCAAACACCATATTATATCAGTTACAATTACAGCATTATTATAATTAATTTTAATTATAATTTTGTATTGTCTCTAATGAAATATTAATGTAAATTTCAATATTAGTTCTTTTTATCAAATAGGTATATATATATATATATATATATATATATATATATATATATATATATATATATAAAATTGCAGAATCTACGTATTGTTATTATATGAATATTATTGTTATTATATTACAAAATGATAAAAATTACTTATGTTTTATTTACAATTTAACATTTTTGGAAAAAAAAATTTACGAAATTATTATTTTCTTAATTTTTATTATAAAAATAGAAGATATATTTTAGCCGGAAAATTACAAAATTTATTGCATTGATCTTTAATGTTTAAAAAAATGTCTATTTTCATTATTGTTTTTTTTATTTATGAATTTATTATTCTGCTTTTAATGTTTGACTAAAACAATTTATTAACTTCTGCTTTACTTTAAATCAAGAGCCTAAGTTATTTAAGAAGTAAATTTATAGTTAGAGAGGAAACACTAATAATTAAACTATTGATTATCATCATTTGTTATCACTATTTTTATTAATGAATATTATGAATTTCTTTCAATCAATAAGTAAACGGATTTAAATAGTTGAAAACATAATGTACTTACAAATGTCTTAATTCAAACTCATAATTTTTTATCAATTTTATTTCTTTGAAATTATCAATAACACCGAAATTATACATATTTTAATCAGTATTATTATGTTAAATTTATATTAAAAAATCAGTTTTCACTTATTCTTTTAAATTTTTCATTGATTTCCAATAATGTTAGCGAATCTTTACTCAAGTCCTTTATCATTACTTAAAGAGAAACACTGTCGAAGCCCTCACAGCTTGTAATTACAGACTTTCTCATCCCAAATTCATCTTCTCTTCGAATTTCAAAATCTAACTTAAATGTCAAATGCTGCTTCATTGTTCAAAACTTCGAACATATCGATAAAGCATTTTTCTCTGATGTGAAAGATCATTAAGAAAAATCGATGTATCCTTAAATGAAACTATGTTTCAGAGTTTACGTAATTTCTTAACAGTTTTCAAATTTAGCTTTAAAAATGTTTAATGTGTGGATATTTTTATTTTTATATTTCTTTTATGTATATTTAACAATGACCACAGATTTTTTGTTAAATTGACAAAATTATGTAATCGGATAGTTAAAAATACTAGCAATTTTATTAAAGTAATGTCTACTTAAAAATCCAAATAATTTTATATGAAACAAAAATATGTGATACCTAAAAAGCAAATTATATTATTTAATGTCAAAAATCATAATATATTATACCTGCACGAAATAAAAATGGTCATTTATTATTCAGAAATCAGAAATAAATTAATACCATAAGCGGGCTTCTTTGCATTTAATTTTGTTCATATATATATATATATATATATATATATATATATATATATATATATATATATATATATATATATATATATATATATATATATATATATATATATATGTATATATATGTATATATATATATATTTGCATGTATGTATGAACAAATAACAAACAAACGTTTTTTATTATTGCAATACTATGTATGTTCCTATTCCAGTTAAAATTGTTTTATAAAATTGTTAAGAAATTCAATGGAAAACCTTGTTTCATTTTATTTAAAAAAAACTTTTAAAAGTAATCATAATTTCTTTCCGATATACATTAAGACCTTTGACTTGGCACAACCATAAATAATTTTCAAATTAAATTGAATAAGAAGTTGAACTTTTATTTGGAAAACAATTATTGTTGAGATAAATATTTAGTTAATAGAATTTTTTTCTAGTGTTTTAACATTTTGTAAGAATGTTTAAAGTAAAAGGCAATATGATATAAGAATTTGTCATATGGCTTATTACCTTTTTAAAATTCTAAATTGAATAAAGCGAAGATATAAAAATATTATCTTCCCGGAATACCTTTTTACTTATTTTTTTTTATAAAATATATATTTTTTCCTCATTATGCAAAACAAAATATTTTTTAAATAGATGTTGGAATTTTATACCTCAATTCGAATTGAAATTATTTCAAATTATAAAAAAAAACACGAAATTTAGTTTTGAAAACTGAAAGTATAATAAAAAAAAGTTTTTTTATTTTGTTTTTAATTCTTTTATAATCCCTGAAATTGGTTTAATTGTAATGTAAAGTAATATTGATATTGAAAAGTTTCTCGTAGTAATTCTTTTTCCAATTTTCCTATTCTATCTGGGAAGAAAGCAAGTCTTGCATTCTTGACATCTGTTTAATTACTTGTGCGATACTATCTCTGAAATTTCTGGTTATATTTTCTTGAAGTTGTTTTGCTATCCTTGATTTTGCTATTATTCAATTTTTGTGTTATTTTTGTTTAAAATATAGATAATTTATTTAAAATATAGATTCTTTATTTAAAATCTGATGTAACAAAAATTAGAAAGACGCAAATGCTGTGTAATTCTTTGATTGTATTTTTAAAATTTTCGTGATTAAAAAATGTCGCCAGGCATACGAAATTGCGACATTATGGAATGTTTTCAAAGTATGTAAATTAAATCTGATTAATAATATAAAATAAAAATAAAATCATGAAATATTAGAATTTTTTAAAAAGAAAATTTACTTTAGGTATCATCACAAGAATTTTAATCAAATAAGAATGAAGTCTTTAATTTTCAAGCAATGATAAATACGAGGTTGCCGAAATAAAATAGCGTGGAAGATTTTAAGTATTTAAATCTTTTTGGCGTAAATCAAGATTGCTGGAAATATTTCAAAGTACGCCAAAAGATCGATAAATTAAAAATTCTTTAAGGAAATTAAATGTGTTTGTGACTGTAAACCACAACAATTATTATATACACAATGTGATAAGTACTGAGACATAACGCTAATTATATTTCACACAGTTTTAGCAAAAAAAAAAAATAACTACCATAATTGTTTTTCTTCTAGGTGATAGAAAATTCTTTTTTATGAAAGCAAAGATATACATCATATAAATCAAACAAATTTTTGGTTCTCGCAATTATTAAAAATAAAATTAATTTCAGATTATTACTATTCCTGTTTCCTCAAAATGAATTTTTGCGATATTTTTCAGTTTGCCAGACAGGATAACTAAAAAGTTAATTTATTTATTTCAAATTTAGAGTGTATGTATTTCATATATGCTCATATGATATATTCATTTTGGTACAATCATACATACCAATTTTAGAAAGGACTTTTCTTAAAATCTTGATTTTTTTCACTTTTCCAATGAATATGTAACGAAAATAAACACTGCAGCATTAAATTTAAAAATTAATGAGCAATCATTTTTCTAAAATCATCCATTCTGGTAAGTATAATGCCTACAAAATTGAAAAATATTCATGCAAATTTTATTTATGATGTTTTGAGAAAATAATGTCTTTCCGCAATTTTTTTTGCACACAATTACTGACTACTTGAATAAATAACTGAAAAAATAATATAATTGTGCATTTTTTAATTGTTTTAATCGATAATATAATAGAATATAGTCTTAAGCAATAGAGATAAACATTTTGAATTCATTTTTACGAAATTTTGACTTCGAAGGTATTTGTGTACTTCAACTATACGTATTAGATTTTGTATAAGTATATGAGATAAAAAATAATTTTTCAAAAAAATAATAATAAATAAATAAATAGTATTTTTAAGTAATCATAAGTAAATTACTTTGTTTCATAAAATAGTCATACAAATATAATGTGTTCCGTAAAATATAAAGGGAGTTGCACTCGGTTTTATATTAAATTTCCATCTTTATCTTGACACATCTGCTGACAAGGAGAAATAAAATACCTGATTTCCAACCTTCTCTAAACCAATATCGATTTTTTCCATTTCGATTTTCCTGTATTTATTTTTTTCCTTAGGCGAGATCAAAATAACACCTACAGTGTGATTACATGGGACTTACCTTAAAGTAGCAAAACAAACCGACACACAAACAAATAAACCAATAAAAGAGACGACGAGGAATGGTCATTACCAAGATTTATTCCCGAATCCTCAGAACTTTTCCCGAGAATGCTCTTTTCCTATTGTCGCTCTTTCCTCTAAATGGGAAGACAAAAAGAGGAAGAGATATGAGGGGGTAAAAAATGTTATTCCAGAAATTCGCACATCTCGAGGAATGGAAAAACAAAAACTTGAGAAAAACAAAATTGTACTGAATGCTTAACAGTGAGCAAGAAGCCAACAATTCCAATCACCCCCTCTTTTCTTTGCGCAAAGGGCAAAGAAAAACTTTCAATTGATTTTTTTTTTCAATGATATTTTGAAGGTTACAAATTTTGAAAGTCTATCAGTAAGAAACTGGATCTAGTTCAAACTGGAATAATTAAACAAATGTTGAACTTTAAAAAAACTTTTCCAGAAATTAGTTTCAGGTTTTCATTGAAAAATAATTCATAAAAAAATCTTCATTTCTAGATGCGTATCACAATTCATGGTATTCTCAGAAGATATTTTGCTAACGGTTTTATTTTACATGACGACATGAATAAATATTAAAATAATCTAAAATTAACTAAAGTGAAATATTCTTTAAACAAAAATTAACAAAGTAATTTTGATTAATAGTTTTGGATAATATTTTATGTTCTTAGAAAAAAGTATATTACATGTCAATATAATGTTACTTAAAAATAATGTTGCTTAATTCGTGTACTAGTTAATATGTTTAATTTTTTGAAAACATTATTCAATTTAGAGCCAATCTCTATTACAAATACTTCTACAATAATGAGAATGTCTTTTAAATTTAATACTTACTAATGCTGATTAATAACAAGCAATTTTTTTTCTCTTATGATATTTTAATGAACTTAAAACTTTCCATTCTCATTAACATATTTTTAAAGTATACCATTATTTAGTGGTCATAAAAGGAATTTTGCTAGATAATTGTTTAAGATGAATATCAACATATGTTATTCTTTTTCTAAAACATTTATAAATAAAATAGTTAATGTTTTTTTATCATTCTTTATGGAAATGTATATTGTAATTTTTATTATCTTTAAAATATACTTTTGTAAAATATAATTATGTTTATATCTTTGCTTAAAATCATTCATATAGCCTAAACAAAATAAAGTTCATTGCTCAAAAAAATGTAACTGTGAATTTTAGTAATAATATTAAATGATTTCATGCATATCTAATTGTTTTCCTTATTAATTTATATAATTTACTAATAAGCCTGTAAATTTAATTTTTACCATCACAAAATTTTAAATAAATATATTTAATTCAAAGAAATCTTTATTAAAGCTTTCTGAAAATACAATTATTTAAATATTTTCAAAGACGCACGGATATTTGGAAAATTTAATGAGAATTATTTGTTCTAAAGTACAATTAATTATTTATATAATATGTGTTTATAAAAATTACTTTATTTTCTGTTGCCAATGTAAAAACAACACATATATTTTGGAAAATGAAATTGTGTAGTCTATTATTGCATAGAAAATAATTTAATAAGAAGCTAAATTAGAAAACATACATTTAAAGAAATCTCTATTAAAATATATTTATTAAATTATTTTAGTGAAGGAGTTTGAAACTGCGATATGGATAGTATGATGCTTTTTAAAAACATAACGTCAAATAAAATTATATTTTCATTGTGTTACAGCTATGATAAAAAGTAATATATTAACAAATACATAATAAATAATTTTGGTAACTAGATGCATAATCTAATATGGTTGAATTAAGAAATCCTTGGAATATACATATATATTACTGATCAGTGATAATTTAGTTTTAAAATTAAAGTATTTTCGATAATTTAATTCCATATATTAAAGTTTTGTTTTATTTTTCGTGCATTCTTTGTTTATGAAATTTACTACTGAATAATCATTTTGGTATATATTTTTATTTCATATCCTTAATTTTAGTGAGAAAACTGCCGCTTTAGCAAGCAAGGGAATGTTTAAATTATCATTAATCTTTCTATGATTGCCAGGAGCTAAAAGAGGATTTGATAGCACTAATTTGCATAATTTAGTTGCAATAAATGCCAGAAAGAATGAAGACACCCATTAATTTAAGGACTTGTGAAAAATATATTAAAGTCACGAGCAGCATATGCTGGATTCAGAAGCAACTACGTCCATAAAAATTCATCTCACTGGATAGCATAAATATCTGTCATAAACTTTGGAAGTTAAATGAGTGCGCCTTTTAATAAACATAATAAACTTTTTTTATTTCCCTCAAATTCAGCAAAAAATATAATTAATCTGTTCTTTAATTAAAAAATGTCTAGCTCGTGGATAAAACCTTTTTCGCAATTATTTCTTTGAAACAGAAAATGATTACTTCCTTTCCTGTAATACTTCATTTCAGTAATTTCTTATGAATAATTTATACTTTATCCTTGCCTGGGGTTACTTTTTTCGCTTTAAATGTGATATACCTATTATATTCCGTAAAATATTTTTTATGATGATTATCTATTTGTCATATCATTTAAATTTCTCAAATTACTTTGGACTAAATAAAAATGCATAAGAAGTTCTTGCATGGAGTTTTTATTGTGTTCTGTATGTTGTGATGCATTGATATGAATATAACTGCTATAACTGCAATAATTCATTATACAATTTATAAAATTTCAGCAAAATTATTTTGAATGTTTTTATCTACATTATTATTCATTTAACATCACATGTATGTGCTCATCCAGGACGTATGTTAATGGAAGTCTATAGCAGCTAATGAGCAAGGAAAAAAAATGCTGAATTATTTTCCTTCAAATATTTACAGTGTAAATAGCAGAGAATTTCCTTATGTATTATTGTTAATAATTAAGAAATATATCTCACAGCTATAAAATATAGGGAAATTAATTAAATTGCAAAGACATGCATTGTTAAATATGTCTTTATGAATGTTTTTTTTGCGAAAAGCATATATGTGAAGCTGGTTTGTAGCTGAATAATACGTATACATTGAAGACATTAATCATTATTTAGACATAGAAGTAATACTATGTCTAAATAATGAGGCGTACATTGGTTTCGTAAAACAAATCGATAGTCATCGAATTAAATTTTTGTATCTTTTCAAGCAGAAATTGCTTATAGCAAAAGAAATCAGTTATCAATTTATTCCTAATGTATTTGTGTTCTATAAATGTGATACATATAGGGTGTAAAAATACACAATAAGGTAAAAAATGTGTGTATGTATTACAACCTTTTTTAATTGTATAAGATCTTAAGAAAAAGTTTCCAGATTATGATAATTCTATAAAAAAAAGTATTTTAAAAGTGTTGTTCTTAATCATAACAACCCACAACATTAGTTAATTTTTTATGAAGTACAAACTGAATGATGTCGTCTTTAATTTAAAAATTTTAGTTACTTGCTCCAAGACAAAATGCAGCAAAATTCGTATCAAATTATAGTGCCATGCCACTGAGCTATCATTGACGACTATGGATCAAAATATGAACTGAAAACATTGTTATGTGTTTAACATATAAGGAAGTTATGAGTTAAGATTCATTTCAACATATACCAGATCGTAAGTTTTTGGAAATAGATTGCTAGTCCTATGAAAGAAACCGAAGTGAGTTATACAGCTGCTAACAAAATTGATATTTTAAGCATGTTGCATTTAATCTTTCTAGATTAGTGAAACTTTCGAAATTTTTTTTTATTTAAGTCTTGGTTTGTCTGAAAATTCTGTATAGCAAGTATTGTTATTAGCTCTTGATTACACAAGGGAAATACAAAAGTGCCTACAACTTTTCAAACATGTATCCAGAAACCACATTCGAAAATATTATACCTTAGATTTAAATTTACTTAAATAATTGAATGTAAAATGATTAATAACTTATTAACTATATTAGTGATAATCTTGCAAAAGCATTACAATAAAGGTAACTAAAATATGTACGTCAAGTAAAATGAAAATATTACTGGTCAAGAGATATTAGTTTGTATATTAATAAATTCAAATGAACAGTTTCAAAAGATTGAATAAATTTTATAAGCAGTTTAAAATTTCTCACAAAACACTGTACAATAAAATAATGTTAAAATTCACGTAAACAAAACATTCGTAACTACGTGAGAATGTATTCAAATGCATAGAAAAACAGAAAGTTTTAAATTTAAAGAATACTTGCTTACATATGTATACATATGTATAAAGTATGTCAAGAAATTTAAAGACATTTCTTATTAAGTTCTTTAAATAAGTGATTAATTTATACTTTTTCTCATAAACACTATAAAAGAGAGAGAAGGGAAAAATTACAATAAATATTCCAGCAACCTAATATTAAAATTTATTTAAATTACATTAGTCCAAAACTATTAGCATGATTGTTATAATTAAAACACAAGAAGAAAAATCATAATAAAATGACATAACTTCCATTTTTGTTGCATATAATAATGAATGGAAAATAAAATAGATTTTTAATTAAAGCAAATATAAATAAGTATACTAATATAATAAAAGCAAATATAATACATAAGTAGCCCAAGAAACTTTGGCATCTTCAAATTATTAAATTTAATGTTATACTGAAATACTAATTTAATACTTTGATAAGAATTTTCGCTGTTAATTTAGTTTGAAACACTAATGTAAAACATTTTTAAGTTAGTTTAGAAAGTGAAATTGTTATTTTATTAAGTCTGAATATTGTAAGCATATCTAACAATATTTAATCCCAAGTATCTATTTAATATGGGGCTGTTGTGCCTCTGAGTTTCGTTTTTATTTTCATTTATCTATTTAACATTTTATAACACAAAAGATCTTACGTTACATTTTCATTTAATGCATAATTAAAAAATTAATGCAGAGAGAAATTTCTTAAGCCATAAATAAATCCATCTATGTTAGAGCATTAAAATATGTTTATTTAAGCACTTTATAAATTATTTAAATTGGACAGTATTTCTTTTCACATTAAGATGCTTTTTTTAACAAATGGATAATTTTGAAAGAGCATATTAAGAAGAAAAACATAATCGCGGACATCCTGAAGATAAGCAAAATCATATTTGGCAAAGCCTCAGCAGTTAATGATGGGTTTAAGTCGAAAAAACATTTTTATTTAAGAGTACTTCAAGAACAGAATTGTTGTTTGGTAGTTTATACGAACTTTAAATCCTCACATAATTGATGACCTTTGTATGTTAGCATAAAATAAGCAAGTTTTCCCATCTATGAAGTGTTTTCATTATTGAGTCATTTATCTTAATTTAAAATTAGGTGCATAGATAATTGCATCAAAACTCGTAATATTTCTCAATTATAACTTTTCAGTAATATTATATTTTGTGCTTTTAAATGCCAAAAAGAATTTTTCAAATAATATGATTTTTAAATTAATGTTTGTTTTTATCATTGCTGTAATATTTGCCAAAGTATTATTTATGAAGAAAACGCAAATAATATGTTTTATAAATGCATTTAATACAAAATTATTTCCTCTACACTCAAAAATATGTGTTTTAAATGAATAATTGATAATAATTTAAAATATAACCTGCGTTTTCAAATCTAATTTCAGCAGCGGTTTTAAAGCTTTTACACAAATTTAGTGATTAGCAATAATGATGATAAATTACGTACTCAATGATGTTTTTAAAATGACAAATTTGATGTTATTGTAATATTTAATATAGCCCCATGGAAAATTTACTTGTCAAAAGAAATTATATACTTTTTTATATATTAAAAAATAATAAAGATCTATAATTCTCAATAAAATACCAAATGCAAATTTTGAATATTCATTGTGGATTCAAGAAAAGATCATGAATAATAATCTTCAAAACGGCACTATACAAAAATTAAAAATAATGTACATGTAAATTTAATTTTCCTCTGAAATTATTACATTTTTTTACTTTTCAGTTCTGATAACAGCTATAGCAAGGGATTTTTTTCATGTGAAGCTGGCTTCTGTGGGTTTCATATGAAAGATGAACACGTATGTGTAACTCTGTGGAGATAATAGGGTATATCCTTCCAATTGGCTACATATTCTACGTTTCTTCTACGCCAAGTAATTCAAAAGCTGATGCCATTTGGAATAAACCACATATAATAATATATGACGTAACACTGACAACCACAAAAGGAAAATAGACAACACTCTAATAAAAAAACATAGGACACTGGATTTGGCGAGAAATCTCTTGCAGGCATACATCATACATACAACAACACCGTTTTTACTAGGGGCTTGTACTAAGCTCTTGAAGAATGTAAGGAAAAATTTAATTTTTATGTAAATGAATATATGGGTTTTTTAAATATATATTTTTCAGAGAGTTTTGAATCGCCATCTTATTATACTTGTTCGGCACTCAACAGTATAATGCACGGACAATTTTTTAATTGTTAGAGCTCTGGCTTTTTTTATTTTTTTCTATCAAGTCTTACGTTTAGTTTCTACAAAGGTCACAACTGATTGCTATACTTGGAATAGTAATACACATGAACATAAATAACAAAAAAGTCAAATAGTATTTCGTGATAAAGAAATATTACAGAGATCAAATAAAATAAAATAACACAGTTTATACGTACGAACTCATAAAAATCCTGCTATATGAGAAAAAAATTGGAAAAAAGAAATGTTTTTGTTTATTACTGGATAAATAATTACATTTAATGCCTGTAAGTTCAATAAACAAATAAAAAATATTTTGAATCTAACTTTTCCACCGATTAATAATTAATTTAACTGATTCTGAATCAAGCATTTTGAAATTAATTTACCAAAAATAAATAAAAAATATTATTAGCATTATGATAAATTCAATTCATGTACTGGAATATCTTAATATTTTCTAGGACTTGAATATTTCATGTTGTTAAAGTAAAATTGCTAACCATCTAAGTATACACACAAGAAAAGTGTTTCTTATTCATTAAACTTAATTAACCACTAAATAACATGTGAATTAAAAATTCCTGAATGTTTACGGCTTTTTATAAATAACATATTTCATAGAGCTTGTTGTCTGCTTTATATCTAATGCTGTAACCTAAGACTATATGACTTCATATTTTTATCTCATACACTTCTTGTGTATTTTAATTAACTATTATAAATAGGTTAGTTTTAAAGTGAAAGTTAAATGGAGTTAATCACTTTAATGCATTTTAAGCATCTTAATTTAAAAATAATTTTTTAAACTTTTTCATAATTAAATTTAAGCCCATAACTTAACAAGAAACGTGAGAAATTTTCCATGTTATTTTATTATGCAATCCGCTTAATTATAGTAAATTTTTTAATGTTATTCATCCTAACTATTACATTATTTTTGAAAATACGTTAGAAAAATCATTGTTCGCCTTCACACAGCACTTTTACCTGTTATTTTTCAGTGAGATTTATAATACGTTAAAAATAATTAATAAAATCAGCGAATTAAGTCCAATGATTCTTTGAATGTTTTTTATTTCATTTTATAAAGTTTTTAAATGTATTTATTACATGATGACTGTATTACTTATGAATTTTTAAAATAAATATATTGAAGTTATTTAATATTTACTTAATCATCATATGTTAGGAATTCATGATTGGTCTGAAAAATTACAACAAGTATTCATAGTACTCTTCCATTTCATTAACATCTTTTTTTATTGTTTTTGTAATAATAAAAGAAATTTTTTCTGGCTTCTTCATATTTCTAATTTTTCAATTTTTTTAAGTTTTCCTCTATCTATTAATATGTATGTGATATGCTGATAGATAGCAACAATAAATGTTAATTTTTACTAATTAAATAGAAATAAATAACGTTCAATTGCATTTTATGTTTCGATGACATGTTTAAATTCACTTTTGCATTATGTAAACTGATGTTTACATTTTAAAAGATTCTGTTGCAAAAAATATCTGAGATTAAGAATTTCTAAAAGAATTAATGTTTTTAAGATATTGAAGATTGGAAATATATGGAGATTAACTAGATTTTTTTGAAAGAATGATTTTGGTAAATTTGAGAATACAGGATGCCTTATTATATATATAAATTTAACTTTAAATTATGGTTCCAATGAATGCCTTCATCTAGCATTTTTAAAAAAAATCAGTCAAAGTTTCGTTCTATTTTCTATCTATTTTTGATTGAAAACTCTATGTGATGAAATTTTGATATGAATAATTTCGTAGAAAACATTTCTCATTTTTATATTAATGATATTCATTTTCAATAAATTTTGTGAATACTTTATCTCTTATACATAAATGTCTTATCCCTAAAAGTATCCTGCATCAAAAATGTTATTAAACATTTTCATTCTATCCTATCTTATAAAAAATAATTCATTGGAGTAAACTCATAGATTTACTACATTGCATTATTCTTATGCATTTTATAAAATAAGCAAAATATTTTTAAATAAATTAATTCTGCTGTTTAACACAAACACACACATTACTGAAGTAGTATTTATTATAAGTATTCTATATTGAAATTCCTTATTATATATAGTAAATGAAATTAATGACTTAGCATTAGCCTCTGTCTTAAGGAACATTTGTATTACCCTAATGGTTTTTTCTATATCCTTCCTTTTATGTCCGAACATTATTCTGTATAAAAAAGCTTTAGAGATTTTGAAAATTAAAAGACAAGTGTGTTTACACTAATGTTAAGATCAATGAGCTACAGTTTTTCATAATCGCTTATATCAATCAGAATAAGAATTTACGATGTACAAAGGAAGAAAACTTATTATCTTATATCTAGTCATTGTATTTCTTTCACAAGCATTATGAATTTGACATATTTACTTCTAATATAACATCTGATGTCTTCTAAATTACATATTATCTAAATAAATTTCTGAATAAATAAAAATCGATTTTATAGTTCACGATGTATTTTGTGTTGTAAGTAACTTTTTTCGGACAAGAAAGATGCAAAATATTTTTATATCAATTTTTTATTTTGAAAAGAATGATGAACAAATATCTTTATTGAAGAAAAAATCAATTAGTTTTTCTGTAAAATTGTTTTATTAACTGGTATTTATTCAGTTGAAGAGGATTTATATATAATCAAGTGAAGAGATTTCATTATAAACTTTTAAGAATGATATTGAAATATTGTTTTATTAAAATCTTTGAAGATAAAATAGTATCTAATAACATGGTCCTGTTAAATATATCTTATTGAATATGATTAAGAACTATTTACCAATAACACTTTTGATATTTCCATATTTTATTTTAAGGATTTCGCACTGTAATTATTTCCTTGTATATATTTATGTTTTCCATATTACAAAGAAATAAACTTTGTTTTTTGAGTTTCTTCATATAAAAATCAAAATTTAACTTTTTATATATTTTCAGTTTACATTTTTTCTTGGTTTTTAAAATATTTGATCATGAAAAATTCAATTCATATCAAATATTTGTTATTTGTATGAGATATGATTGCTCAAATGTTCTTAATATTAACTAACTTCGATCTTTGCGATTTTAATTAATGTAAAATATGTTTTCAGTGTTGATATTTGATGAGTAGTAAATAAAACTTTTTAAATTTTCTACTAGTGCCTGCATATGCATCAATGTATTATAGTTCCCAGTTTAGTGGAATAATAGAACACTAGATTAATGCTTCTGGTTCATATTAACGAAAATTGCAGGTATTTTTTTCATTAAATGCAGTAATTTTGCTAAATTTATATACTTTCTGAAAATTATACAAAATAAAATTTTTATATAGTTATTGTTGTTCATTTTGTCTATAATTGACATTCATAAAAAACGCTTTTATTTGTAAGCATTCTAATTGAATACTTATAATTAATAAGCCATGATTATTTTATGTGAATAGTGATTTTATATAAAAAAAAATTTCTTGCATTAGAAGTACCTCATAGCAACAATTACGCTTGTTAATTCTTTAAGAATAATTAATTATTAATTTAAGAATTTAAGAATTAATTCTTTAAGAATAGGATACTTCTAACTATTTTTTGTGTGTTATTTTATTGGATATCTTTGGAAAAGATATAAATTTTAAATGAAACTGTTTTTAAAGCATCAATGAAATTTAGGCAGAAAGTCTCTTAAATATGAGATTTTAATTTTTGAAGAAGCATCAAAAATAATTTTATTTTTTCTGGTAAATGATAATATAGCAATCCAATCTATATATTCAACTTGATGTCTACAATAAAATATCCATATACATGATAAATAATGCTTTGTCTGAAAGCACGTAAATTTGAAATATCCATATTCACTTGCTGTGTTAGTGTTTGAAATGTTTTGGAATCCCTTTTTAACTGTAGATCTAAAAAATTTTAGCCTTTCATTAAAAAAGTTAACCATAGAGTAATAAATGAACTTAATATTCTATCAATCTCGACATCTCATATTTTAAATTTATTATTTCTATACCTCAATTAAAGTAAACACAACTAACGCAACAAATATTGTCGTTTATTTTTTGGAAATATGCAATATAATAAACTTGCTTAGATCTAAATTTACATTTTACAATAGAAGTCCTGATTCCCAAACATATTTTACAACTATTATTTCAGTAATCATTAAATTTAACTAAACGTCAAGTATCCGTCTTTGGAACATCATGAATTGATTTAATAATATGATTACATAATATTATAATGTTACGCACATACAATGTTTTCATTATATGGTTATTACAAAATGTTTTAATATGATACAAATATTGACGTTTCAAAATGACTAATGAAAACATGTTTAGTAAGTATTAAACTCATGCAAACTATGCTACATTTAAAACTTTTAATGATTATCATTTTTTAAATTAATGAAATTTCACGATCTTTTAAATGCTTTATTTTTCTTCAAACAACATGAATATCCCATAAAATCAAGTTTTAGGGAATTATATGCATATAATTTAAATATAGATTTCAATGCCCTTGTGAAAACACAATGTTTATGGTGTGTCCATATGAAAATTTATCAAGCAATTTACTTTTTTAATTGATAAATTAAGATATTATGATTGCAATAAAAGGAATAAACTAGAATGAAAGTAAATTTAATATTGTAAAATTTTAAAAATATATAAACTTGAGGTACTGTAAAAAAATAAAAGTTCAATTCTTAAAATTGGCACAAAACACAAATTTTAAACTTAGGCATTGACTTTCTTAATAATAAAGTCTATATACAATATTGATTTATTTAATCTCTACATTCTAATTTATTTTTATGAAAACATTTTAAATTCCAGAATAAATTTGTATTTATATATCTATGGATTCTGTGTGTGTGACCGGTGAACTTTATTTTCATTTGTAAAAGACGAATTGGTTTGAAATATATTTTATTTTACCTCGAGTTTCAAAATAAGTGAATTTCATATAATTTTACTCATAATTTTCATTTTACATTTCTTTACCTGCGCAATACTCGAACTCATTTCTTTATTTATCCTGAAAATTTATAATCTTAAGTGAGTAATATAAGATTATAACTCTTGTTAAAATTTTAAGAAAATGCAGTAAAATAAAGCCAACAGGTTAGTTATCTCACAAAAGCTTACAAATATTTTTAATTGTTTTGAAATCGAATAATCAGAATAAATGCATACAATGATGAAAAAAATTACTTCAACATAGGATTTGAATTTCACAAGTAGTATTTCTATTATGTCTACATAAATAAAAGACAATTTTTTCAGGTGGAAAATGTTTTTCTAATTTACAGCCAGTTGCAGATTGGGAACACAAGCTAACACATGGCATTTATTGACTCAGCTACAAAGTGTTTGAAATCTATCCTATCTCTTTATTGTGAATAATTAAAATATTTAAATAAATACACTTTGTTAAAATCACTGATAACATTGGGACCAACACATTTGAATTTATTTAATATCTGGTTATACAATATTATCACAATATATTACATTTTAAGTATTGTATCATTTCGAATTTATATGATATTATGTTCGATATATTTCACTTTTTTACGATTCATTCTTTCAATCACAGTATTTATCAAGTTCTCTGCTTTATCATAACTATAACATTCTCCTGTAGTACATTTACAAATTATACATAAACATAAAGATGATAAATATACTTACAATATTATCGTAATTAAATAGTTTATTACAACAAATTTGAAGTGATGTTAAACATTAACAGCATATATTTTCCTGAAATCTAATGAAATTAAAAAAATATTATACAAATTTATTGAACCATTTTTAATTTTTAATTTAATTGTAATCAAGTTGGAGTAAAAAAAAACTTAATTATATTACAATTTATTCTTTTTAATTTGAAGAAGATGCATATACCTTAAAATAAATTATTCATGAGAATTTGAAATTTGTTGTGAATATATATATATATATATATATATATATATATATATATATATATATATATATATATATATATATATATATATATATATATATATATATATATATATATATATATATATATATATATATATATATATATATATATATATATATATATATATATATATATATATATATATATATATATATATATATATATATATATATATATATACATATATATATATGTATATCGATAGATAGATAGATATTATATATATATATGTGTGTGTTTAATATTCACAGAAACTCTATATAAATACCATATTTTGTCATTAAATTATTATATAATCTATAAAATCTACTATAATTATTCATTGGTATAATATATTTAATATATTAAATTATTTTCATCAAATAACAGGAACAAAGCAAGTACAATTCATCAAAACATCCGGCGAAAAATCATTATTAATTCATTTTCCAAGTGCTGACATAATCCCGATTCCGTAACAGCATCCAAAACATTCAACTCTCTCCAAGAATTAATTTTCTTGCTTCCACCGTTCTTCTAATGAAATTATGGAAAGGGTTTGTCTCAAATACCACGCAGCAGGTTGCATGAGTTATCAACAGAATCCAGGCATCATTCTAACTATTCCGAGTAGTTAATTATGAATGTCAGATTCCAACTCAGGTGTGTGTGTGTGATTGATGTTTGTAAATAAATAACTTTTATTCGTTCGCGTAGAATAGAATGTGTTATTGAACTGATCTATATTTGTTATTAAACTCCTTTCTATACCTGAAAATGAAATTTGGAAAATAACTAAGTAAAGTTCACGGGGTTTGTACAGGAATGCAGAAAATTTAAACTTTTTTGTACACTGTATATATATATATATATATATATATATATATATATATATATATATATATATAGATAGATAGATAGATAGATAGATAGATAGATAGATAGATATTATATATATATATATATAAAATAAAGAATATCATTACGTAGATATTTCCAGTGTATTATAATTAAGAAATCACTAAAAGTATATCAATTATTTGAAATGCAATGTTTCCAAAAGAAAATTGGATAAAATATCAACACTGCAATTTTCTATAAATTTCTCTTAACCAAAGTCAGTTACTACAATTGAAATAAATTATTGTATTGGAGTTTCACAATTCACTCTATTCTATGCATTTTGTATTATTCATATATATTAAAAAGATATTAAGCACCATTGGTGATTATTTAAATACAAAGATACTGCTTTTTTGATAATTATGACACCAAACATTATTTATAAATAAAAATGTATTCTCTTCTCAGGGAGAATGTGTACTATATACCTGTGAATAAATTAAAATACTTTAACATACATATAATGCTTCAAGCGTAGAAATCAACTTTTATTACGATATAAAGTAAATCGATTTGAAAATTTACTTTATATGGAATTTAATTAAATCCGATAGAAAGTGAAATGGCGATATTACATTTTTAAGACAATAACATATCATCTTAAAAATGCAAATAAAAATAATATTTTAAGGAATGAATACCAGTTTACATCATTTGTATGAGGGAAATATATTTTATGTTTTGAAGAAATCATATTTTATAATGTAATTTAGTCGATAAAGTATGTTATAATTGGAATCTTAGTCTTCTAAAATGTATTCATGTTAATTTGATTAAAGCAAAGCAGAGAAAAATGTATTAGTTTGATCAAGGAAACATTTAATAATTGAATGAGTACGTAAAGATAGAAATTTGATTTTTAACTCATAGATTTTTACGCATGTTTATAAAAAGAAAAAAAAAACTGATATTATCATTGAATTGCAATTAAATTTTGGGAAGAACATATCTTGAAAACTCTTAATAGAAATTTGCTGGTAACCAGTAATAATGGAGTTTGAATGTAACTAAGATTGTAAGCGTTACAAGTCTGTAAGAATCATTATTTGAGAAAAGATAAAATTATATTACTTTAAGATCAATTTTGACAAGAGAATGAGTTTTAGTTTTCTTATTTTACTACAGTTAAATATTTAAATCATGAATTTTTAATTGGTTGAGTTTTTTGAAAAATAAAATTCAACCTCATATATTGTCATATTGTCTTAAGTAAATATCTTTGCCTGCTATAAATTTATCTAAACTTTTGTAAATTTAAATTTACATATTTTCAGAAAATATTTTCATTTTACTGTAACTTTGCAACATTTTTAAATAAAAATAACATTTCCATCAAACTTTAATAATCAAGAAAGAAATGTAATTAACTTTCATTGTATTGAAAACAGCCATCCACATTTTGGAAAAAAATTTAACTGATAAAAGTGGAGAACGCTAGTTTTGAACAATGTATTTAACAAAAACATTAGGTAATAATTTTTCTAATTCATCTAATAGAAGACTACCGTCAGCAAGAAAGCATACATCATAGTAATTTCATTATGGCAGAATAAGCATATTAATAGTAAGATATCGTAATTACTTAAAATAAAATAATTTATTCAGTGGCATGTATCTGCCATTTTGATATTTCAAATGAATAGAATGCATTTAAATAAGAGAAATGTAAAATAGTAATGTATATAAACTTGAAGAGAGAGAGAGTCATCAAATTTAATGTGTATTCATCTTATTGATAATAATGTTAAAACACAATCACTGGTTTGCATGTATATATCTATATGACACTACGTGTCACTTCGAATTCAGTACAATAATACGATTAATGTTTACATTTACATGATAAAGTGTATCACTTATCTATCAAAAATGATCCATGTTTTCTGCTTCTCGTATTTGTAAACCTGTCTCTCTGAGTGATCCAATAATTCTTATTTTAAGACACACGAATAATTCTCCTTGTGTCTATGATAATTTCCGTTAATAATTATATTCTCAAACTGGCAAACCATTAGAGAGCAAATTTTATTGTGTTTTAAGTACTTAAACCACATTATTTATGAAACAGAATGTTTCATATTGTTTTATAGATATTGAATGATATATTTGGTGTAAGAATTTATTCCAAATAAGTAAAAAGCACTACATCAACATTGTATTTCAACGTGTAGGGTAAAAAGAAGAAGAATATCATTTAAATATTTAAAAAAATTGATTTCAAATAAAGTCATTTAAACATACACAACACACAAAGTATAGAATCATATATACGAGTGGACATAAATGTATGATTATTAACTTTATGAATGCAACTTTCTTGGAAACGGAAACCAAAATATAATACAAAAGGGCAAATGAAAGTTAGAAAAATGTAACAGGGATAATAAATATGATAAATTAATTTAATACTATCAACACATCAGCGTAAATATAGTAGCACGAAAACATTTTATTCCTTAAACTAAGGAAAAAGATATCCGAGATTTCTATCTTAATATGTTTTTATGAATACAAAATTAATATAAAATTAGAAAATTAGCAAAATTTAAAGCATATTAGAATAATAATTATCATAATAAGTTTATATATATATATATATATATATACTATATATATACTTTATATACATATACTATATATATATATATATACTATATATACTATATATACATATACTATATATATATATATATATACTATATATATACTTTATATACATATACTATATATATATATATATCGATATATATATATATGGATATAATTTTATAATTCAATATTCTAAAATATATAATATCTACAATTGTAAAAGCGAACTCGAAACATCAACTTAAGTACTCAGTAGAAAGAATAAATTTTCATGGAATATAAAATAATATTTAAAAATCTTTCTATAGATATTACTTATTTTCAGGTTAGTTTTTACAATTACAGATAATATATATTTTAGAATATATTGAATTATATTCATCCAAATATTTAAGTTTAAATACCTTCTTCAGCAAATTGAAATAATTATTAAACTGCAAACAGTTAAAATTATTAGTTTAAATACTTTGAAATGTTATTGTTCGCTCGTGTCATAAATTAAAAATAAATAAAATACAAAAAGAATAAAAAGTAGTTAGCAGCTGTGAGTATTAAATATTTACTTTAAAATTTGTATTAATTATAAAATTCTGCGTGAAACACATAAGAATGAAGTCAATTAATTACAATAATTCATTGAATATTCTATCCATAGCCATTATTTATTTTTCAAAAAATTTATGTAACTGGGTTCTACAAAAGAGAAGCATTTTAACAAATATTCATTCATCAAGAATTAATTTTCATTCAGCCACCATTCTTCCGATGAAATTATCCCCAGGATTTGTCTCAAATGCCAAGCAGCACGTAGCAGAAGTTATCAACTACAACTAGACATCGCTCTAATTCTTCCATATAATTAATTATAAGCGCCTGCTCCCTAACTCATGATTGATGTTTGAAATGAAATTACATTTACTCCCAGCAGAGAGAGAGAGCAAAAGATTGTAGAGCTGTTCTCCACCCCTCTTTGTTGTTAAAATCCCTTCCAAATCTGAGATTAGTGCCTACAAAGGATTTTGCAAAGTTAACGAACATTGTGAGGGAACAGAGAGTGATAAGGTCTGTTAAGGGAAAGTTTCTATGGAAGTTGCAAATAAATGAGTTTTTCCCATTGTTCAAATACTGCTATGGATTCATTTATTCTAGGTTTTCATTTGCGAAATTTCTGGGATATATATAAATATATGTACATATATATATATATATATATATATATATATATATATATATATATATATATATATATATATATATATATATATATATAATATATATATATGCGTATTTAATTGCTCACCAGTACTGAAGGTTAATACAGAATGATTATAATTCGTATCATTTTTTTCATTTTATTGTTTACACACACTTTGATACCTTATAATACTGAATTTAATTTGATGTTTGCTGCATGAATTACATTTAATTATAAAATTTACTGATTCGTTTGATTTGTTCGTCGCTCAATGGTCATTTTTTGCACACGAGGGCTAATTAGACTGGGACATAAAGATTACTGTATTTAATATAAAATTATTATAATTACAGCAGAAATGCACCACTTTTTAAAAACAATATAAAAGTTTATAGTTGATTACATAATTTAATGAAAATTTTTGAATAAATGAGCTGGTCTAATAAATATGCATAAGAATTGAATTTAAAACTTTTAAGAAAAAATTTTAAGAGAGAGATTATTTTTTGTTAAACAAAAATATCCCAGAATTTCCGATTTAGATTTTTGTTGTTTCATGTAATTTTTAGCTTATTAAATTTTAAGTATTACGTTAAAAGTTGTTTTCAATTAATTCATAAAAGTTGTAGGTTATGACATTTTACTTTTACATTTAATTAAACATATTTATAAGTAATTCATTTTGATATAAATATATTTAATAAAATTTTCTTAATAATTGTAAATAAATAAGCTTTTGCTTCGTCATTAATTCCGTTGCACTTTCTTGATTTAAACTTATTGATTTAAAAAAAATTATCAATCTTTAGACAGTAAATTTAGTGGTATTCGGTATTTATTCATTTATTAAGAACATATATTGACATTTTTTTTTCTCAGTTTTTCAATATGCTCCTTCACACAGCGAACTTCCTTATTAAAAGTTAAATTTTCAAAACTATTCTTTATATTAAGTTAAAGAAAGGAGCAAGTTTTGACGAGGCTCTTGTTGATATTACTATCTTGCTATAACTTGGAGGAAAAAATTAAAAAAGTGTTAATTAAAAATGTTTAGGAATAAAAATCTTCATTAGATATAGCTTGATATACAGCTTCTAAAGTTTTTAGGAATTTATAGGGAATTTTGTTCAAAATTGTATTACCAAGAATATTTTTTAAAACATATACTCCATGAATGGAGTATATTCAAAAGAACATTTCTCAGCAAGCAAACCATAATCACTGTTTGAAGATAAGAAACAGAAAAATTCTGAGCACCTTATTACTGAGGCATAATACAGAAAAACTGAATAATAAGGACAATTTCTTGTTATTAAAAATTGACTGAGTCCAAAATCTTTTAATTTGAGGATCTCGGTCCTATCATTAAGATACAGTAAGACTCCAAGAGTATTCATTTCAGATAATATTTCATACAATGGTAGCAAATAAATTCATGAATATTTTCTTTGTTTTGTTACTTTGAAGAATCTAATCAGTTTTATAATGAGCTTTTTATATTAAGAATTCTTCATTTAAAAAAAAAAAAAAAAAAAACCTTTTTAGATTTTTGCAAAATTCTCAATTCAAATTACTTTTTTCAAGGAAACAATTCTCTTGTGGAGTATGATGATAATATCTAATACATCTAATAACATAAAAGAAATGCAGCATTGAATTAATTTACATGATATGTGCGGATTTTAAAAACTGTTTTATTGATTATATTAGAAGTATCATATACAGTTTGATATTAAATAAATATTGCTAGTAAAAATCTACCCTTTTTAAAGATACTTTATGCTATGTTTTCAATCATAATCATTCGTAAGCTTAGTAAATTCAGTATGTGTGAGTTTAAAAATATCATATGTAACTGAAATATTATGAAGAAATTTTAAAAATGTCACTTTTGACAATATCTTGAATAATAATAATTTAGAAATAGAATGTGTATTTTTGTTAATTATCAAAACTTGTTTTTATTATGCAAAGAATAAATATTGTCGATATTTTAAAACTGAGCAAATCACTCACTAAAAATTTTCAGAATATTTATTTTTTCAAAGAAATCATCAGAACAAAAAGCATTTGTTTATTAAAAAAGTAAATTTTTAATAGACTATACGCATTCTTGATCTATTATAGCTAAGAATACTTGAGCATTTAATTAGCAAGCATATAATTATATATATATATATATATATATATATATATATGTAATTTTAATTATTGATTTCGAGTATCTAAAATAATGTACATTTATGAGTTTTTATGCAAAACTTCCATTAAAAGAGAAGACAGATATTGTGAATTGATATATCAGTTTACTGTTTAAAAAATACTGCTTATGCTTAATTTACTAGATGAATACAAATTATTTGTTGAATTTCAGATACATTCAGTTTACAAATAAACACACAATATTTGCTTAAAAATTGTTCAAAAAATACAAAAAAAAAAAAAAAAAAAAACACGTTTACAAATATTTTCATTATTAGCAATAAATCGTAATAATCTTTTTTCGTGTGAAATTTAAAATCTTTATACTACAATGAAGTCGCATCTAATCACACCCGAGCATATTTTACTTAATATTTACTATCACAACAATGATGTGATATTTAATTACTATCATTGTTATCAACAACATAACACATAAATAATGTAGAATCTGTACAATTTATTCACATAATCCTAACCGAAAGTTAAGGTATTTGGATCTCAGGAGCTCATTGAAGAAAAAATAAACAAAATGTTTTTGGAAAATTATCCATTATCATGCATATTGCTATGTGAGGTTCTATTAATTATCTTTTTAATAGTATTGCATCAATGATTGTATAGTGTTTGTATAAATAACTTTATTATAATAATTATATAATAGAAGAATGGAATCCTTTGTAAACAGAAACATATTTCAAACAGGCTCTTTCTAATGGTAATTAGTATTAACGTTTGACTATTGTATATTTAAAGAAATAATGTGTCGAATCTCAAATTATGATTTGTAATGAAAGTGTAGTTTGAAATATTTATACCTTATATTATACAGAAATTCCTGTAGAGCGAAATAATTTCTTTTTTATACTTTTCGTGCATAATAAATATATCACACAACCTTACATAAGCAAGCAACTACATATTGTTGTTTTTAACGGGCATAAAAATTGCATTATTCTCAAAAGAGGGAAATCAAAATTAGTTTAAATTGTGTTTATATAAAGTCAGGGTACTCATCGAACGTGAAAGAAAATCCTTCTACTTCGTGTGTAGAGCTGCGAAAAGAACAAGGTTATTCTTTCCGCTCGGAGAACTTTATTACTCGTTAGAAAAAGCTGCAAACTTTGATACTTAAAGTTTTAGTCTTCAATGCATTATTAATTCAATGATAAATGATTCTTTCCTTAAAGAACTGAGAACCTATCATTTATTATTTATATATTCTTTCAAATATTTCTAGTATCAGTACATAAATAATTCATAGCAAGAAAGTAAAAACTTTTATAAGCTAATAAAGTTTGGAAAATATTTTATTATGTTTTTACTTGAAAATATTTTAAGTGCTGATATGTCCCTCTTTTTCTTCCAACATTTACAGGCTTTAACAGCTTTTGCAAGTCATTTAACTATAATAGACACTTTAATCTTATCAAAATATAGTTAGTTTTAAATATTATTTTAAAACATAAAGGAAATAAAAAAAATAATTAATATGGTAAGATATTAGAGCTTAAAAACTGAAGGATGTCATTTTCGAACTTACTTTCCTTATTTCTTATAATTAAAAACGTATTTTATAATTTTACTTAATATATCATATATAAATATAACATCAGAATAAGATCTTTAAGAGTCATGGTAATTTGATTAAGTCAGGTATTGCTCGCAGATCCGAAAGGGGCTGATAGTTCTATACCTGACTCAGCCAAAGATTACCATGCTGAAACAACCCATGCTCATTGAGCATTATATCTATCCATGGTTAATTTTTTGTTGTGAAATGTCTTTGAGATGGGAAGTACTAAATTTTTGAAATTTTTAATTAGAACACGCTGCTAAATTTCAGTATTTTTTATTGGGTTTAATATTTTTATCAATATATTAAAAATGCTTAATATATTACAAAACACCTGAAAATTTATCCTAATAATATTAACTATTATCTCAAATATTTTATTTCACAAAATAACTGTAGAAATACAAGAAACATTAAGTATATATCCTAGAAAAGAATTTTTGTACATGTATGATAGAATAATTTACTTAGTAATGCTAATTAATAAAGATTTATTTAAAATAAGTGGTGATAGTTTAACAACAGATAAAGAATTAAACACGATTCTATATATTATTTAACAAAATAAAAAAAATGGATTTAAAAAGTTTGGCATATAAACTTTAGTAAACTTGAAAATGATGTAAACTGAATTTTTGTCATGCAGAAGTATCGTGATGCTCTGAAAATAGAAGCATATATTCAAATTTTTGTTAAAGTCCGTGATAGAAATAAACAGATTATGAAAAGCATCGTTATCAACTCAAGTAGTAAATGTTTTCCTGAGCCAATTAAGCTTCATCATAACGAACAGACAAATGAACTCTTATATTTCCTAAAGTATGCTTATATCTATGCCGTTCTTGCTACGTTAACATACCTTCTTAACTTCGCCCTGAATTGGGCTGTACTGGATAGGTGGAAGCAGACGGATGGATTTATTTGTAGTTTAGGAGGAAGAATCAAGCAGATGACTCGCCAGTACTTAACTTGTCATCTTCATAATTATCACTTCACTTAAATATCATTGGGATTGTGACCTATTTAAAACGACCAACCCGTTAGTACACGATGGATCTTCGGGTAAGTAAGAATTCGGACTCACTATCTTACGACAATGAAAACGGCGTCATTACCAACCAGACCACCAAGCCTTTTATATCAATGTGCAGCTTTAGAAGGCAAATAGCTGGCTTATCTAACAACTTATTCACTTGACCGTGTTTTAATTATGGTATGATTATATTCCTTTATAATTCGTCAACAGAAACAAATAGCTAGAATATATTGCAATGAAGAGAATTAAAATAATGTAGCATGAAAGACATTGTTAGTATTCTGTACAGTTAATTAGATGAAAAGGAATGTGTGAAACATGATAATGTTTTAATACTACCCAAATATTTCTCTGAAATTTTGAATGATGGTCGGATTGACGGTCAAATCAGTTGGAATAATAATAAATATTTTAAAACAATGTATCGCAAAATATGAATTGATACCTGTACTAAATTTCTTCATTTTGTTATCCATACTATTTTTCATGTAACACATAAAATTTTGTAATTTTATTGAAATAAATATAACAAAAGTGATTTAAAGAATGGGATTTAAGAAAAATGTGAAATATTATGAATGTCTTTGCAATGTAAGGATTCATTGATTCTTCTATTATAAAGATTAAAAACCATTTCCCATTTTCATTGATCATTATCCTTTAAAATGTTTTCTGTGATATAAATTTTTATATATGATTCTATTAATAATAACTCTACTCTGATTAAAATAAAAATATGTTTTTTTTTATTTTTCGTATAAACTTAGAAAATATTTTTAAAAAAAAATAGAATAGAAAAACAAATAATTTCAAATGTTAGTTTATCTTTTGATAATATTAAGGCAAATAACGAAATGAAATCTATGTTTAAAGTGTTCAATTCCTTAAATTTGAGATAAATATGAAAGGATAAGTATACAAACTGAATACATTTTTTAACTTTAAAACTAATTACTTTAGGTAATAAAATTTATTGATTAGTCAATACGCAATATGAAATATTTAAATAAAAATTCCTTATCAAAATTTTTAATTCAGTATATTTTATAAGATTAATATGATACACTGTTTTAAACATGATAAAAATGTTTTGTGAAATTTTAAACGCTTAAAATTAAGTATTTCATACGTTTTCAAAATTTACCTTAAGAATATTCAGCAAATTTTTCTTGTTAAATATATATATTCTTCAGAGAAATACACACAAGTAAATATTATTTATCTTAAATAAACTTATTCTCAATAATTCTCTGTGGTTGAAAGCAAAAGTTATAAAAATTAAATATTTAAAACGTATGCACACTGGTAAAAATTTACTAAATTATTAAATAAGGATAATATGAATATAATTGCTTAATTATTTACAATTATATGCATCAATATTCATTAATTTTCAGATAAAGGACCTGATATTCTCATTAAGTTAATAAATTACTTTATATTACTAGCAACTTTTTGTAAAGAGATTTTATATATCCTAGAACATGTCCTTTATTAGACAATTTATTATTTGATTTATTATCTAATAATAATTAAAAAAACATTAGTACAAAATAATATTTTTTATTTCAAAGAAATATCCTATTAACTCTTAAATGAACAGTTAAATATTATTACTGACTCAAATTCTAAGATTATTATTAGAAAATAAAACGTAGTGAACACAAACAGTAAAGAAATGAATAAACTGAAGCACGTAGTAGTAAGTGAAGATTCCTTTACATACCCGCCAACGTAATTAAAGCTAAGGAAATCATAATTAACTACAGGCAATTTCATATTTGTGCATCTAATCACACTCTTACACATCACAGTTTGGTGATTAAGAACTACGCGAACTATTATCGATACTTAGACAGTATTTAATCACCCTTTACTTATTGATTAAGGCTTAATATGTTCTGTTTAAACTAATTAGGTACCGCAAATTTCAGCCACGTTATTGATTCAGTCTTTTACCACTTCAGTCTGAGCTTTAAAAATATGCTCTTAGTAACCTTAATGGAATCATCAATCGATTTCATTTAATTAGCCCGGTATATTGATATCGCTGTTAATGGTTCAAAAGGAGGTCATCGGACCGATGGTCTTTTAAAAGAAATGTTTAGACAAAACCTCTTTTTTATATTAGGAGAGCTCTCATGATTGTTCTGGTTTTATCATTAATTTTGTTTCAAAGGTGGACGAAGTGGTGGTTGCAATATTAAATCTATTTATTTATTTTTATCAAAGACTTGATAGTTTCAGATATAATAATATTTTTTAACATATTTATTCAATGAGTGTTAATTAATATAGTTATTAGCAAGAACACAGAATATTAAGAAAAATAAAGATTTATAAACTTAAATTTCAACAAACTTTGCAAACAATTCCTCTATCGATATGATAAACAATACTAAGACGAAAATTATAGAGTGCTAATGAATAATTTATTATTCATATCCAATGTCATACGCTTTATATAAAAATTACTCATATACATTGTGTGTGTGTGAATATTAAATTTTCATATTTAATAAATGGAAACTTTCCTTTAAATAAACGAAATAAAATTTTGAATGGAAAAAATATCAGCATTATTTATCGAAATTTTAGTATAATCAGTTTGATAAAATTAAATGTAAATCAATAAAGCTAGAGATAATGACATTTTATTAAACTATCATTAAAGAAACAAATTACAAAAATAAAACACAAAAATTAATTTTAATAAATAAGAGACTATAAATCATATAAACAATAAATACGCTTTATTGAATTAAGATATTGGTAAAAATGTGATTAAATAAAGTGATTATTTTATCAAAAATACTTAAATATTACTGAGCAAAAAATCAATTATTTCTGAAAATAAATCACAATTAAAAGCACTGAATCATCAAAATTACTTTTAATATAAAAATTAATAAAATAAGATTTTACTTTCATATATTAAATAGACATTCGGTACAGACTGACGGATCTTTGAGTTTCCTACTTGCTTTTTTACTGCCTGTTTTTATTTAAAAGAGCTTTACATAATTAATTTTACATATTATATTAAAATTATAATCATTTAATTGTTCTGATATGTAGGAAATTTAAATATTCAATTTGCTTGTAAAATTAATTGGCAGAAAGATTTATAAGTAGAAAAGTGTGTGAAATTAGACAATAGAAAAACTTTATTTAGGTTATCAGACAAGTTGCAACATTTTTAATTTAACAAAATATTTATAAAATTCATAAATCAATGAAATGAAATGCGATGAGACTTTTCTTGTGTTATATATATATATATATATATATATATATATATATATATATATTATATATATATATATATATATATATATATATATATATATATATATATATATATATATATATATATATATATATATATATATATATATATATATATATATATATATATATATATATATATATATATATATATATATACAATATATATATATATATATATATGTATATATATATATATATATGTATGTATGTATGTATATATAGATAGATAGATAGGAATGTAAATAATTAGTTTGATTATAATCTCTTGACTTTAATTTAGAAAAATAAAAAACTGTGATTATTAAATATAGAAACTACTATTAATGGTATAATTGAGTTAAGCATAAACCTAACAATGCCAGTAATATTTATTTTCCAAATAATGAAGCAAAAAGTGTTGCAATAAGACATGTATGGTTAAATTACTAAGTTTAATCATTAAAAACATGACCTGTGTAACAATTATATGTAAAAAATCTATAAAATCCTTGTTAATTTGAATATGAAATTTTTATTTTCACTGACTCCAAATTATTTGAAAATTACTAAAATAGAGCAGTTAAGCAAATTATTTCTAAATCAATATTATTATATTTTTACAAGTTAATAAAGACATGATTATAATAAGACTATTTTATCTATGTATAAGTTAATAAAGGGATGAATTTGAATTTGTAGAAACAGAATATTGTTTATGATTTTAACAAAATCTTGGTATTCATGATTTAAATTTCATTATATGAATGCTGCATAAACAAACATTTTATTACATTTTTAATGCATTTTGAGCGGTGTTTCTTCTTCAAAATTTTATCACTCAAGTTAAGGTTTGTATTGTACTATTTTATATTATTACATCTCTCTCCATTTTTAACTAAAAATAATGTTGCATGTTCTATCTTATAATATCTATTATCGATCGAATCTAATTAAATACTTTGTGATCAAAATATTCATATAAAGGAAATGTACATGTTTTAAAATAAGCCAAACAAAATCCATAAAATAATTTTATTATCACGTAACCTCTGAAATACCAAGGTATTCAAAGGTATTCAATTGCTATATAAAATGAATAAAATGAAAAGTTCTTTTGATTGCAATTTGCTTAGTTTAACAACAATACAATAAATTAGTTAATAATATCATAAAAAATAATATAAAATGTGATAAATTGTGTTATTTTTGCTTATAAATATCATGTTCCGATGTCATTTATAATCTTTTAAACAGCTTTAGTACATTCAAATTTGATAATCATTTGCTAGACTTTTCATTCCTAGCAACTTGCTATACAGTCGATTAAACTGGATTAAAATTCTTACAATAATGGTCACTGTAAAAATCCTTATAAAATGACTTAGTCCAAATAAGTATATATGAGATATCGATCAAAATGTCCAATAAACATGGCAGGAAGTAGAGCTTCAAAAATTGATGTGCAATGGCTCCTATTTATATAATATAATTGTAGAATATCAATGGGAAGATAATACAGATTTTAGTCCTTTTTTTCAGTAACCTACTCTTCATAAAACTAAAATTCTGATTGCGTGGAATACTATGCATTAAAAGCTGTTTACTTTCATTCATTAAGAATATACACAAATTATTTAGTTGAACATGTGTTGATAATGTTTTGATGATGGCTTAATTATTTTTTGTATCACATTGTTCATGATATATTTTTTAACAATATCTATTACATGCATTTGTCAAATCCTACTACGATGATAAGGATTAATTTTGTTCAAATAAGGGAAGTTATAACAGTGAAGGAAACTGAAGTGATGTTGCAACATTGCTGTTTCACGTGCAAAATGAAAAGACAAAAAGGGTAAGATACATAACCTTTTATATAAAATTCAACTAAGGCATTATGATGCTACAGTTTCGGGAGCCTACACTCTGCAGGTATGTCCTGAAGTTTATTTCCAAGAGGGGTGAATGATTCAAAACATGTTAAAATCTCTTTTTTAATAATAATACAAAATTATCTTATCAGTAACGCGTGAAAAATGGCATGCTAAAATAATCGTTTGAGTTTAAAAAGTTTTTTTTTCTTTAATCACTTGTTCTAATTAGCCATCACGTGTAAAAAGTAACCACTGAGTGAAAATAAAAAAAAACAAAATAAAACAAAATAAATAAACCTTTACCACTTCTACTAAACACTTAGAATCCAAAATTCATCATGCTATTAATGCAAGTAAAGCTGTGAGCAGTTGGTGATCAAAAATCCCTTATTTAAACTCTAACTTTTAAAGTTGATATTTTTCATGAGCATAAAAATTAGAGATATATGTTTATAATTATTTTTATCAGATTCATTATTTGCAATCATTATGAAATTCACCATTCCATTAAAATGCATTCCACATGCATTACGGTTCTAATAATTTGTATCTTCTTATATTATATTTAATGAATCCTGAATGCATACTTTAAAGTATTTAAAATATATGTTGCTAATAATCGTATAACCTCTGAATTCTAATTAAAATAGTTGTTTAATTTTGTATATGCATGCATTGCTTTTGTCCTTGTTGCTCTCGTTACCAGCTGGGCTGGCAAATTGAGGTGCTCTGCTCCACTTTTCCAACTGAATCTTATTTAGTTTGGTGTGGAATCCGTCATCTTTAGTACAAACATATTCCATAAGGAAACGTTCAGAGCGTAGGCAACCATTCACGCCTCATTCACACACAAGGAAAGGACAAAGACAGGATAAAGAGAGAGAAAGTACATCCGTGCCTGAACCGGGATTCGAATCCAATACCTCCCTATCTGTATTCAGGCACGCTGACCACAAGAAAAGTACGTCGGCGCATGCGCTGCTGATGTTGCAAATATCTATGAGTTACTCTACACTGCTGGAAAAAAGTAGATGGACAATAAGTTTCCTTCAAATATGAGAAGAACTTTTAAATTTTACTACAGCACTTTTAAAATCGTATTTACAAACACATAACCATATATGTAATATGAAGTAAAAAAACTACTTTGCTAATTATAACTGAAAATTAATTTCATTCTCATCATACTGTATAAAAAAGTAGAAGGACAATACTAAATAAGGAGAGTAAGTCTTGTTAATGAGGAATTCTTCTGCCTTTTGCTTTAACAACTTTTAAGGACTTCATTTGCCATTGAATCATATAAGTCTTGAATTTGACAAAAATTGCCCGAAACATAATTCAAAGCTTCTCGTAGTTTCATTAATGATTCATATTGCTTGTATCTGGCGTAAATACGCTGAATAAATACTGACCATATATTTTAAACAATATTGAGGTCTGTACTTTTAGCAGGCCTTGGCAAAGTGCGAATAATATTTGTTTCAAACCAATTTTTAATGTCATTGGCCGTGGGAATTGAAGCTTCATATTGCTGAAATATCCAATATTGTCCCCTTAGCTCAGCGCCATAGGGAAGAAGCTCAAAACTTAAAATTTGAATGTAATTTGTATGTTTCTGTCTTTCATCCAGAATCACTAGATTGGTCAAGTAAATTAATTTTCTTCTTGTGTACCCAGACAATGCCAATAATATTGACAGCATTCTGGGCTATCTAAATTGAATTTTTTTTCAACAGAAAAAATAGCTGAAGTCCATTCGGATTTTCAAGATATGTGTTCTTTAACCCACTGTGGATGTTGCTCAGTGTGTCCTTCGTTCCATTTAAGATAATACTTTCTTTTCTTGAATATGAATGTGTTCGTTTTTTATGTAGTTGAAAAGTGTTTTTCTGGTTATATCTGTGAAGCTAGATGGATCTTGTACTTTTCCAATGCTTCCACGCTTTTTTAAAGATCTCTACAGATTTTTCCTTGATTACGATGAGTCAATTTCTTAAGTCTGCCAATATTTGCTTTCCCTTGACTCTTTAGATTTTTCAAGAAGTTAGAAACAACGTTTGGACGGATGTGTAGATGCTTCGAAATATCTTTTACACTTCTGCCCACGTCTCTATATGCCACAATTTGATCTTTTTGAAATTCACTTGAAAGTTTCTCCCTAGGCATTTTAACTGTGTACAAAATGTAAGATTTTTTCAACAAAAAATATCTTTTCAAATCAAGACAGTTTAAAAGAACAATGATTTCAACATATTTAACTGCTACAGAATCCAAAATGAGAACAATTTTACAAGCTTCTCACTACTCTTTTAACAGACCATAAACCTTTAAATATTATTTTACAATATTTTCTTAGAAAGGTAAATAAAACTCATTCACTGAAAATGAAAGAAAAATTTGTTTAATAAAACAAAAAAGGAAAAGTTACATTAAATGCATTAAAATTTAAAACATAATTTATAAAATATGACAGTTCTACTTTTTTTCCAGCAGCTTATAATTTATTTTCAATAATTATATTGAATCGGATTTAATATGCAGAAAATACGAAAAAATGCCTAAATGTTTTACCATTCAAATTAATCTGATAAAAGATATTAACTTATATTCGCGGTAATACTTTGCGTTTTCATAATGTTGCCAAGCTAAATAATTGTAATATAAAACAAATTATTTTTTATGTAAAGTAAAAATTTGTACTTTAAATAAAAATAATTTCTATTTTAAGAACAAAATCACACATACACAAAAGGGTGTAACTGCATCCATGAAGGAAGTCTTCAAAACTTTTTACTTTCACATTTTGATCTGAAAGTTTACACATAAAAATAGTTACGATGGTTACAAAAAATAAAAATAGTTTCTGAAAATATTCGCTTTTTATGAACTTCTGGGAATGATACAAGGAAAAATGTTTGCCAACTATTCAAAAGTTCTGTATGATAAAATGTTCTATTTAAAGAAATGTTTTTTTTAAATATACTGAACTACATACATACATGCATTCAATGAAATGAATTTTTATATTTTTTATGTACATATCTTTTTAAATGTTCAGTTATTCAACGAATAGAAAAATCATTATATATTATTCAACTATATTTTGTAGTTTAAGCAAGTCAAAACTCGTGTAAGAAAACTATTCTAGTATTTTACATTTCCTAGAAGTGCTTCGAAGGAAATATTGCCATAAGGTCCAGTAATTTCAATAAAAAAACAAATTTTTTCCACTTTGCTTTATACATTAGAATTGCAATTTATAAATAAAAATATATTTTTTAATTTTTATCGTTACATGTAATTTCCAATTATATTTCTCGCAAATGCTTTATGTTTAAAAAATTTAAAATAGTTTTGAGAAGCATTGTGCAATCCCAAATTATTACCAAACTAGCTTTTTATATGCATATAAACAAAAATATTTATAAATCTTATGAAACCTCAGTAAAATTCTTTTATAGAATGTGTTCAGTAAAAATTGAATTTTCTATTAAATACAGACAGTAAACTACATTTAATTATCAAAAATAAAAATAATATTAAACATGATAACTGATTAATTACACGTGATTAATTATAATTTGCCAGTTAAAACTTTTCATGTTTAATACTTAAGTACTAAATAGAAAAATATTGTTAGTAAATCTCATATAATTATTATTATAAGTACATTTATTTGTTGATTAACAATTCTTTATAGGCAATGAAACGCTGATAGTTACATTTAAAACAACTCCTATATTCTTGAAGAAAAATAGGATATTTGAGCCTAAATATAAAATATTACTAATGCATTAAATTTATAATATTCAGCCTCTGAAAATTTAAAAGTGACTGAATCTTTAGTAATTTCGTGTTTTTTGTCTTGTCTTCCTAAATAAGGAGATGGACTTTTCTGCTGATTTTTAGGGCAAAACATACTTCTAGCATACCATTCCTAATGCGTGCCATGATCACGATACTATAATCTTAAACAAGGAAATGCATGAATTGGGAATGGATGGTGCCTCAATTGTTGATGCATGAATTACGAGCTGCACATTTCAAGGCATGTTTAAAAAACAGGCAAGCAAGAGAATCTCCCTATTTCTCAACAATTCTTTATTTAGAAAAAAACTCTGTCAAATTACACAAGAATAACTTAACAGTTTTGAAAAAAACTCTGCCAAGCTTAATTTTACACAAGATACTGTGTTTGTCGAAGAGGATTTAATTAGCATTACAATTTTGAGATTTTTGTCCAGGTCAACAGAGAAAACAGTCCTTCTCCTGGTCTTTCACCTCCTCGGTTGGCGTATGGTCCTATATCACACTATATTTGTGAAACAAGCTTTTAATCCTTATCTACATAATCTAGATAATATTGGTTTACAATCTAGAAAGGTATCACTCATCCTTAATATAAATATAAAAGAAAGTATTTTATTTACATGTTAAAAAATAGCAATGTCTCTACCAAAGATATGTTTTTTAGGATCCCAATTATAAAATATATTAAAATTTTATTTTCCAAGATCCCCTCCTCTACTCATCACATTTCTTGAGTTGCAATTAAATCAATACTGTAAAAGTTTATTTTCTCTAAAAGAATTTAATGGGCCTTAGTTCTTTAAAATGATAAAATATATCAGCATTCAAATTTCAAGTTCTTAAATTGTTTTCTATATCATCAATGACAAATCAATCTAGTTTAATGTTTTTTTTTAGTATGAGACAAAAGAATTTTGTAAGGTTAAGTTGTCAGCTCCCCACCCAATCTGAATAAAACCGTAGTTAAGGGTAGCTTAGGCACGCCGGAATCACTATCCCGCACTCACCCACAAAGGAGCAAGCCTCTATTTATGTTTTATGTATTTATTTTTATTACTTTATTTAAACATATTATCTTATTTTTGATAGTATCGAAATTAAATTCCCTCACTGAAGCATTATACTATTTAAAACAAAGTATATTAATTAGTATGTAGTAAACAATATATAAATGTTAATTGTAATAAAAATATAATGCTTAAAACTTCTTTTAATGAAACCTTCTAAACTTATTAATAATATATAAAATTAAAAAATATATATACTTTTAAAAACTTGTTTACCCTTACACACAAAACACTCATTACGAAAAATTCTGAAATATGATTTTATTTTCATTCAAAATAATGATTTACGAAGGAAATGCTAAGATAGGATTTTAAAGTAATTCAAAACACCTGACATTTTCAAATTTATATGATATGAAAAGATTATCAGTATTTTAATCCAAATTTTTATTTCCACTATAAACTTTAAGCAATGTTATCTATGGGTGGACACATAGCAAGTTAAATTCAGTAAATATGAAAATTGAAAGGATGATAATTTACTAGAGTTTGAATAAATAAAACATGATCTTAATATCAAAAATTTGAATATGTAAAAATAATGATAAAATTTTTATGTAGGAAGACGAAATTGTATACATTTATTTTTTTATTGATTTTTAAAAAATTGTAATAAATATGCAATGTAGTGAATCTGAAAAAATTGACGACACAAATTTCTTTCCCAAAGACTTCTGAACAATAAAATTTAAGTTGATTTTCTACTGTTAAATCAATAATTTTTAGTAGAAATTTTGGAAATGTTTTCAATATCTTTCTTCATATATTTTAAAGTGATCCTTTACTGAATGCAAGTTTGAAAGATAAGACTGAATAAATATATTCATATAACTATAACAGCCACTTCATTCTCTTTCAGGTGTTTGGCTTTCTATTCTGTGGCATCAAAATACGTTTTACTACATCAGCAAAAAATCGCTGTATTTAAATTAAGGTTTCAATAACGTTAAAAAATGTAAATTTAATATACTTGACAATCATTTAAAACTTATGCATATTACTACATTTATTTATTACTAATGTTTATTTAATATTTAAAAATCATTAAATTATATTAATACCTAAATTATATAATGAAGTTTGAAATTATACAAATAAAGTTTGTGGTTTAGCGCAGATCTATGAATTATTTTTTAAATTATCACTTTTTATTGAATACATATCAAATTAAAATCATTATTTGATTTCATGACTTTTGCTAAATTTTTCAATCTAATCACAGATATTTTTTATGAATATTTTTTATCTTATATAAAATGAAGGAAATTATTAAACTAAAAAATCTGATAAGCATGTATTTTGTATGAAATTATTTTGTATTTATTATTTTTAATAATAAAAATTTATCATGTAATATTAAATAATAATAAAATTTAAAATTGTTATTTAATAAGTATTTTTATATTTGTCAGTCAAACATTTCTTTTCATAATTACTGATTACAGAATTATATATTTGATGAAGAAAAATTTACATATATTCTGAGAAAAATAATAGGTATCAATATTTAAAATTGATAACAAAATTATAATTTATAGCAGCTAATTCTACTTCTATCTGGTGCATATTAAAATTTTAAAATGTTCCTCTTGCAACTAAAAAGGAATTACTTTACATAAAATTTTATTACTTTCAATTAAATTCAGTATAGAAGAAAAATAAAAAAAGAATTGGACATGAATTGCATTTGCAAAAGGAAAAGTTGTAAATGAAAGTAGGTTAATACCTTATTAGAAGATTGTTGGTTACAGTTACCGAGAAAATGCAATTAAGGAGGATATTTTGGTACTTCTAAGAAAGTTGGTAAGGAATCTTGGAATACTAAATGCAGAAAATATTTTACGAAGAGTGTAGGAACTCAAATCAAAAAATTAATTATGAGGTTGCTTTAAATCTAAGCTTTTCATTTTGAGAGATTTTTCTGTGCAGTTGAACTTTAATAACTAAAAAACTAAAAGATAGTGCACAAATTTAAAAATGAGAAAACTCATATTATTATTATAGAAACTATGCATTTTAAGACTTAAATTACATAGTTGATATAATGATATCATTGGATACTCATTTGACATCAAATTTTGTTAACTCCTTATTACTGAATGATGCAATTTTGTTTTTCCCTTTTTAAGAAGCAACAAATTTTACGCTTGAAATTTTAGAAATATATGTTTGAATTATACTTCTCACATTGATTAAAAGTTAAAAAAAATTCATTAGTAGAACTGTAGTAAAGAACAACCAAATAAAGACAAGTGTATCAAGTTTGAATGGTAGCAGGTTCGATTCCTGACTCCAATGGAGATAATCATGCATCATTATTTTTTCCTTATACAAACATTTGGGGTGGTTTTCAGTACAAAAATGCAGATTTTAATTTGTAGAAATAGGTAGTCTAAAATGAGTCCCAATGACAAATACAGCTAAGAGTAATATTCTAAAGTGTTTGTGGATGTCATAAGCAATTCATAGTAACCGAATGAATATTCCAATAATTTTCTCAATGATTACAGAAACTACACGAATTGCCCTTACTGTACTATCATTGATTTTGAAAAACAGCAAAAATATTTGACAAGAACAACAACCATGAGCAAGAAACATTCTTCATTTATGTAAAAATCAGATTTTCTAAGTTACATTGCTGACTGTTGCTTGATTCTAAAATGGGAAGAAAAAAATAATCCTTTTACCTTTTTTGTTTCAAAAAACAATAAAATACAGTAAGAAATTTAGAAAATTCATTTTGTGTAAAATAAAATAGCAGCTAGTTGGTTGGGTTTGTGGCACAAGGTCCAAATTTGTATTAATTTTACCAACGCTATGATTTCATATGATAAATATTTTAACCCAAGTAACGCTAAAATATCAAATAACAATAATACTTGTATATGAAGTAATTAAAATTTATTTACATAAAATGCCAAATATAAACAATTGTATGCTTTTTAAAAAAATATCTAATAGAATTTGTAAAAAATAAATCAAATAAACTGCAAGAAAGCATTGTCTTAAAAAGGGGAATAGGTTTCTGTGGGGTGGATCCCTCAATAAATCTAATAAAGTTTTTAAAAAATCAGAATTAAAAAGGTATATACGTTAATAGTTAAAATCTTGAAGTGAAATTAAAATATTATAAATTGATTGACTAAGGTCCATCACGTGTTTCACACCATAGATTTAATTCGCTTAAGAAATGTCTGTTTTTGAAACGTGTGTTTCCAATACGTAGACGTGTCAAACGAATATCAGCAATTCGTAAGAATAAAACTAATAATGGAATGACGTGTGGGAAAATAACACATAATTTATTGGAGCCCGACATATTCCCCTAGTCCTGCCAGAGAGAATTAACAAACTTCTTTACAATCTTCTACAATGCCTAAAAGAGGGAAAGAAGCATGAAGTAACGCCGAGGCAGTTTTAGCAGTTGCATCAGCCTAATCATTGTCCTCGAGATCTACGTGACACGGAACCCAACAGAATTTTATATGATATCACTCTCTAATAAGGGAATTTACTGTTTGCAAAATTTTGAACACAATAGGATGACAAATATTCGAAATTTTTAACGCCTCTGTAACACTCAAACTGTTAGTATACACTCAAGGTTTATAAGCAGTTGCTATATTTATAAACTGACGGGCCTGCTGTATTACGATAGATTCAGTTATAAAGATGGAGCAAAATGTATGGGGAATGTAGGTTGTACTATTGAGGAAAATACCACAAGCAGCATACCCAGCAGTTTTATATCTAATACAGGCGTGTATGAGGAAATACTGACAGCGATGTGATGAGAAAAGCTGTTGAAAAATCACAGAAATTGTGTCCAATTTCGTAAATTGAGAAAACAAATATGTTATAGATATCTGTGGATCATATCAAGTGTTATTGTGTATATAAATATATTTTAATAAAACGGACATCATATTGATTTTTCAATAGAGAATGAGATTTAGGTCTTCTGAGTAAAGGCGTGATTCTTTAGGGTCAAGCATCGTATTTCAGGAGTAAGAGCCGCGCAACGTTAAAGAGGGTGACTGTCAGACATGATCTTGGTGTAATAATTGAGATACAGATGCATTTTCCTCTCAGGTCCAAAGGGAGTTGATCACAAACTGCATAAAGACTCTGGACGGTTGATGTGTGGAATGCGCCTCGCCTAAACATATCCTCAAAGTAGAGAGATGAACAGTATCCAATCTGCTTAAAACTGAAGGCTTAGCAACTTCATTTACAACACAGCCGTCGTCAATGCGAGATAAAATAAGTGATTGATATACTTGGAACATTGGGATGTGATCAGCATCCCAAGATGTATGGAGAATATCAACCTTTGTAATAATTTACATTTTTCCTACATAGAATACTTTTAATGATCAAAACTGATTCAACTAATTTTATTGTTTGCTCACTCCAATTTTTCCAAATATACATGATATTAATCCTTAAATGAAAATTACAACTTGTGTTTTGAAGGCCTAATACATCTCATTTAAGGTAAATGAACGACCATTAAATAACAATTTACCAATAAATGAGAAATTCAAGACAGCATTTATGGTGCAAAAAGTAAAATACAAAGATTAGATTTTATAAATTTTGTGTCACATCCGATTTTGTAATCTTAATATGATATTCAGATCTGTTATTTCAAAATATAATAAGTAATTCATAACTTGAAATAAATAAATGAATTAGAACAAGTATATTAATAAGTTGCAATTATTTTAATATTAAAAAAACTAAATTGGTGTAAATCACAAAGTCTCATAATAATAATAGTGATCACATTTAAAATGAATCTTTTTAATAACAGATAATAAAAGAAGATAAAAATCAATTATATAAAAAAAACTCTGATCTGTTAAAAAAAACTTTAAAATAACTTCTAGGTATATCATAAATTAATGGTATAAATAATATATAAAAGATATGTTTTTGTAAAAGTTTATTGCCATAAAAATGCTAATTATAAATTCTGATAACTTTATAAACTGACTCAAAAAATTAAAAACAAGTAAAATTAATACACATATTTCATAATTTATGTGATCAACTAAGACAAAATGATGTTCTTTCAATATTTGAAATATGTAATTCATGTAGGTACTCCACAGAACAAAAATTAATTTACCTTTACATAAAAAAATCAAAAGAAAACCTTGAAATTCATAAAGAATTTGGAACATGTAAGCGAAAATTTAATACCTAAATATATTAGAAATATTTTCCAAAAATACAGATTTGGGATATTTGAGCAATTGATATCCAAAATAACATTGCAAAGAACTCACACAAATAGCACTGCCTGATTTAATCAGATCGAGAAAAAAACCAAACTGCAATGAAGACCCCAACTTCCGCACTTATGGTATTTGCCCAAACTGAATTCGAGAAGGAATACGAGATATGTGCGCTTCAGGAATTCGTAATTCCATCTTTTCGGAATGCATAAAGTGGAGATTTATCATTCGAGCAAGGGCTCAGAATGCTGAGAAAGAAGAAATAAGTAAAAATCATTTTGGTAGAGGGAGGCATGAAGGGAACTTGCTCAGGGGAGGACTTAAGCTTCTTACGCTGTTAAAAGGTCGTTTATGATAGAATAGATCCTGATTTGAAAAGAATAACAGCGCAATAGATTTAACAGAAGTGTCTTCCAAATAAACGCATTCCAAAGATATTTAACTATTTGTGGTTATAATTTAACATGGAACTGTTGTTTTGAGAAATTGGTTTTATTTATGAAAGCGCATTGGAATATAACCAGGCAATAAGTTAAGAAGAAGTGGATATTTTACTATAAAAGAAACAAGAAACGTTTTGGGGTAATAAAACTTGTTTTTTGATCTTAAAATTCTTAAAATTTCTTATAGTAGTAGTAGTATGCAGTCATCTAATGCTCATAATAACCCTCATACTCGTATATATATTTTTTTTTGCAAAAAAACACAATAAACAAAGTTTCTTTTTTTAAAAGTGTCTGCAATATGACAATCAAATTGAAAATTTGCTTTTAAAATTTCCTTGCTTTCGCTTAACGCGTTCTGGAATTTGCAAATGTTTTCTAAAATAATATTCAAATAGTTGCATTTTATAATAAAAATATCTTTAACTGCATATTAAATTCGTATTGAGTGATGTTTTTATCATTCTCCTAACAATGGTGGTAGGTAATTAAACAGAAGTTATTTTTATAGTCCAATAAAAATATTTACGTAAATTACTTAATAATTAATAAAAATAAAAGTGCTTAGATTTCACATTTAAACAATTTGGCGAACTAGAATGAACTACGAAAAGGGATATATTAAAAATTGCCTAGTAATAAATGAGACACAATTATAAATTCTTGTGAATAAAAATTTTTCTTAAAAGGTAAGTAAAAAATTGATAAATTTCGTAATTCACCTATTGTTAAATTTACTTTTAAACATTTTAAATTTAAGCATTTTAACTATCACTACACTCTGCATTTCTTTCTAATATAAAATTTGCGAAATAATTATGGAATTTAATACATTTTTTTTCGAGACAAAATATATTTCAGTTCTTATTCCGAAATGCATTTTCTCAGCTTAAAAAACGTTAACTTCATTAATTCCTTTTATTTTATTTAGAATAAAAAATGATTCTTTAAACTTATGAACTAATAATTCTAAAATTAATTTTTGAATGAAACATTACATAACATATTCCTATAAAGGGACAAGTTCATACTCGGGTCCTGATTTTTTCATTTGTATACTAAAATTTGGTACACAATTTATTTCGTAGGTATATCAGTTAATTTCTTATATTTCAAAAAATAAATAAAATTCTAACTTTTACAACTTTCTTTAACATCAGTTTGTGAAAGTATTATTGAGAGAGATATATAAGTGGCATAAAATAACTAATCTCATTATTAGTATTTCAAATGCTAATAAAGGCATTGATTTAATTTTTTGAAATTTTATAAGTGAGTAATGAAATTTCATAAAAATTTTGCTGTTTTCAAAACAAATTTCTTATTAAAATTTTTTGTTCGTAAATTATTTATCTGATAGTTTATCTACCTTAGGTTTATTGACTTCTATATTTTTTAAATATCATCAATAACAATTAAAAAAATCAAAACTGTAATGAATTTCATAAATAATAAACCACATACTGCATTGTTTTTCTGAACTATCGTTATTATAAAAGTTTATTTGAAGGAAAAATATTTTTCATTAAATTCTTTTAAGAATTTTTTAATTAGATTAAACAGTATATAATTATTGACCTTAAGATACCAATTCAACCATTATCATAAAGTATTTAATAAACTATTCATTGTTTTGTACATTTTGATTTTAAATTATCCACTTTCCATTTTCACGATTGGTTATATGTCAATCAACATTACTGACTGATCTGTGACGATTAAAAAATATAATCCGTATTAAAATTTCATAATTAAAATTACAGTCACAATGACATTAAAATTATAAAAAATAAAGGCATATTAGAGCAACGGCAAATTAGTGGAAAGTGTATTGAATTGTTTCCAATTTATGCAATTGTTTCTATCTATATAATCAATTTATAAATGTAAACATATTTGCATACATAATAATTATAGAACTATTGCAAGTATGAGTGTAACTGTAATTCTAAACAAAAGGAATTGCTTATAGCAAATGTTTTTATCAATATTTTTCTGATGATTCTCAAAAAAATACAGCAGAGTCATCGTCATTTTTCTTCGAGTGAATTTATCTCATTCTTAGCTCAACAAAGCGAAAAAATTCTGTATTATTTTGAGACAACTTCCTAAGGCTCCGGAGAAAAAAATAGCAACTGATAAGATGATAATCAGTATATTTATTGTAAGAATAGCCTGAAAGGCTTCATTTTTGCTTTATTATTTTATATGAAATTCAACTTAAAAGCTTAAATATTCTTAGATTTTAATTGAGTTCTTAAATATTTGATGATTATGACTTCATTTTCCATTAATATAATTATATATGCCATTTATTATGGGGATTTTTCTACATTTTCTAGAATTTTGTATTTAAAATAGATTTAAGCTAAATTAAATAATATACGTAATTATTATTCGTTTTTAATATAAATTTTAATTATACACCATCATCATATAGTTATGTTAACCATATTATTACCTAAAACTTCAAAATATAGGTTAATAAATTTAATAATAGGATAAGTGTAAAATTCAGGATATATGTTAGTTAATATATTGTTTTGTTATAATATTAACAACTTCAATGTTATTTCAATAAAGTTAACGTATGTTATTATAGCTTTAAAAATATTCTTAGATGACAGAAGTTTTTTCAAAAAAAGTTGTAATAATAAGATAGTAATACAATAAACTAAACCTATCTTTTGATAGGAACTAAAGATAGAAATATATACCATCTCTAAAGATAGGAATAAATAGGATAATATTTTAGAAATTTATTTCTATCTTTTGGAGTATATTTTATAGTAAAGGCACACATTAGCATTAATGTAGATAGAATATTTATCAAGCTCTGACCAAATGTATTACACTCCATACTTACAAAAATCTCTAAGTCACGTGCTTGGGTTGAAAGAGAATTTTATTATTATTAATTTCTTTTTACTACATCGTACGATTAAAAATATCGCATTTAAAATGCTGTTGTTTTAAATAGATTAAAAATATTTTTATTTTAGTTATTCCTAAATAAATGAAAATATTGCTGGAACTGTTCTTTGTAGGTCGAAACTTAAATTATCCGTATGCAACATTTCAATGTTTAACTATGTAATACTAGAAAAGATAAAATCTTGTCATGTGAAAAGAGACCCTCAAAATTCCATACCAAACACATTTGGTATCATTTTTTAAGAATCAAGTTACTTTCTATTGTCAGGTTGTAATATTTTGAAAATATCTTACAATTTATTTAAAAAGTTAATATGATTGAATTTTTGATAAACAGCAATGATAGAATTTCATAAAATTTTGAACATCAATACCAATAAGAAAACATTTTCTAATTATTTTCAGAATAATTTAAAACCAATTAAAACTACCTGATTTATATTTACCATGCAAAAATAATTATTAAACTATTGTTTATAGAATAATTGTTAACTTACTCTGTTTTATAGGAAATGTAAGATTTAAATGTCATGTATGAATGTTTTACGAATTTGAAAAATTAATGATCATTTAAATAATATTATTGCTATTTATTCCTCTAGTGTAGCAACACTTACTCTAGGTCCATGGATCAAAAGGTCTCTAGGTCCAAAAGACCATCATGCACAAATTCCACAAAGAACTTAATCTTTTAAGCAAAATTATAAATGGAAAGTCAAAATATTCAATTCAATACCGTTGATTAATAATAAGCCCAAAGATGAAATTCTTTTTAATTATTTGTTTATTGTATTATTTATTATTATTAATTTTTTATTTGGTGTATTTTAATAGAAATTATAGTCTGACTTATTTAATTTCTTCACAAAATATTATAGATATGAAGCATTTATTTTAAACGAATAAAATTAATATAAACAACAGAAAATATATCATAAGGGCAAAATTAAATAGCAGTCTTTCTATTATTTTTATTTATGTCTAGTTTGTTCATTTTCATTTATTTTTATATATTTGAAGCATTTTGTATATTTGTTTATGATTTAGATATAATCAACAATATCTGCAATTAGATATAACTATTATTATATCTAATTGCTAATAATATGGTATAGTATTTATTAATAATATTTTTAAAAATATTAGATATAATCAGCAATACTTAATACGAAATTTTTTGCTTATAAAATATCTATTTCTAACCAAAAATATAAAACTAACAATTAATATTCAAGTTAACTTATCACGAATTTTTTAAATTTGTTCTAAACATTTTATTTACAAACATATGTTCTTAAATTAATGGAAATTTGTTAATATATTAATACTTTATGACCTAATATTTCATTAATATTTTGAAAATATTTTCTTAAAACATTTCTAAACATATCACTAATGAAATCTGCGACATAATAAACAATTATACGCAGGAAATACTTAAATAACATAATTTTTTAACATTCCAAATTTAAATAATTACCAAATTATTCAGTATCCATTACCAACTTAAATTTAATCATAAAATGAATCAAGTTGCATTTCGCAAGTGATACGATTTACATACATAATCTATAATTTTTAGAAGTAATTATCGATAGTTGTACATTATGTTATAATAAGTAATTTAGAAAGAATCTTATTTTGAACTACTAATCGATAATTCTGGAGTTTATAACTAAAAGAATAAAGCAAATTAGACTTGACGGTGTTTTCGCCGCTGAAGTAGAAAAACAATTCTTTAGAAAGATATAATTCTCATTTGAAAGAGGAATAAAAATTAAAAATTAGAGAATATAAATTTCAATACTAATGCATATATATATATATATATGTGTGTGTGTGTGTGTGTGTGTGTGTGTGTGTGTGTGTGTGTGTGTTTGTGTGTGTGTATTTTAAATTATTACAGCAAATCATGTTAATCAGTATTTATTTGTAAAATTTATAAGCTTAAAATTACAAACATAGGATTTTAAGAAACTATACTTTTTTTTTTCTAAAATTATTTTGAAATTTTTTTTTCTCTTTTTCTTTTTGTGCACGCGAGAACTAATTACTTATTTAGTCAGTAATACTATGTTTAACTTTCTGTTAAAAAAGTAAAAAATTGCTTAATATTTCAAATAAAATTTCAAAATGTAAAGTTAAATTTTGTTTTTAAATGCACTTTAAATTTTTTTAATATTTAAAAACTTTTTGGACATGCTTAATATAATATTTTTGCATTTATAAGTGAAACTTTTTAAAAATATAAAAAAATGCATGAATTTGTATAATCCACTTTTTATGTATTTTTGAAATTTAAGTTTACTTTAATATTTAATCATTTTACTATACATTAAAATTTCATTGTACTATTTTATGTTATTTGATTTCGATTGCTTAATATTAATACTAATTAAATAAATGCTATACTACTTTCATTGTAAAATGTAAAAATCTATAAAAAAATCATATGAATCTCAATAAAATAATTTGAATAGCATATAAGCAAATTCGTAATTATTGTTGATTAATAAGATTATTTTACTACAGAAAGCCTTTTAAGTTAATCTTAAAGGTATTTGCGCTGAAAATTATAGTTAAATAATCTATGATTTCTTTTCCAATACGTAATTTTATTCTTACATTCAGGAAAATATGCAGTTCAAGCAAGTTATATTAAGTTTATGATGAATATTCCACTACATTTACCCAATATAATGTAAAATAATCATAAATGCTAAAAGTTTATTTATTTAATGGATTTCAATTTTTTTTTCGTGATATTCTTACTCATCATAAAATTATCAAGAAGCACGCAGAATTTCAAAAAGGAAAAAGTTCATCAAACAATAAGTAAAAGTTTGAAATATTTTTCCTTGCTATATTACAGTTAGAATTTTAAGATTATTTTTAATTCTTAATATAGCATATTACAACTACCTCACAATTCAGTAAACTTTCTAACATCTTGAACTTTTCAAATAATTTTACTAATTGAAGGTATAATTAAATACACAAAGATTATTAAATATAAAATAACCCTTTTATCAAATATCATTAGTGGCAAAATTAATACCCATTATTAAGCATCTATCAACAGTTTTAAAATTCATTAACATAATTATAATTGATAATGAATTAAATTTAATATATTATGCATGTTTTACAAATTTCAAATTCCGAAATCTTCTAACTTTCATCCTTAATTATTTTGATAATATACTCTTCATTATTATCTTTGGAAGCAAATGCAAAATTGAATTAGTGCAATTACTTCGTTTGGAATTGATGGTAAGCATTATTCCCTAAATTAAACGCAATTAAGCAGACATGATTATTTATACTTAAATTTATATAATGAATATATCTTTTTGGCATTTAATAGGAAAGACATTTTTTATCTACCACGCATATTCTAGATGAATGTATCAAATCAAATCATTTTCCTCGTTCAAAATAAACTTTAAATAATGCATATATACACACATATTTTGAAGTGTAAAAACATGTTTAAAATTGTTATTGTGTTTGAAATTTTTATTTTTAGTTTATTCGAGAAGCTAAATCATCATACTGTTCCAAAACTCATTTAATTCAATGTATATGTAATAATTTGAAAAATGCAAATTCTATATTGTTTCAGGTTTTTTTAACTCTAAAAAATCTAATTCGTATATATTTTTTTAAAGTCATATACATTTACATATGAAAATATTCAACACTTTCGGTTTTATGTAATTGTATATTCTTAAGAAAAATTGATTAATTTTGGTCTATGGATTGTTTTTATTTAATATGTTGTTTTACATTATTTTTTTTCCATTTACATTTGATTATTAATTATAAAAATTATTAAAAAACTACATTAATTAATTTAAATTAAAAATTTAAAATGAAAATTTTTTCTCAATAAGCAAATATTATTAAAACATTTTAATTTTATTATTTTAATTACTCTCATATATTTCATGAAAATAATATAGTTTACGACATGTGTATACGTATAAAATCACTCTCAATAACATATACACTTTTTTACACAGAGACAAAAATCAAGAAATGTGTGTTAACACATTATTTTAACTTAAAATCTGCTTAATTAAATGAATTTTCTAACCTTTATTAAGTATTAATACATTATTTTTTGCTTAAGTAAGGAAAGATTTGCAATATTTTTGCATATGATCATTACGTTCTCTGTTTACATAAATACAAATCATAAGATTACTAGAAATATATCATAATTTTCTTTTTAAGATATTAATTTTACACTCATACATAATCCTGTTTATTAAAAAGTTATATTATAAAAAGCCTGAGAATATATTTTTGTAATCTTTCCCAGAATGTTTTAACACATAATTCGAAAAATAATGTGAGTATTAATATAAAAAGTGTTGATATTGAATTAACACAAGCTTTTAAATAGAAAGCAACTTATACAATTAAAATGTCTATATATATATATATATATATATATATATATATATATATATATATATATATATATATATATATATATATATATATATATATATATATATATGATGAATGTATTATTGTGAAAGTTTCTAATTAAATAATTATAGTAGAGTTGTTAATTAAACAATATAATTATGTTTTTATTATTTGATAAATTCTAATTTCATGGAAATAAAAATGAGCCTTTAAGGCATGAATATTTAAAAGAAATTCCGTATTATCTTTATGAAAATATATCCCATTATTCTTAGTATTTGAGTTATTCGAATTACAAACTGTGTTCACAAAGAAATATATTTCTGAAATAACTAAAATGTACATCACTTTTTGTTTTTAAAAGAAAGAATAGTTACGTTTGACTGGCTGCCTTGTGACGCAACCATAAAGCATGTTCTGTAACGATATTTTCTTCTTGCAATAAATAACCAATCCTACTACGTCATATATTTACCATATATAATCAAAAATATAAAAGAATTAATTGCATTTATTAAAATTCAGCAAGATAATTTCGACAAGAAATTATCATTTTGATAACTTCTTTTCTGATTGATTGTGAAGATATCATTGTGATATCTTCACAATGATTTTTTTACAAATTATGTAAGTACTGTTAGCATACGTTAAATAGTAAATAAAATACAATGTATACATATATATATATATATAATTTTTATTTTCAAAATATATATATATATATATATATATATATATATATATATATATATATATATATATATATATAATTTTTATTTTCAAAAAAATTATAAGCGCGTTTCAAAATGAATCAGAAAATTATTAATAGTTTATTACTCCTTTTCTAATTTATAACAAGTGCATAAAATTTAAAAAGTTTGAACTGAATTCAGTGAAATTTTTTCATGAAAAATAACTCTAGATCGAGATATTTTTCGGGGATGCTTCCTAAAACAATTTGTCTTCATGTAAAAAATAATATATTTCGGAAATATTCGCTCTTCATCATCAATCAATATATCTGCTTCTTGTCAAGAGTAATAAGGTGTTTCATTTTTCAAAACATTTTACTAATGACTCCAGTGAGATTGAAATAATCAATCACTGACTATTGCTTCCCCTAAAAAATTTCGATTAAGTGTGGGAGGTTAAACTTTACCAAACACTATACTTCTCATCATTAAGTAGTATAAAAAGTAATTATTTTTTAAAAAGTAAAATTTAGTTAAATTGAGAGTTTTTAAAGACAATAGCATCAAACTTCATTTAAAAAAAATAGTCACTTTTTCTAAGCAGTGTAAAATAAATGTTAAATGTTTTGTTTTTCATACATTATACATAGTCTAAAATTGATGTACTCAAGTAATTTAAGAAAATGCTTTCCTCACATCTATTTAGCTTAACTCTGGAAAGAGTTTCATCAAGAAATTTTATTTTTATCCATTCTTATAGTTTTATTTTATTCATATTTATTATTTTTTCATTGCAACTATACACTAACAATATTTAAGGCAGCAACAATGATAGCGCATTATAAACACTTTCAAATTTGATACATATCATAGAATTGAGATACTCTGAAATATACCCAACAACAGTAAAAATAATTTAATGTTCGCATATATTTTAGTTATGAGCCCAAATTTTTAATATTATATTAAAAGTATTGTATTGCATGTTTGATGATGTCTATATGTTAAGGCTTTTCTTCTCTGATTAAAGCAAGTAAAAAATTGAACAACAGCTTTGTTATCACTAAGCGTTCTTTCTACGACGACTGAATTTTTACTCATTATCTTATAAAACGAAGCAAAATTTATGTGAAATTGTAGCATGAAATTAAGTTTTTCGTTTTTATTTTATTTCATCAAATATTATTATAATAAATAATTATTAAAAATAAAAAGCAAATACTATCGTGCACAGTACAAAAGAATTGCACATGTTAGTCAATGTATAGAAATATAAAAAAAATGTATTGACATTTTTAGCAATTTTTCGAAACAATTTACACTTAAAACATTCATTCGAAAATAAAATCAAAACTAATTAATTAATCAATGATTAAATTTGCTTAGTATTAAAATCATTGTTCTGTGTCTGTCGCGATGGCACAAATGTATTATTTGTTTATTTATAAATTTAGAAAGCTCTATTCAGTTTATTACTCATCGTAAAGTTACTGATTCCACAACCATTTAAATGTTTTTCATTGTCTTTAATTACAAAGTCAAATGATTTCATATAAATATCAAATATTGTTAATTTATTTGCACATTTAAGTGAGTTTATAATTACCTGTTGTAGAAAAAATTATCTGAATTAAATTATTTACGTCTCGATCTTGGTGACATAGTAACAATTTCAGCCAACCAAATTTGTTAAATAATACCGACTGCTTTATAAATTTATGTTAAATTCAAAGAAAAATGAAAATGGTTTATCTAATTTACTTTGCTTGCCCCTTTAGATACAAGACTCTAAAAGAGTCTTGTCTAAAAGGATTAACTTCATCAGTATTTTCAATATTAAGTGAATTCGAGTCATTACAAACATTCATAATGTTGGTTGACTATCTAATCTAATCACGATGAGAAGTTGAATCAAGGATTGTAGACCATAGAAAACTGATTAATTAGTTCATCTAAGTTGATTCCATTCTCTTCTAACTATCACAATACATCAGCCCAACTTGGGTTACAGTTTGTGAAGCAAATGAAAGACTAAGTGCATACCTATTGTTGTGTTTTGTTGTGTTGTTGTTGCTTATGACACTTGGACAAGCCAAGCTCGCTATGCCTTGGCTATGCGAATTTAAATCAATAGAGAGCGTCGGTCGTTTTTTTTTTCTTTTAATCATATCACCACGAAAGTGAAAGTATGTCTTTGCTCTATTTTAAAACTTTCGATAGATGGCACCAACAGAGGAACCTCTTCCATAATTTTGACATTGATTTGAATGGGGAGGAAATTTTCTCCAGACCATTGCACCCATGGTAACTGCTAAACGAGCGACCACAGGACTTTTGATTCCACGGGTTTAACGAGCACGTATGAAGTATTGCTAATTTAATTCCAGAATATATTTACCTTTGAAATTTTTAAAAAGTGTTAAAGGGAAGAAATGCAAGCAATAGTGAATGTGTTGCTTCCGTGTTACTTTTTCTATTAAGTTATTTGCCAATATAATACATTTGAAACACTCAAGGTTTTTTTCAGAAACATTTTATTCATGTATTGCATTTTCTCTATGGAATATTATTACTTTTAATGACAAGTAATATTAATTAATAATTAATAGATTAATTTAACGTAAACTGGTTAATTTTACATTTCGCGTTGTATTCAAATTCTTTAAAGGACAATCTTCAAATTATAAAAATTAGTAACATAACAGTTTCTATATATGATTAGCTATTGATATATGATTTTAATTTTGGTTTAACTTTCATTTAGAGAGAAGTAAGTCACCTTTCACAACACAGGGAGATAATCCTATTTCCAAAATTGAACAAACTGTATAATGCTATGAGTGATGTGGAAAGTAAATTGTTATTTTTTTATGATGTTCTCTTTATTGAAAAGTTGTAAGCAGCTCTATAATTGTTTCCTAGATTCATGCAACGGAGAAAATTTTAAAAAGATAAAATTTCAACATGTTTGAGCATATACGTAATTAGACACGTTACAACTATCACTCAAATGCTGGTAAAGATTGAATTGCTGTTGATTTATTTTAATGAGTATATGATTTCATGATGAACTTGATTTGCTCTCAAAAATAAAAATAATTATTTATCACTGTAGTTATAGTACATATTGTACTGTTTTGTTAAAAATAAATTATATATAAATACATTAATGAGACTTAAGATTACTCTAACACAAAAATAAATTTATTAACTCACAACAAATCATTCTTTGAACTATGTTATAACGAAGAAATAAAATATGCAGCAAATTCGGAAAATAATAAAAACATTTCTAACTATAAACTTTATAAAATAAAAATATAAATAAAAATGTTATGTAAATTATTAAAAACACTAATTTTTAAAGAAGCATCAATTGTTTTAATTAAATCGATACATTTTTATTTAATATTACGTACAAAAACATTTCATAATAACCGATGACTGATTGTAAACTTATTACATAATTTCTTAGAAAAATGTTTTAAATATAAATTTTTCATAAAACATTTTAAAAATATACTTGTTAATATATATATGTATATATATATGTATATATATATATATATATATATATATATATATATATATATATATATATATATATATATATATATATATATATATATATATATATATATATATATATATATATATATATATATATATATATATATATATATATATATATATATATATATATATATACACATATATACACATATATACATACATACATATATATATATATGACATACTTATAAATTTATAAAGGTGAAATAAGCAGAATTTTTACTAAAAATAAATAAAATAAATAAATTTAATAAATAAAATTTTAACTTTTGTACTCCTTTAAATTTTTTAATTATTCTGACATTTTGTATTGTAGCGGCTAACAGAAAATTTCTCACATCATTTAGTATCTTTTACAATTACATTGACTGGAAATAAATAAAAAATACAAAAATTGTAAATAATTTAAGAGTAAAATTCATTTAAAAGAGTTTATTACAAACTTTTAATTTTTATTATAATCTTTAGTTAATAAAGGACGGAAATAAAATAAAAATAAGTATTAATCTATTATTATTATGTGTTTGTATTTCAGTTAGTGTGTAAATGATTTTTTTAGATTAAATGCATAAAGTGAAGAAATGTATTTAATTAAATAATGCGTCTGAAATTAATAATCACATTCTTAAAATAATCCCGTTATTTTCATAGCATATAGTTGCTGCTTCATTACATTTGCCAGCATAATTTACTTTGAAATAAGTCTCTTTACTCCTTTACAATTGAGATGCGTTTAAAATATATTTAAAGTTAAAAAATATATAATACATTATTTTCTGAATCCATTGCTTTTAACGACAAAATATTTTTTTCTCCAAAATAGAGCCTTCAGTCAACTGACTAGGCTATTAACAATAAAGTACCGTCATCGCATTTTTGTGATTCTATTGATTCGAGGAAAACATTTTTAGAAGGAATTTATTTGACATAGAAATGACTCTCCAGAGTTTCCGCCAGTTTAAGCGTCCATCACAATAAGTGCTCCCTTTAGCTTTTGGTCGATATATAAAGATTTGGTTGATGTTTGATTTGTAAGTTCAGCTTCTAAAACTCTTATTTCATGCCTTAAGCAATTTAAGAAAAGTTTGTAAAAAGTATAATAATAAGAAAAATAACTTTGTTATTAAATCTGTTTTTTTTTTTTTTGTAAAAATATTAAGGATATTTATTAGTTTGTTCGTTTTTAAATCTAGATTTACAATTTTTCTCCATGAACAAATGAATTTAATCTTTTCTGTAACTTAAGACATGATATATTTTATTCCTAAAACTCATTTAGATTTTACATGCAATTATTTCATGTCTTAAGCAATTTAAGGAAAGCTTAACTTTGTTGTTAAATCTCCTTTGTAAAAATATTAAACATACGTATAGTAGTTTTTTGTTTTCATCTAGATTTTCACATTTTCTCTATTAACATATGAATTGAACCTTTTTGTAATTTAAGGCACAAGTATATTTATTTCATTCATGAAAATTATAACTTATTAACTATATGAGTAGATGATAATCTGTCGGAAAAAGATGAAGGAGAATTTGGAAAACTATTTCATTGTGACTTATAAAAACAGCTTAATATATACGAAAAGACTTTCTGAGAGCAATATTTCGTGAGCATTTAATTTTTTTTCAATAACTCCCATCTAGGAGTTAATCAACTATACAGTACAAAATATCCATTTTCTGTTGACTGACGTCAATTTTAAGCTAACTTAGTGCGTAATTACTAAATCAATAAAGAACACTAGCATATATGTATAATGAACCATTATCGAAGTTACATTATTATTATTATTATTATTATTATTATTATTTCAAAATTACCTATCTCAGATGACAACATGACATTATCAATTGAATGAAAGACAAACTTAGTAAAGCGTCTTTTTGAAAGTAAATTGATTATTAATTTGTTGTTGTTACTTATGACGTATAAGTAAGCCAAGTTCACTTTGTGAATTTAAGTCAGTAGGGTGTGTCTTTCGTTCAGTTTAACCAGAGTCCTACGAAGCTGAAAGTAGGAATTTCCTTGAACTTATCCGAGGACATGCTAAAAGGAACCACTCTCTCAATTTTGGCATTGAATATCCTGAACACTAAATAGTGTAAGTTTATATAATCTAGTGTTTTTTTTTAAATTTAAATTAAATTTTTGCACGGAATATTGATACTCATAAAAAAGAAAATCGAAATGATCCTCATCCATCTGATCTTATACATCATAAAGTCAGAAAATTAGAAGAAAAAACCTATCTTTCATGGTACATTATCATTTACACAATATATAAGAACTCATAATCTTTCATTCACATTTCCTTGATAGAATTTAGTTATATAATTAGTATCAGAATAATAATATTTCAGATAATGTTTTTATCAATTGAACAATACTCGTTATTGTATCTGTTTCTTATACTTTCTTCATTTCTATTCATATTTTGAAAATTTTACACCTTTTATCGAAATGACTGTTAGAAAATATTAACTTGAAAATAAATTGCTTTTATTAAGTTTATGCTTTATTACTAAAACAAAACTGTGAATCATTTATTTTATTTTATGTATTCTCAATGGTAAAAGAGAAGTAAAGAGTTATATATAATATTGAAATATTGATCTACAATTATATATATATATATATGTCTATGTGTGTGTGTACATAGATAGATAGATAGATATATGAGTAGACAGATAAAACAGTAAATTTGAGTCTCATGAATATTCAGTTGGAAATAAGTAATAAGTAATTAGTTCAATGATGTGTAAAAATATTAAAAATATTCTTATATTCTTTAAGATATATTAGAAATAAGTATTTGAAAAAAACTAACAAACTTTAAATTCTTTTGAAGAATATTCTTAAAACTAAATGCATGTAAAATGTGTTTGCATTTGAAACCAAAATTTATATAGGAAAAACCTGCTTGTCGTGTAAAAGATGCACCTAAGCAATAAACGGAAAAATTTTGTAGCTGAAATCCAGCTTTTCACTTCCATGAAATGTCTTCAAGAAAATATTGCTCTTTTTATGATACTTGAGGGACCATTTACAGAAAGAGTTTATTTCTTGTAATACGTGAAGAAAGACGATACGTCTGCGAAAAAACACATACAGACTTGATTTATAAAGTGCTATTCAATGTGTTTGTATAAAATACATTTGATCATAGAACGTGGTTTAAAGAAGTTTGAGTTCATCCAATGTTAATCATACGAAGTATCTACTTTAGAGTATCAAGTGAACTATTGAACATTCTAGAATTTTTGTATTAAATAAGTAAACATAAAATAATTTTTTTCTGGAAATAATCATAAAATTATGCAATTAAAATAAAATTTTCTAAAAGAAAAATTAGTGTCAATTTTTAACAAATGAATATCTTTATTTCAAAATGTAAAATAAATAATGAGTTATATATATATATATATATATATATATATATATATGTATATATATATATATATATATATATATATGTATATATATATATATATATATATATATATATATATATATATATATATATATATATATATATATATATATATATATATATATATATATATATATATATATATATATGTATATATATATATATATATATATATATATATATATAGTGAGTCTAAGTGACAATTCTATTTGATTTTGCTTAAGTTTAAGTAAAATGGTTATTTGATATCAACTAACTTACATTTTCTGTATCAGGAATACTTTTTAAGATTACTTTATCATAACACTTCCTTCATTTCATGGATATCAGAGTGTCAATTGTCTCAATAACTGATCTATCAAATTATTTGTATTTTAAATTTCTACGTAACAACTAAAATTGATTGTACCTTGTTATTATTTAATGTAAATTGAAAATAAAGATTCGTATTTTATTTTAGATTCCCGAAAATAACTATATGTTGATGCATAAGTTCCAGGCCTCAATTATAAAATAAAAATCATTGCAACTATCAAATCTTTCTGGTAATTATTATTAATTTGGTTAGCTCTAAATTTTAAACTTTAAGCTAGTAAATTTAATAAACAATGATAGTGTGTGTATTGATGTGAAATTGATATCGTTTATAATTAAGAGTCTTAATATAATATTTTAGTACAAATTTAGACGAAAGCTGGAAATTGAAATTCTTCTAATGAAAAAGTGATTATATTTTTAAAAATAAGATGGAAATAATTAAATCTAAATCGAAATATAATAAGAACAAGGAAAACATTAAATAAATTTTTAGCATAAATTAGCAAAAACAAATTTTAATTCTGTATATCATAATGAATAGTTGTTCTGGAAGCTCATTAAACTTAACAAAACTAAAGAGTATATGAGATATTTAATTTGTCGTTATTATCAATATTCATTAATCATTTGAAACATTTTAAAGTTTGATTAAGATTAATTAATTTTCTAGACAGTAACTGATAATAAATTAATATTAACTAATTTTGACTAGACATCTTAATGTCTCAACAGATTTATATTTCTGGAATGAGACAGATTTTATATTTATATAGTAAACAAGAATTGCATTGTAATAAAAAAATTATTCGTTAGAAAAAATTTATTAGATTTATAAAAAAAATACTGAAAGATTTTATAAATATATTTCATTTAAAGACAATTTTTAATATTTATCTCTATGAAAGTTTAATGTTATTTTCAGAATATCATATTTCCTAAATATTAGAATTTGACACGTAATTTTATAAATGATACCATAAGAGAATTATACAAAAGGAAATATTTTATATAGATAGTTTAAAATTAATCTGCATATCTTTGTGTTGTTCTTCTAAATTTATTTAAGAATAAATGCTTACATCTGTGATAATTAATATAATGAATTACTAATAATGCATGGTGATTTCAATGTATATCGTGATATTTAACTTCCAGAAGCTCCCGTATTTAATATCCGGGTTTAACCTTTCCCATATATAAGTGCCGGAAGTACATTTTAGTAAGCATTATTTCCTATTTTTAAAAATTATTTATACCAAAAATCATGCAAAAACTCCCTTAGAAGATCTATTAAAAAAATTATGTAGAAAATCATCATCAATTTTCTATAGTTAACTATATTAAATTAATTATTGCTTTAATAATTTGAAATCAATTTTTTCTAAATAATTTCTTGAGTTATTCGTGAGTAGAGCTTTAATTTTTACATATGGACTGTTGTTGCTGTACCAGAATATTTGCCAATACCTAGTCGTGAATTAGACTCTAGCAATTAGATAAAAGCAACCGGATGTACTCTAGCAGAAAGCCTCTCCTTTATATAAAACAAAGGAAGAAAGTATTCAAATCTAAAGTTTTTACAATTTACATACATTTTAGTATACAAGTCAAAAAGGGTAGAAAAGCGTTAAAAGCAGATTTATTTTTTAAGTTTAGATCTTATTGTTATGAATTGTTACACAAGGTTTTGGTATCTTATTAAAACACATGAAGCTGTACGAGGAAAATTTCTCCCGGTATTTGTATTTTAATCAAATAAATATTTAAATTTGAGATAGTGAATGGTATATGAAATTTAAATCAATAACAATCATTTAGTTACACATTTAAACCTTAATTTAATTAATTAATTGGAGTTATTGAAGATATGTTTCATGAGAAAGAAATTAGTAAATACTTTACGTCATGAAAAACCTTAAATGATCATTTTATGGAAAAATTCCATTGGAATGCTCTTTGAAAAGAATTTTATAAAAACCTGAATGTAATTGTAGATCATATCAATGCAATTTTGAACTTTCAGGACATAAGAATCCAACTTTTAAAAGTTTTGTGTTCTATGTGGATAGAGAATATGTATATCTACACAAAAATGTGTATATTTATAATCACAATTGTATTATTCAAGATCACAAAGATTACTTTTATTACCAAAGTGATGATGCTACAAAAGTTTCATACAATAACTTAAATAAACAAAACTCTATCACATAAAAAGTCATCTTCGATCAGTTGTTTAATATTTTGATGTTCTTTTCCATATATCTGAAATATTTATACTTTTGAACACATGGAATTTTGTAATAAAATATTAGGATTTATTTTTTAAAAAAAATACTCTAAGGCTGATGAAAAATTACAGTCATATAATTACAATTATAAGTTGAATATTTGCAAATATTTATTGTAATTAAAAGTACTTCAATTTACATTAGTTACATATTTTACTATGTAATATGATTTCAGTTATTTTTTACTCTTTACTTATTTACACGAATATATACTTTCTTCTTTTACATATACTTGAAATAATTTTTCTCGATGATATTAACGACGCAGTAATTATAACACTAAACAAGTGAGATTATTTGATTAGTCTACAAAATGAAATAAAATCTAAGATGCATACCTCAGCAAAACATCTATTTCAACATTTTTTATATTAATTAATCAAACTCATAGCATTTTTCATGATAAGATCATCAAATTGCTTTTCAGTATATGAAATGATACCCTCCATATTTTAATTTGTAGAATAAAGCATATGATAAAATCATTTACATACGGTTATAAAAGACGAAGGTGATTAAAAAACTGAACAATGTTTCACTTCCTTTGAAGTTATAAAGCCATATACATGGGATTTACTATTTATATGTCCCTCAGATTATGTTTTCAACCAACACTAAGTTCTCCAACTCCCAGGACAGAGCCATTAACCTATTTTCTTGGCAATTTCTGTCAAGAGACTTAAATCGCAACTACAAACAAATGAATGTAATTAAAGAAAGAGCTGGAAAAAAATAAATGGTTTTAGTCTTTTACTTCCGTTTAGGTTTAAGTATCACTTTCTACATTAAAAACCGAAATTTCAAATGCATTGTTGCAATTTTTTAGATAACGTAAAAATAGAAAAATGGTATTTTTTAAATACTTTTCACACTAGAAAGGCTTTTTATCTGATATTTATTTTCCTATTTACAAAAATTTGGTAAATTTCCAATAAATTAAATTAATTACATATTTACATTGATATTTCTTCAATTTTGTGATTTTGTTGTTTCTTTGTAACCAGACAAATAATTTTGTCATTTGAGAAACATATAACTCTTTGGAAGGATTTTTAAAGAATATATATTAT